>JANSJX010000299.1:0-36240 GCA_026168455.1 Theocolax elegans | reverse complement strand
ATTTTCATTTAATAATTTCAACGATTAATCACGTTTCAAATAGTAAAATGAACGTTCAATCGTCACTTATGGAGGATTAGTATCATTTGAAAATGTAGATGGCGACCACGATTTCAGTGTACTACTCAAACAATCAAATTTTAGATCGATTCGTATATAAGGTCAACGAGAAAATAAGCATACTAAGAAACTGTATCTCTCCGATAGTAGGTTAGGTTAGCGTATCTAGATTATTGCGAATGCGTGAATGGTCGATAAGTGTTGATAGAAGCGTGTGAAAATAAATATAATAAGATCATCTATATAAGAATCTAAAAATGTGCGTCAATATGAATAAAAATGTGTGTCAAATAAAATCGAATCAACAATTCAAAATTTTTTTTCGCTTTCCATACAATTTAACTCTTCCCTGTTAAAAAAGTACACGCTGATTTAGTACTGATTCCATATTGAAATGTATATAAAATCATTACTGAATAAATATAAAATTATCACTAAATCAGAGTAAAATCAGTACTGAATCAGCAGTAACTTTTTCCGAAAACGCAAAATTGAATCAGTACTGAACCAGCATTAAATCAGGATTGAATCAGTACGCAATCAGAGTTGAATGAAGATTAAAGCAGTAGAAAATCGGTATTAAGTGTTACCGAATCAGCGATGAATCAGTTACTTGCAGGGTAGTAAAACATAACACATTAGTATGTAATAATTTTATAACGTACTCGGAAAATAGATTTTAAATACGATTATAATTTATAAATAAAAGTTTGTACTAAAATTTAATGTAATGAAATCAGAATAAAAACATAAAAAGAATAGTGACATAATAAATGTTAAATGTAAATTTTAAACTATACGAATTCTTATAAAGCTTAAATTTATATTTTAATAATTGTAATGTTAATAAAAAATTAACTTACCAAAAATAAAGTAAACTGCATATACTTACTAAATTGTAGTATTTAGTAACTACTTATTAAATTTTGGTTTATTTTAAACAAACCTAAATAGAACTTCACCCCCTAAAACTAATTTATTTAGCGACGAATGATCATCGCCAAAAGTTCTATGTCATTAATATTTTGTAATTTAGAGTGAGAAACTTTCTTCTTAAATAAATAAAATTTTGTATTAATTTTAAAGGAGTATTTATAACATTTTAGCGGCATATTAATAAAAACCTGTTTCTTCCATTTCTCCCGTAAATCGTAATTTGCACCCTGTTTCAATATTTGTGTTTTAATCCATAATTATATCCAATTTATTTTTCCCTTTAGTTACAGAGCCCATATATTTATTTTCATTATTATACACAAATTAATTACTTAAATAACCTTCTATTTCTAATAAATACATACTTGTTTATTTAAAATATTGTTTTATATAAATATACATTATCTACTCACTTACACTCACCACCACATGCTTTTGCCCACCCTACGCAAAAATCACTAAAGATTAAAGTTTTATTACTCAGGAGCAAAACATCGTAGCTCAAAAATCCAACGCCATTCGAAAGAGCAGGTGAAAACCTTTAAAAAATGCTACTGTACAAGTAAAAAGTTTAAATTTGAGTTTTTTATAAGTATTAAAAAGAGATGAAAAATTGCTAAAAATCATGCCTCTTTTTGATCCGCTGCAGATTTAGTTCCCTTATTCGTAGCTTAAAAAAACCAACGGGGTTTGAAAGGTAATTGTTTTAGCTTTAAAATGAGGGGTCGGACGTTTTTTTAACCCACTTTTTACCGATGTTAGCGCATTTTTTTGTGAAAAAAACACGCTTTTTTTTGGAAATGGGAATATTTCAAAGAAAAAGAGAGATAGAGAAAAACTTCAAAGAGAAAAAAGATGCTAATTTACTCACAGAATATAGATCTGCAGGTTAAAACGAGATTTGGACAAAAAATTTTTTTTCAATTTTTTAGCATATCAAAAACTAAAAAAACCTTTAATTAAGTTGTAGACAATGTAGCATTCTTTAACTTAATGTTATTCTATTATTTTTAAATTAAATTTTCTAAATTTAAAAAAATAAAAAAGTGATTTTTTATATTTAATGAATTTAAGTAATATTAAATTTTAACTTATCTAAATTTATACTTTGTATTAGTTCATGTACATAATAAATAAATTGTAATCAACGATAATATAAGGTTGCGTAAATTAAATTTGAGTAGATCAATGTATAGTTATTTTTTTAAAATTGGTCTTGAAAAAATGCATAATTTAAGCGTAAATTTAATTTAAAAATAATAGAATAACATTAAGTTAAAGAATGCTACATTGTCTACAACTTAATTAAAGGTTTTTTTAGTTTTTGATATGCTAAAAAATTGAAAAAAAATTTTTTGTCCAAATCTCGTTTTAACCTGCAGATCTATATTCTGTGAGTAAAATAGCATCTTTTTTCTCTTTGAAGTTTTTCTCTATCTCTCTTTTTCTTTGAAATATTCCCATTTCCAAAAAAGCGTGTTTTTTCACAAAAAATGCGCTAACATCGGTAAAAAGTGGGTTAAAAAAACGTCCGACCCCTCATTTTAAAGCTAAAACAATTACCTTTCAAACCCCGTTGGTTTTTTTAAGCTACGAATAAGGGAACTAAATTTGCAGCGGATCAAAAAGAGGCATGATTTTTAGCAATTTTTCATCTCTTTTTAATACTTATAAAAAACTCAAATTTAAACTTTTTCACTTGTACAGTAGCATTTTTTAAAGGTTTTCACCTGCTCTTTCGAATGGCGTTGGATTTTTTGAGCTACGATGTTTTGCTCCTGAGTAATAAAACTTTTAATCTTTAGTGATTTTTGCGTAGGGTGGGCAAAAGCATGTGGTGGTGAGTGTATATATCCATACAATTTTGAAATTTTAAATTAAAAATATTTAAATTAAGTGCTCCTAAATTATTATATTGGGTATAAGGCTAAGCACTGGCCCAGTGTATTCTTGAAAATACAATTTTAAAATATATATATATTAAAAAGAGATTCCGCCGCACACACACACACACGCATATATATATATATATGGGAGATTCCATGTGAAGTGATCCAGTTAAAAAATAGAATTTTGTTTTAATGTATGAAATCAGTAAAAAACTACTTGAATAGAGTGTAGCTAAATTTTTAGACCTAAATTTCAATTAGTACCAGAGCTGTAACCAATCATAAAATCGAATTTTTTAAAAAAAATGACTTATTGGCCATTTTTATCACTAAATAACTCAAAATCTAACAATTTTTTTTATATACATTAAATTTGAAAAAGTTTATAAATTTCAAGAAGTATCTGTTGAAATATTTCATTTATATTAGTTTAACACATTGAATATAGTTATAATTAATAAAAACCTTTGTAGTAAAAAAAAGGGTTGTACGATCAAAAATATTTTATCCATCCAAGAATCTAATTCATCGATGATTAATTACCTTCAAAATGGTGCAAAGTTTGAGTGCGGCAGAGCATTTCAGACAAAGTTATGGTGATTTTAGGCAAATTTCTTTAAAAAGAGAGCGAATGCATTTTATGAAAAAAACAGAGTAACCGTATACTTGCATTAAAACAACATGGCACTATTATTCTTCAATAACACTAAAATATACTATTTAATGTTAGTCACTGATACTTTTCAATCTCTAAGCTGCTAACAAATACAAAATAGTATGTATAAGCAGTTGTACCTGTTATATTTAACAGTAAAAAATTTTTAACAGTAATTGACAATAATGAATGAATCAATGTTAATATAACTTTAAATTATAGAAATATTAAAGTACAAATAATAATATTTATATGGTTACGTGTTCATTAATTATTTTTTTAGTGGTATTTATAAAAGAATTTTTTTAATATTATTGACTTAAGTTTGATGTTAATTAATGATATTACATTTCGTATAGGATTTATTAATATTCAAATTTTTGCTACACGTCTATGTCATGAATACGGTCAAATTGACACACTACAAGTGTATAATGACGGGTCGCAAAAATTTGAATTATAGCTTTACCAACTATCTGTGATAATGACTAGCAAATTTTGTTTTCTGATAAATTTTATTGATATTGACTGCTTTTTGCTTAATTGGTGTTGTGTGTTCTATTAAATTATTTATTTATTTATTTATTTATTTATTTATTTATTTATTAAATAAATTCTATGATGTTATATAAGTACGATTCAGAGAGGAAAGGTAAAATAAGTTACATAACCTCAATCTTTGTGCAAATTTTAACACTGATGTTTTGCTACTTGCTTTTGCTTTTGATTATAGAGCGACACATTAGAGATACTATGGAAATTATGAGAAAAGCCACATATGTGCATTAATTTGACCAAATAGTGAGTAATTATATTTAGATATATATGGGGTATTCCACGTGAAGTGGTCCGATCAAAATTTTAAAATGCCCCAAATTTTGGGTACACATTGCAAATGTTTTTCAGAATACAGAAAAAAATTTTTAGGTACTGGAATTTATTAGTTCAAAAGTTATTCTAACCTCAAAAAGTGATCTTTTTCCAGTTTTTTTCAACACCAGCTGGGTTCATCGCTATTTAACTCAAAATCTATCAACTTTTACTATAGAACATTATATGTAACATTCGTTGCTAATTATGTCTAGAATTTATCCTTCTGGGTTAGAATTTCCAATCTCAAGGTTAATGACAAATAAACTACATGTCAACATTCAACTTAAAAAAAACTAACTTCGCCACAATTGATTTTTTTATCCAAAAGTCCAAAAGAAAGCTTGGAGCAATACCTTTCAAATGATCTGTAGCATTTTTATGGCCTTCAATTCTGCAAAAAGTTATGACAATTTAAAGAAAGACAAAAAATTCACAAAAATTAACATGGTATTTCCCATTTAAATTTTTAAAAAAATTTCGTCTTTCTTTAAATTATCATAACTTTTTACAGAATTGAAGGCCATAAAAATGCTGCAGATCATTTGAAAGGTATTGCTCCAAGCTTTCTTTTGGACTTTTGGATAAAAAAATCAATTGTGGCGAAGTTAGTTTTTTTTTAAGTTGAATGTTGACATGTAGTTTATTTGTCATTAACCTTGAGATTGGAAATTCTAACCCAGAAGGATAAATTCTAGACATAATTAGCAACGAATGTTACATATAATGTTCTATAGTAAAAGTTGATAGATTTTGAGTTAAATAGCGATGAACCCAGCTGGTGTTGAAAAAAACTGGAAAAAGTTCACTTTTTGAGGTTAGAATAACTTTTGAACTAATAAATTCCAGTACCTAAAAATTTTTTTCTGTATTCTGAAAAACATTTGCAATGTGTACCCAAAATTTGGGCATTTTAAAATTTTGATCGGACCACTTCACGTGGAGTACCCCATATATATATATATATATATATATATATATGCAAAATTGTAAATGCTGGTGTAACAAATGATTGTTTCAATAAAGGTATAGCCTGATGAGGATGGAGGACTTCCATCGAAACGTCGCCAATTAAATAAATTAAATGGTTAGTTCACTAAAAATCGATAAAAACGCCTCCTTTTGAACCAACTGCGTGGACGAATAGAACAAATTTATATCATACAAAGGTTTTTATTAATTATAACTATATTCAATGTGTTAAATTAATATAAATGAAATATTTCAACAGATACTTCTTGAAATTTATAAACTTTTTCAAATTTAATGTATATAAGAAAAAATTGTTAGATTTTGAGTTATTTAGTGATAAAAATGGCCAATAAGTCATTTTTTTTCAAAAAATTCGATTTTATGATTGGTTACAGCTCTGGTACTAATTGAAATTTAGGTCTAAAAATTTAGCTACACTCTATTCAAGTAGTTTTTTACTGATTTCATACATTAAAACAAAATTCTATTTTTTAACTGGATCACTTCACATGGAATCTCCCATATATATATGTTCGGTTGCGTGTGTTCGCACGTAAAGAAACAGGAAGTCTGGGAAAACCAGGCAGGAGTAAAGAAAGCACAATACACCGGTTCGCCTTTCCAGCACTGTATTTAATATAAAGAAAAGTATATTTACAACTAAGAAGCTCGAAATTAAAACTAACAATTACAACTGAGTGTTTAAACGCCAGAGCTGTGGCAAGCGCGCCAAGTTGCGGTGGTCGGCTCTAGAACACGAAATTTCTCGGTCGATAGCTGCGCGTTAATGTTAATGTTTGTGTGTTATTATTGTTAACATTATTATTAGAATATCTTATTATTATTTATTTCGTTATAATTTCATTATTAATTCATATATTATTTCGTTACTGCGCAAAAATTTAGCTTAACTTTTTCGCTTAGAAAGATTTATTTTATAAATACCACCGTTTGAAAGTTTAATCTCACCAAAGTATAATTATTTTGTTCCTTTTATAAATAGTGTTTCTTTCATTGATAAATAAATATCATTGTTAATTAAAATAACATTAAATGTGTATTTTTTATATACATACATTTTTGTTTAGACTGCCGCTAAAAAGTTTAAGTTCACCCAAGTAAAAGCGACTCAACTTCAAAGTTTAATATTTTCGGTCCAAATAATGCTACAGAAACCTGTGAAGGCTCATTCGAAAGCTAATTTGAAGTGTTTTCGATTGATTTGTAGAAAAATAAAAAAATATTCGTTTTATTATTTTTATAAGCAAAAATTAAATCGAAAACATTTAGATCGATTAGTTTCAAAAGCACGAAAAGCAGTTGTTGAAGAAAAAAACCTTTATAACTTTCTTAAAAATGATGTTAGGATAAAAATAAAAAAAACGGTTTGAAAGCTCTTGAAAAAAGCTTTAATTTTGACAGTATGTGATATTAATTTAAATAGTTTACTCAAAAGTGCAAGCAATTGCAAAATATACTAAAATCTTAGATTTTTGTTTCAAATTTTTGTTTATAAATATAATAAAAAAAATATATTTTACGTCAGTTACAGACCAATCGAAAGCTGTTAAAGTTAGCTTTCGAATGCGCCTTTGCAGGTTTCTGTAGCATTATTTGGACCGGAGATATAAAACTTTGAAGTTGAGTCGATTTTTTTTTGGTAAGCTTAAACTTTTGAGCGGTAGTGTATATATGTATATAAATATATAAACTTACCGTATTTAAATAAACGTATTTTTCCCGCGTTGCGGCGGCGGTTAACTGTCCGCTCTACCAAATCTGTTAAGTGTTAGTCTGAAACCGAATTACTGTTTCAGATAACAACCATGTAAAATTCAAATCTGAAATGACCGCGAAACAGGGATATCGCGTCGAGCACTTGTCAACCAGAAATATACGAGCTCCTAGAATTACGGAAGGAATCGTACGTGGGTTAAAATTCAATTACTCGAATACCGAATTGAAATATAATGATAAATTGAATATATTGAAATAAATGTAAAAGATAAATAACAAATAAAATCTCTAATCGTCGCCGAGGTCTACGCTTTGAATTACAAGTCGGTAAATGGCCGACTTGTAGAGAGGGGGGGGGGGATATCGCGAACTAAAATAATATACCTAGTCAACGGGACTGGTATAAAGCAATAAGATTATCGATAAATTGCGATTAAAACACGATCGCGTGAACTGGTACAACTTACTTCAAAAGTTGCTGTAGTCGTTGGTAAACAATGACCAGCCGATCGGTCGTTCTCTTTCTCTCTAATTCTCGCTGCGGTGTAGGACGGATTGTCCGTTCGCCCGTGCACCGAGGTTGTGTGGCTGCAGGTCGATGCACGGTGTTGCACCACTCACTGCAAATGTAGGATCGGCTTGCAGTTGAAACGCACACACGAATCGCACGGCAAAACACAGCACAGCGAAGCTGAACACGGGACTTGGGGGGGATCACACCTGTCGCGTAACAAGGCGGTTATCGCTCCTCGCAGCGCGCGCCAATCTCCCTCTCACCTATCTAATCAGGTGTGAGCGCGAATCTTTCGCGCGCGAAGTCGATCTCGCCTATGTAGCCACGACGAACCAAACCGAGCCGAATCTGGCCGGCCCGAGCCGTGATGTGCCGCTCGTGTTGCTCGAATTCGTGAAACGGTAAGGTAAACATTACCTTACCGTTACAATATATATATATCTCTATAATATCTCAATAATATATAAATATTTCGCTGCCGTCGCCGTGTCTAAGAATTCAGGATTCAATATATATATAGTACGGATACATGGTTGAATTTTCGGTGGAATTATGCTGACGTCGGCATAATTACCCCAAAGTAAGCACAATTCCCATTTCCCGTAAGAATTTGTCGGCATAAGTACCGATTGATCAATTTACATATATATATATATATATATATATATATATATTATATTACAACGGGTACGGATTTCGAGTGTCGGCGCAGGTTAGGTCCCTGAATTATCGGCGACGTTCGTCGATAGGACCAAGTCGACTAGCCGGGATAATTGCGAATGGTAGCGCAGTGGTGAGGCTTCCGCCTCGCGCTCCCGGGATCGTGGGTTCGCGCCCCGATACCTTCGTTGATTTTTTTTAAAATATGTATATATTTGTATGTATGTTTTTAATATGTATAGTACATATCTCTATATAATATAAAATATATTTCGCCGCCGCTGCTGTAGTAGTAGTTATAAATGAACAAATTCACATTTTAAAATTTTCGCGCCAAAAATAAAACACTAGCGCGTGAAAAAAGTGTGGATTTGTTCACATATCTCTTCACTATTAGTTTAAATATTTCTTAAACATAACTCACATTGACTACACGAGAACTTTTCGTTTTAAAAATATAAAAGTTTATAAATCAATTTAAAATTGAGTTTATTATTCAGTATTTTTTCAATTAAAAGAAATGAAGTATTGTAAGTAACAAGATATGTAAAAAAACTAAATAATTTAATTAGAACCTCTACAAAAATAAAACAAGAACATACAGATACAGATACAGATATATATCTCTCTATAATATATAAATATTTCGCCGCCGCCGCCGCCGCCGTGTCTAAGAATTCAGAATTCAACATCTATATATATGTTTTTATATATATATATATGTCATATATATGTTATATATATATATACAGGGTGTCCCAAAAGTATGGACACACCTGAATATCTCGGAAAATAAGGGTGCTAGGAAAAAAACTTTCAATATAAAAGCTTTTGAAAATTAAACGATGCATCTGATGGTGACCTTCAATTTGACCTTAAGCTTGACCTTCAAGGTTATTTGAAGGTCAAAGAGATTTTTTTAAATGGGAACCCCTATTTTTGACACCGGATTCAGAAAGAGCGAAAAATTTTACGTCCAAAGCGATGGTTTTCAATTTGTTAGAATGACCTTCAAAAGGTAAAATGAAGGTTAAATATTGAAAAATCGTAAACAAGCTATTTTCTTTGAACTTTTTCGGATTTGTGGGCGAATAAATGTCAGAGTAGATTTTGGGATTAACAACCTTGAGTATCTCGACCTTGGAGTTAATTTTGAAGGTCATTCAAAGGTCAAAGTAAATTTTTTATGGACAGCCTTATTTCTGACACCGGATTCAAAGAGAGCGGAAAACGTAATACCAGAAATGATATTTTACAGTTTTTCGTTGTGAACATGAGAAAGTTAATTGAAGGTTAAATTTCATAAACACTTAGAAACTATTGTCGTAAATTTACTAACCTTATTTTTAGCGCTACCCAGAAATAACGACGTGGACGTAGTAAGTTCTGTTTCCTTTGGGGTGCTTGATTAACGTGAGTCCCCTTGCCTCTCACGATGGGGAGCTTGCTTAACGTGAGTCCCCTTGCCTCTCACGATTGACGTGATGTCTAGCCGGTGAAGGCAAGACAGGCTGATGTCCGGCCGATGAAGGCAAGACAGGCTGGTGTCCGGCCGTTAAAGGCAAGACAGGCTGGTGTCTGGCCTGTGAAGGCAAGATGAAAATTCTTTCAGAAATCGTCAGTTACCATTTAAAGTTCTTGCTCGAAATGCCCTCCATTTTTTAGTTGACAATGCCCCATGCGATCATAAAATGATGAAACTGCTCTTTGAATCATTTCATTTGGGATTGCTTGTATCGTGTCAATAATACGTTGTCGTAATTCCTCCAAGTTTGCAGGTTTAGTAGCATACACTTTGTTTTTGACGTAGCCCCATAAAAAATAATCTAGTGGCGACATGTCAGGGGAACGAGGTGGCCACTCAATAGTTCTTCTACGCCCAATTACTCGTCCTGGAAATGTTTCATCTAAATAATTACGCACGTTTATTGCATAATGAGGGGCCGCCCCATCTTGTTGAAAGTAAGTGGTGTTAAAATTGTCACCGACAATCTCATTAACCGCAGGTACGATTTCATTCCTTAACATGTTTAGATACTTTTTTCCTGTCAAATTACCTTCTATAAAAAACGGCCCTACTATGCTATTGTTTATGATACCTGCCCAAACATTTAGTTTTTGTGGATATTGTGTATGTGATTCCAAAAACCAGTGTGGATTCTCTGATGCCCAGAACCTACAATTGTGACGATTAACGTTGCCATCTAACTGAAAAGTACATTCATCGGAAAATACTATTTCGTTTAAAAAATTTTACCGCGCATCTATACGGTTCATAATTAATTCGGCAAATTCCAGTCTTCGATCAAAATCATCCTCATTTAATTCTTGTACCAATTTGATTTTATATGGATGAAATTTCAACAGTTTCATAATTCTATAAACGGAAGTCCTACAAACATTTGTTTCCCGAGATACTTGCCTGATAGAGGTTCCAGGATTTTCAATGAATGATAATGCCACATTCAAAGAAGTTTCTTCATCAGTCGCAATCTTAGGCCTCCCACTTTTGGGGCAATCTTTGACACTACCAGTTTGCTCAAAACGAGAAATAGTTTTTCCAACTGTTTTTTGTGAAATTCCTGGTTGCAACGGTAAACGGTATTCTGCATTAAATAAAGCCGCAACTCGACGATATGGCCTGACCATGTTACCCCATCCTCTCATCATGAGAATGGTTATTCGTTCCCGTTCTGAAAGACGATTCATATTCAAATGAATAAAAGAAATGAAGAATAAGTTGAGAATTGTAAAACAAAACTAATAATTGAAAACAGAATGAATGCTTTAATAGACCAAATTCAAACTTGTTCGTTGAAATTTTCAGAGTCACTGAAAACACTACCCACGAGGTTTTCGGGGTTGTTGTACACGAATATGGGCTCAGAATTTTAACTGGGTACCCCCGGTGTAACTCTTAAATGTTTGAATATCTGCACATTATTGCATATTTAAACATTTTCTCAAATTTGCAATCTTGCTATTTTTTTATAAATTTGCTAGAATTAGTCGTGTTTATCTATTCCTTAAAACTGACGAAATCTTATTAGTTATACTCTTATTATAATCATGACACTAGCATTCAAAAAAGTGGTCTATTCTGGGAACGAGACCTATGTATTGTTATGTATTTGACGTGCTGAATCCGAATCCAACGTAGCTTTTACTCAGGCATCCCCAAAAATTTTTTAAAGTTATAAAAAACCGTGAAAAAGGTGAATAAAATCCATATTAAAATGGTAAGATTCGGAGTAAAACAGTTTTTTATGAGTGTACGCGGTTTTTGTGTATTTTGACTTGCTAAACCCAAATCCAGGGCTTATTTTACCCGGTTGGATCAGACTGTCTTGCCTTCACCGGCAGGACACCAGCCTGTCTTGCATTGTTGCAAATTTTTCATTTTTGCAAATTTTTCAATTTTGCAAATTTTTCATTTTTGCAAATTTTTGAATTTTGCAAATTTTTTATTTTTGCAAATTTTCCAATTTTGCAAATTTTTATTTTTGCAAATTTTCCAATTTGCAAATTTTTATTTTTGCAAATTTTCCAATTTTGCAAATTTTTTATTTTTGCAAATTTTCCAATTTTGCAAATTTTTTATTTTTGCAAATTTTCCAATTTTGCAAATTTTTTATTTTTGCAAATTTTCCAATTTTGCAAATTTTTTATTTTTGCAAATTTTCCAATTTTGCAAATTTTTTAGTTTTACTTTTTTACTTAAGCATTCCATCGTGAGAGACAAAGGAGAATCACGTTAAGCAAGCATCCCATCGTGAGAGGCAAGGCGACTCATTTCTGGCATTACGTTTTCCGCTCTCTTTGAATCCGGTGTCAGAAATAAGGCTGTCCAAAAAAAATTTACTTTGACCTTTGAATGACCTTCAAAATTAACTCCAAGGTCGAGATACTCAAGGTTGTTAATCCCAAAATCTACTCTGACATTTATTCGCCCACAAATCCGAAAAAGTTCAAAGAAAATAGCTTGTTTACGATTTTTGAATATTTAACCTTCATTTTAGAATGACCTTTTGAAGGTCATTCTAACAAATTGAAAACCATCGCTTTGGACGTAAAATTTTTCGCTCTTTCTGAATCCGGTGTCAAAAATAGGGGTTCCCATTTAAAAAAATCTCTTTGACCTTCAAATAACCTTGAAGGTCAAGCTTAAGGTCAAATTGAAGGTCACCATCAGATGCATCGTTTGATTTCCTAAAGCTTTTATATTGAAAGTTTTTTTCCTAGCACCCTTATTTTCCGAGATATTCAGGTGTGTCCATACTTTTGGGACACCCTGTATATGTCATATATATGTTATATATATGTTATATACATATATATATATGTCATATATATGTTATATATATATGTCATATATAAGTGTGTATGTGTGTGCGCGAGCGTGCGTGCGTGTGTGTGTGTGTGTGTGTGTGTGTGTGTGTGTGTGTGTGTGTGTGTGTGTGTGTGTGTGTGTGTGTGTGTGTGTGTGTGTGTGTGTGTGTGTGTGTGTGTGTGCGTGTGCGTGTGTGTGTGTACGTGTTATTTGTTTTTTCAAGAATAGATAATATATGTATTTTTTCCGTGCGCAAAAAAAAGTTGTGAATATAACTTGAAAGAATGTGTATTAGTTTACTTATTCCTGATAAAACTCATAAAATAAAAACGGACCTAAAATTTAATGTAATGTTTTTAAAAATATGCACAATTTTTCGAAGATACAATAAATATTAATCAAGTATAACATACACTTTTCCAAATATCTATATGTGAAATATACAATAAATTAAAAATTAAATACATTAATTATTGCATTTTTAAGATAATTCTATTATAAACAGTAATGGCAAAAGAAAATTCAAATTTTAACAATGGCAATATAAAATACGAATTACATTTCAAAAGTTTTTCGAAAATTATTATTTTATTAGTATTTAAATTTAAATATTATTCAAATCAAATTTAAAAATTGTATGGATATATAAGTAAGTAGATTACGTACATTTATATAAAACAATATTTTAAATAAACAAGTATGTATTTATTAGAAACAAAAGGTTATTTAAGGAATGCCTTTGTTTATAATAATTAAAATAAATATATGGGCTCTGTTACTAAAGGGAAAAATAAATTGGATATAATTATGGATTAAAACGCAAATTTTGAAAGAGGGTGCAAATTACGAATTATGGGAGAAATGGAAGAAACAGGTTTTATTTATATACCGCTAAAATCTTATAAATAATTCTTTAAAACTAATACAAAAATTAATTTAATTAAGAAGAAAGTTTTATTACTCTAAAAGTACAAAATATTAATGACATATAGAACTCTTGGCGATGACTTAAATAAATTAATTTTAGGAGGTAAAGTTCTATTTAGATCCGTTTAAAATGATCTAAAATTTTAATAGGTTTTTACTAAATACTACAATTAAGTATATGCACTTTACTATTTTTAGTAAGTTAATTGTTCATTACCATACATAGGGGGTATTCCACGTGAAGTGGTCCGATCAAAATTTTACAATGCACCAAATTTTGGGTACACATTGCAAATGTTTTTCAGAATACAGAAAAAAATATTTAGGTACTGGTATTTATTAGCTCAAAAGTTATTCTAACCTCAAAAAGTGAACTTTTTCCAGTTTTTTTCAGCACCAACTGGGTTCATCGCTATTTAACCCAAAATCTATCAACTTTTACTATACAACATTATATGTAACATTCGTTGCTAATTATGTGTAGAATTTATTCTTCTGGATTAGAATTTCTAATCTCAAGGTCAATATTACTTAAACTACATGTCAATATTAAACTTAAAAAAAGTGTAAGTGCGCCACAATTGATTTTTTTATCCAAAAGTCTAAAAGATCGTTTGGAGCAATACATTTCAAATGGTCTGTAGCATTTTTATGGCCTTCAATTCTGTAAATAGTTATGATAATTTAAAGAAACACCAAATTTTTTTAAAAATTTAAATGGGAAATACCATGTTAATTTTTGTGAATTTTTGTCCGGGTGTTCTATCTCTTCGAGATTTTAAAATTAAGAAATGTAACCAGGGTAGATAAGTTCTAAAGATTAATTTAAACAAAAGTTGTTTGTAATGTTTTTCAAAAAAAACAACAGATTTTGAGATAAATGGCTTTAAAAATAGAAATTTTTCTAAAAAATTGAAAAATTTCCACTTTTCATGGTCGAATAACTCTTAAGCAAATTATTTTTAACACTTAAATTTTTTTGTATGTTCTGGAAGATGTTTGAAATAGACCATATATATGTATAAATTGATCAATCGGTACTTATGCCGACAAATTCTTACGGGAAATGGGAATTGTGCTTACTTTGGGGTAATTATGCCGACGTCAGCATAATTCCACCGAAAATTCAACCATGTATCCGTACTTATGCCGACACACAAAAAATCGGAAAATTATCTTTGTGAGCCCAGCTTTGACGTTATAATATTAATGAAGGATTGAAGTTACAACGTCTTTCGAGGTGCCGGAGGCCGGAGGCCTCCGACACTTCGAATGAGGTTATAACTTCAATCCTTCATTAATATTATAAGGTCAAAGTGTGCTTTTTTACCGGTGAGGGGTATTTAGGTATTTGGGTTATTGGTTTTTATGCATTATTCTGTCAATTAATATTCTCCCCCTTATATCTGAGTCGTTACATATGTTTTATAACCTCAAAACACCAAGATAACACGAAGAGTCACCATAAGTACCGATACTGGTGTTTATATATATATGTATGTATGTATGTGGGTGTGTGTGCGTGCGGCGGAATACTTATATAATATATATATATATATATAGATAATAATCGTAACTAATAATAAATTTGAATAAAAATGTTTATAACACACCCAGGACCGGTGAATGTGCAGCATTAATAGTTTCGAAAAATAATGAAATTCCAGAAATTGCCGATTTTCGTGTTTATCCAAAAAATTCACCAGATAATCATGAAAGCGTGATTTTAAATAAACTATCATTCCATGTTGATCCGATGGTATTTTATTTACTTCAGGAAATTTAGGCTGGAGTCCAATTTTGAAACAAAATTCAAATACTAGTAAGAGATTATCAGCTTTACAGTATTATTCTTACAGACTTGCATATAGAATTAATTCTAAATTTGATCCTATATTATATTGTGGTCGTTTAACACAACAATATTTTTTACATGCTTATATTATTATAGAAAATAATAGATTAAATTTCTTTCATTATAATCAAAAACAATTAAGAATTGAATGTTGTCAAGGATTAATAGATCATGTTGAAAAATGTGCCTCAAATAATTCTGTAAACCTTGAAAATAATGAAAGGTTAGGTTATATTTTCATTTTGCCAGCAATGCATATTGGTAGTCCGAGACATATGCATCAACTGTATCAAGATGCTATGACTATTAATAGAGAAATTGGTAGACCAGATTTATTTATAACTGTAACTTGCAATCCAAATTGGCCAGAAAAAAAAGAGTTCTTGCAAAATTTCCTTCAGGTACTACATGTATTGATATACCTAATATAGTAGCACGCTTATTATTTATTAAATTACGTGCTATTTTGTGTGATATTTTAAGTGGTAATATATTTGGAAATATTATTGCATATATATATATATATTATTGAATTTCAAAAAAGGGGATTACCTCATGCACATTTATTGTTTGTTCTTGATTATAAAAATTAACTTCTAAAACCGAAAGATATTGATAAATTTATTAGTGCTGAAATACTTGATGACGAAAATCTACGAGAATTAGTCATTAAGCATATGTTACATAGACCACATTCAGCAAATACACCCTGTTACGATTACAAAAATAATAAGTGTTCCAAAAAATTTCCAAAAAACTTTACTGATTTTACATATTTTGATGAAAATGGTTTTCCTCGTTATAAAAGAAGAGATAATAGTAATAAAAATTATGAATATAATAAAAAAGTAAATGGAGAAATTATTAAAGTAAATAATTCAATGGTAGTACCTTATAATGCTACTCTTTTACAAAAATATAATTGTCATATTAATACCGAAATTTCGTATTCTGTAATGAGTATTAAATATTTGTATAAATATATACTTAAAGGTTCTGATAGAGCATACATAGGTTTACAAAAAAAAAAAAGAGATGAAATATTTGATGAAATTACAGATTATATTGATGCGCGGTATATAAGTCCTATTGAAGCCGCTTGGAGAATTGAAGAATTACCACTTTCTGGAAGATCTCATACAGTAATTAGATTAGCAGTGCATACGGAAAATCAACAGCAAATTATTAAAATTTGAGGAAACTAAAGAAAAAGAAGCATTAGAAAAGAATAATAATACAACTCTTACTGCATGGTTTCGATTAAATTTAGGTGATGATAATGCAAAAAATATAAAATATTCAAATATACCAAAATTTTATTTATTTAATACAACACAAAAACGTGGGTTAAAAAAAAGTTATTTCTAATGCGTTTTTTTTTTTTTTTTTTTTTTTTTTTTTTTTTTTTTTTTATTATTATTATTATTATTATTTTAACGTCGCACTTTTTATGCTCCCAATCCGGTGCTAATCAGTGACGGAGGTCATACGATGTCTTGGTGAAGAAAGCACTTGTTGAAAATACATTCGCCAGGAGTGCTTGTATCAATCGGCCGGGGCCGGGAATCGAACCTGGGACCTCCAGATTAGGATTACCAGGCCTCAATTTTTTTTCTAATGCTTTAGGTAGATTATGTAATGTTAGTATTAAAGATACAGAAAGATTTCATCTAAAATTAATTCTAAATCATAAAAAACGAGTGACATCTTTTAATGACTTAAAAACAAATGATAATATTTTATACAAAACATATAAAGAAGCAGCTATAGCCATGGGATTAGTCGAAACCGATGAACAAATTTTAAAAATTTTTGAAGAAGCTGCAAGTATTATGGTGCCAAAAGAATTTAGAAAATTTTTTTCGTGGTTTTTAATTGCTGATACTTCATCTTCAGCTTGTAAAATATGGGATAATTTAAAAAAAATTTTATGTGAAGATTTGGAAGAAAATAAGGAATATAATGCTTTAAAACATATTAATAAAATTTTAAAGTTAGAAAATCTTTCTATTTCCGATTTTGGATTACCAGAAATTATTAATAATGAAAATGAAGTAGATTTAAATGCTGTAAAATTAATGAAGGACGCAAATATGAATTTATTTATTATTTCTTTATAAAACAATTATTTATTATTATTTAGGGCAAGGAGAAAATGTTATATCTATGGCTTGCACTGGTATTGCATCAATTTTACTACCAGAAGGTATGACGAGTCACAGAACTTTTAAATTGCCGTTAGATTTGTCAAATATAGAAACGACTTTTTTAAAATTAAAATCAGATAAAAAAAATTACGTGCATGTGACATAATAATTTGGGATGAAGCATCTATGATACCTAAAAAAGCATTGGAAATAGTAGATAAAACTTTAAGAGATTGTTGTTCAAATAAAAAAAATTCATTCGCAGGAAAATTATTATTTTGGGAGGTGATTTTAGATAAATTTTACCTGTCATTAAAAACGGTTGCCGAAATTCAGTAGTAAAGGAATCTATAAAATATTCTAATTT
This sequence comes from Theocolax elegans, assembly GCA_026168455.1. NCBI lineage: Eukaryota > Metazoa > Arthropoda > Insecta > Hymenoptera > Cerocephalidae > Theocolax > Theocolax elegans. Next base: position 18,321 of record JANSJX010000299.1, on the reverse strand, counting down.
ATGGCCAAAATTCACTGTTTTAAAATTAAATAAAAATATGAGATCGTGTGATAAAAGTTTTTCAAAATTTCTATTACAAATCGGCGAAGGAAATCTAACCTCATTAAAAATTAAAGATTCGTGGAAAACTGATGATATTTGCGAAAAAATTTATGGTTCTATTATAACAAACATAAATGATGTATCAAATAAAGCTATATTAGCGTGTCATAATGAGATATATATAATTTAAATAAAAAAGTATTAAACAAAATTCATTCAAAAGAAAAAATTTATTTAAGTATTGATTATGCAACTGCTAAAGGTGTGGATCAGAGTGATGAAAGTATGCAATTAAATTATCCAATAGATTATTTAAATTCTCTTAAGCTTCCAGGACTACCATTCCATAAATTAATTTTAAAAATAGGCGCGATTGTAATGCTTATAAGAAATATAAGCATTAATGATGGTTTGTGTAATGGGACGCGTTTAAAAATCATCGAGTTATATGAATATAATATAAAAGTTATGATTGTAACAGGAAATAAAAGGGTGAAATTGCATTTATACCAAGAATAACTTTAGACACAGGTGAATTTTCGAAATTACCATTCATTATACATCGGAAACAATTTCCTGTAATATTAGCATTTGCAATAACAATAACTAAATCACAAGTACAAAGTTTTGATAGTTAGGAATATATTATAGTAGACCTCTATTTTCTCATGGTCAATTATATGTAGCTCTTTCTCGGTGTAAAAATCCAAATAATTTATATATTGAAAATAACTCTGAAAACCAAAATGAAATTGAAAATATCGTCTGGAAAGAAATTTTCGAATGATTTTATATTCATATAGCCATGTCAATTAAAAGAAAACAAATTAATAGTAATGAAGAAATTGTTAAAAATAAACAAACAAAAATTGATTTTTCCTAGATTCCATTTTCAAATAATGATTTTTTAAAAAATAAAATTCATATTGTTGATAAAGTGTGTAAGTATTTATCAAATGATACAAATATTACAAGTATTATCTTTGTTTAACGTAATATAATATAAAAATTAAATTAAAAATAATTATTTGTATAGAATGGTTGTTGGATACGTAGAATCAATAGATAAGACAAAAACAATTGCGTCCAGAAATACCGATAAAAATTATGAAATTTTTAAATTTGTATTAAATAATAATGACGGATCCAAAATTCAGTATAATGCCTGGAATGGAGATGCAAAATTGTTTGAAAATAAAATAAACATAAATCAAGTATACTAACATACAGTTTTCTATAGATATAATATATAATATGGATATGAAATACAATTATTTAAAAATTAAATATTATTCAAAATTATTGTATTCTTGTAGATAATTCTTTTAGAAACAGTAATGGCTAAGGAACCCTCAAATTTTAACAGTGGAAATATGAAATATGAATTACATTTGAAAAACTTTTCAAAAATTACTAATTTAGGAGAATTTGATATCCGAAGAAATACATCAAATTTAAGTGTTATTGGTTTGATGAAATTTCAAAATTGCATGGATATATAAATGAGAAGAAAATGTATATTATATAAAATAATAATTTAAATAAACAAATATTTATTCATTAGAAACAGAAGGTTATTTAAGAAATGAATTTGTTAACAATAATCAAATAAATAATTGGGCTCCATAACTAACGCAAGAAATAAAATAGATATAATTATAAATCAAAATTCAAATTTTAAAAGAGGGTGCAAATTACGAATCATTGGGGAAATAGAAGATACAGGTGATTATTTGAAAGTAACTAAAATATTTTAAATAGTTCTCAAATTAATACGAAAAGTTATTTATTTTAGAACAAAATTTTATTACATTAAAAGTACAAAATATCGAGGATATAGAACTTTTAGAAGATGATCCTTTGCCATTTACATAAATTAATTCTAGAAGGTGAAGAAATTATTTAGATCAGTTTAAAATTTAAATTTTACTATTTTAGGTAAGTTAAATTTTGATTAAATTTATAATTATTTATTATAATGTGAATTATAGTTAAAAAAAAATCTATATACTATAAAGTTTGTAGTTAAAGTTTATATTTATGAATTTTGTTTAAAATCATTTTTTTTTTGACATAACGTGTGTATGGCTAACGGCGATGGGTTTCCTCGTTATGTTTTTAATACACATCTATTTTTATTTTATAATTTTTATTCTTACTTTCATTATACTAAAATTTTGGTAATCTTTTATTTATAAATTTTTTTTTAATTTAATATGCTAAATTTTTTGTATAAAATCCTAACGCGCCATAATAGTACCTCCAGGGTGGTGTGGAAATCTATTTAATAATAATATGATGATAATACATTTATAATATATACATTTCCTTCATATTATATATATATTTCATTGTGAAAGGGGGTTTGGCGCGTGAAGCGCGCAGGGTGGCGAAGCCCCCCTAGTATATATATATATATTATAACGGGTACGGATTTCGAGTGTCGGCGTAGGTAGGTCCCTGGATTATCGGCGACTTTCGTCGATAGGACCAAGTCGACTAGCCGGGAAATTGCGAATGATAGTGCAGTGATGAGGCTTCTGCCTCGCGCTCACCGGGATCGTGGGTTCGCGCCCCGAAACCTTCGTTGATTTTTTATTCCTTATATTCAATCCGTACCCCGTTACAAATGGCGCCCAACTCAAAAACCCACTTGCCAGAAGAGACGAAGAAATTCATCTTCGCCTGGCTAATTCTCGACCAAAGTCGGTCACAAACTCCCATCCCACCACCACAGCCCCGGTGGATTTCCCCGCGAGAACGTCAAAAAGTGCGGAGGTACGGCTGTAGGAGAAAAGCCTGTGTTTCTCGGGTCCACAGTGTGTATACGTATACGCAGTACACCTCCAAGGTAGGCACTAGACGTAGGGGAGCTTGAGTTTCTGGGATCTCAAGCGTGGTGGTGCAAACGCACGGCTATCCCTAGCGAGGCTCCCGGTGCTCAGAAAAACGGTCTTCTTGACACCGGTCGAGCAGAGACAACCTTCGCCTCTCTAGCCCAGGTGATCGAAGTGATCAAATAGCTCCCCGAGGGCGTAGGTCGCGTTTGTGGTGGGGGATATAACGGGTACGGATTTTGAGTGTCGGCGTAGGTTAGGTCCCTGGATTATCGGCGACGTTCGTCGATAGGACCAAGTCGACTAGCCGGGATAATTGCGAAATGGTAGCGCAGTGGTGAGGCTTCTGCCTCGCGCTCCCGGGATCCGTGGGTTCGCGCCCCGATACCTTCGTTGATTTTTTTATTCCTTATATGCAATCCGTACCCCCGTTACAATATATAGTATATTTTTTTGAATGGATTATATACACGTATTATATGCACAATTTTTCGAAGATACAATAAATATTAATCAAGTAAACATACACTTTTCCAAATATCTATATGTGAAATATACAATAAATTAAAAATTAAATACATTAATTATTGCATTTTTAAGATAATTCTATTATAAACAGTAATGGCAAAAGAAAATTCAAATTTTAACAATGGCAATATAAAATACGAATACATTTCAAAAGTTTTTCGAAAATTATTTTTTATTAGTATTTAATTTAAATATTATTCAAATCAAATTTAAAAATTGTATGGATATATAAGTAAGTAGATTACGTACATTTATATAAAACAATATTTTAAATAAACAAGTATGTATTTATTAGAAACAAAAGGTTATTTAAGGAATGCCTTTGTTTATAATAATTAAAATAAATATATGGGCTCTGTTACTAAAGGGAAAAATAAATTGGATATAATTATGGATTAAAACGCAAATTTTGAAAGAGGGTGCAAATTACGAATTATGGGAGAAATGGAAGAAACAGGTTTTTATTTATATACCGCTAAAATCTTATAAATAATTCTTTAAAACTAATACAAAATTAATTTAATTAAGAAGAAAGTTTTATTACTCTAAAAGTACAAAATATTAATGACATATAGAACTCTTGGCGATGACTTAAATAAATTAATTTTAGGAGGTAAAGTTCTATTTAGATCCGTTTAAAATGATCTAAAATTTTAATAGGTTTTTACTAAATACTACAATTAAGTATATGCACTTTACTATTTTAGTAAGTTAATTGTTCATTACCATACATAGGGGGTATTCCACGTGAAGTGGTCCGATCAAAATTTTACAATGCACCAAATTTTGGGTACACATTGCAAATGTTTTTCAGAATACAGAAAAAAATATTTAGGTACTGGTATTTATTAGCTCAAAAGTTATTCTAACCTCAAAAAGTGAACTTTTTCCAGTTTTTTTCAGCACCAACTGGGTTCATCGCTATTTAACCCAAAATCTATCAACTTTTACTATACAACATTATATGTAACATTCGTTGCTAATTATGTGTAGAATTTATTCTTCTGGATTAGAATTTCTAATCTCAAGGTCAATATTACTTAAACTACATGTCAATATTAACTTAAAAAAAGTGTAAGTGCGCCACATTGATTTTTTATCCAAAAGTCTAAAAGATCGTTTGGAGCAATACATTTCAAATGGTCTGTAGCATTTTTATGGCCTTCAATTCTGTAAATAGTTATGATAATTTAAAGAAACACCAAATTTTTTTAAAAATTTAAATGGGAAATACCATGTTAATTTTTGTGAATTTTTGTCCGGGTGTTCTATCTCTTCGAGATTTTAAATTAAGAAATGTAACCAGGGTAGATAAGTTCTAAAGATTAATTTAAACAAAAGTTGTTGTAATGTTTTTCAAAAAAAACAACAGATTTTGAGATAAATGGCTTTAAAAATGAAATTTTCTAAAAATTGAAAAATTTCCACTTTTCATGGTCGAATAACTCTTAAGCAAATTTTTTAACACTTAAATTTTTTTGTATGTTCTGGAAGATGTTTGAAATAGACCATATATATGTATAAATTGATCAATCGTACTTATGCCGACAAATTCTTACGGGAAATGGGAATTGTGCTTACTTTGGGGTAATTATGCCGACGTCAGCATAATTCCACCGAAAATTCAACCATGTATCCGTACTTATGCCGACACAAAAAATCGGAAAATTATCTTTGTGAGCCCAGCTTTGACGTTTAATATTAATGAAGGATTGAAGTTACAACGTCTTTCGAGGGCCGGAGGCCGGAGGCCTCCGACACTTCGAATGAGGTTATAACTTCAATCCTTCATTAAATATAAGGTCAAAGTGGCTTTTTTACCGGTGAGGGGTATTTAGGTATTTGGGTTATTGGTTTTTATGCATTATTCTGTCAATTAATATTCTCCCCCTATATCTGAGTCGTTACATATGTTTTATAACCTCAAAACACCAAGATAACACGAAGAGTCACCATAAGTACCGATACTGGTGTTTATATATATATGTATGTATGTATGGGTGTGTGTGCGTGCGGCGGATACTTATATAATATATATATATTATATAGATAATAATCGTAACTAATAATAAATTTGAATAAAAATGTTTATAACACACCCAGGACCGGTGAATGTGCAGCATTAATAGTTTCGAAAAATAATGAAATTCCAGAAATTGCCGATTTTCGTGTTTATCCAAAAAATTCACCAGATAATCATGAAAGCGTGATTTTAAATAAACTATCATTCCATGTTGATCCGATGGTATTTTATTTACTTCAGGAAATTTAGGCTGGAGTCCAATTTTGAAACAAAATTCAAATACTAGTAAGAGATTATCAGCTTTACATTATTATTCTTACAGACTTGCATATAGAATTAATTCTAAATTTGATCCTATATTATATTGTGGTCGTTTAACACAACATATTTTTTACATGCTTATATTATTATAGAAAAATAATATAAATTTCTTCATTATAATCAAAAACAATTAAGAATTGAATGTTGTCAAGGATTAATAGATCATGTTGAAAAATGTGCCTCAAATAATTCTGTAAACTTGAAAATAATGAAGGTTAGGTTATATTTTCATTTTGCCAGCAATGCATATTGTAGTCCGAGACATATGCATCAACTGTATCAAGATGCTATGACTATTAATAGAGAAATTGGTATACCAGATTTATTTATAACTGTAACTGCAATCCAAATTGGCCAGAAAAAAAAGAGTTCTTGCAAAATTTCCTTCAGGTACTACATGTATTGATATACCTAATATAGTAGCACGCTTATTATTTATTAAATTACGTGCTATTTTGTGTGATATTTTAAGTGGTAATATATTTGAATATTATTGCATATATATATATATTATATTGATTTCAAAAAAGGGGATTACCTCATGCACATTTATTGTTTGTTCTTGATTATAAAAATTAACTTCTAAAACCGAAAGATATTGATAAATTTATTAGTGCTGAAATACTTGATGACGAAAATCTACGAGAATTAGTCATTAAGCATATGTTACATAGACCACATTCAGCAAATACACCCTGTTACGATGTACAAAAATAATAAGTGTTCCAAAAAATTTCCAAAACACCTTACTGATTTTACATATTTTGATGAAATGGTTTTCCTCGTTATAAAAGAAGAGATAATAGTAATAAAAATTATGAATATAATAAAAAAGTAAATGGAGAAATTATTAAAGTAAATAATTCAATGGTAGTACCTTATAATGCTACTCTTTTACAAAAAATATAATTGTATATTAATACCGAAATTTCGTATTCTGTAATGAGTATTAAATATTTGTATAAATATATACTTAAAGGTTCTGATAGAGCATACATAGGTTTACAAAAAAAAAAAGAGATGAAATATTTGATGAAATTACAGATTATATTGATGCGCGGTATATAAGTCCTATTGAAGCCGCTTGGAGAATTGAAGAATTACCACTTTCTGGAAGATCTCATACAGTAATTAGATTAGCCGTGCATACGGAAAATCAACAGCAAATTATTAAAATTTGAGGAAACTAAAGAAAAAGAAGCATTAGAAAAGAATAATACAACTCTTACTGCATGGTTTCGATTAAATTTAGGGATGATAATGCAAAAATATAAAATTCAAATATACCAAAATTTTATTTATTTAATACAACAACAAAAACGTGGGTTAAAAAAAAGTTATTCTAATGCGTTTTTTTTTTTTTTTTTTTTTTTTTTTTTTTTTTTTTTTTTTTTTTTTATTATTATTATTATTTTAACGTCGCACTTTTTATGCTCCCAATCCGGTGCTAATCAGTGACGGAGGTCATACGATGTCTTGGTGAAGAAAGCACTTGTTGAAAATACATTCGCCAGGAGTGCTTGTATCAATCGGCCGGGGCCGGGAATCGAACCTGGGACTCCAGATTAGGATTACCAGGCCTCATTTTTTTTCTAATGCTTTAGGTAGATTATGTAATGTTAGTATTAAAGATACAGAAAGATTTCATCTAAAATTAATTCTAAATCATAAAAAACGAGTGACATCTTTTAATGACTTAAAAACAATGATAATATTTTATACAAACATTAAAAAGAAGCAGCTATAGCCTGGGATTAGTCGAAACCGATGAACAAATTTTAAAAATTTTTGAAGAAGCTGCAAGTATTATGGTGCCAAAGAATTTAGAAAATTTTTTTCGTGGTTTTTAATTGCTGATACTTCATCTTCAGCTTGTAAATATGGGATAATTTAAAAAAAATTTTATGTGAAGATTTGGAAGAAAATAAGGAATATAATGCTTTAAAACATATTAATAAAATTTTAAAGTTAGAAAATCTTTCTATTTCCGATTTTGGATTACCAGAAATTATTAATAATGAAAATGAAGTAGATTTAATACTGCTGTAAAATAATGAAGGACGCAAATATGAATTTATTTATTATTTTCTTTATAAAACAATATTTATTATTATTTAGGGCAAGGAGAAAATGTTATATCTATGGCTTGCACTGGTATTGCATCAATTTTACTACCAGAAGGTATGACGAGTCACAGAACTTTTAAATTGCCGTTAGATTTGTCACAATATAGAAACGACTTTTTTTAAATTAAAATCAGATAAAAAAATTACGTGCATGTGACATAATACATTTGGGATGAAGCATCTATGATACCTAAAACAAGCATGGAAATAGTAGATAAAACTTTAAGAGCTGTGTTCACATAAAAAAATTTCATTCGCAGGAAAATTATTAATTTTGGGAGGTGATTTTAGATAAATTTTACCTGTCTTAAAAACGGTTGCCCGAAATCAGTAGTAAAGAATCTATAAAATATTCTAATTTCTATGGGCCAAAAATTCACTGTTTTAAAATTAAATAAAAAATATGAGATCGTGTGATAAAAGTTTTTCAAAATTTCTATTACCAAATCGGCGAAGGAAATCTAACCTCATTAAAAATTAAAGATTCGGGAAAACTGCTGATATTTGCGAAAAAAATTATGGTTCTATTATAACAAACATAAATGATGTATCACATAAGCTATATTAGCGTGTCCTAATGAAGATATATAATTTAAATAAAAAAGTATTAAACAAAATTCATTCAAAGAAAAACTTTATTAAGTATTGATTAGCAACTGCTAAAGGTGTGGATCAGAGTGATGAAAGTATGCAATTAAATTATCCATAGATTATTTAATTCTCTTAAGCTTCCAGGACTACCATTCCATAAATAATTTTAAAAATAGGCGCGATTGTAATGCTTATAAGCAATATAAGCATTAATGATGGTTTGTGTAATGGGACCGCGTTTAAAAATCATCGAGTTATATGAATATAATATAAAAGTTATGATTGTAACAGGAAATAAAAAGGGTGAAATTGCATTTATACCAAGAATAACTTTAGACACAGTGTGAATTTTCGAAATTACCATTCATTATACATCGGAAACAATTTCCTGTAATATTAGCAATTTTGCAATAACAATAACTAAAATCACAAGTACAAAGTTTTGATAGTTTAGGAATATATTATAGTCGACCTCTATTTTCTCATGGTCAATATATGTAGCTCTTTCTCGGGTGTAAAAAATCCAAATAATTTATATATTGAAAATAACTCTGAAAACCCAAAATGAAATTGAAAATATGTCTGGAAAGAAATTTTCGAATGATTTTATATTCATATAGCCATGTCAATTAAAAGAAAACAAATTAATAGTACTGAAGAAATTGTTAAAAATAACCAAACAAAATTGATTTTTCCTAGATTCCATTTTCAAATAATGATTTTAAAAAATAAAATTCATATTGTTGATAAAGTGGTAAGTATTTACTCAAATGATACAATATTACAAGTATTATCTTTGTTTAACGTATATAATATAAAAAATAAATTAAAAATAATATTTGTATAGAATGTTGTTGGATACGTAGAATCAATAGATAAGACAAAAACAATTGCGTCCAGAAATACCGATAAAAATTATGAAATTTTTAAATTTGTATAAATACTAATGACGGATCCAAAATTCAGTATAATGCCTGGAATGGAGATGCAAAATTGTTTGAAAATAAAATAAACATAAATCAAGTTACTAACATACAGTTTTCTATAGATATAATATATAATATGGATATGAAATACAATTATTTAAAAATTAAATATTATTCAAAATTATTGTATTCTGTAGATAATTCTTTTAGAAACAGTAATGGCTAAGGAACCCTCAAATTTACCAGTGGAAATCTGAAATAGAATTACATTTGAAAAACTTTTTCAAAAATTACTAATTTAGGAGAATTTGATATCCGAAGAAATACATCAAATTTAAGTGTTATGGTTTTGATGAAATTTCAAAATTGCATGGATATATAAATGAGAAGAAAATGTATATTTATATAAAATAATAATTTAAATAAACAAATATTTATTCATTAGAAACAGAAGGTTATTTAAGAAATGAATTTGTTAACAATAATCAAATAAATAATTGGGCTCCATAACTAACGCAAGAAATAAAATAGATATAATTATAAATCAAAATTCAAATTTTAAAAGAGGGTGCAAATTACGAATCATTGGGGAAATAGAAGATACAGGTGATTATTTGAAAGTAACTAAAATATTTTAAATAGTTCTCAAATTAATACGAAAATTTATTTATTTTAGAACAAAATTTTATTACATTAAAAGTACAAAATATCGAGGATATAGAACTTTTAGAAGATGATCCTTTGCCATTACATAAATTAATTCTAGAAGGTGAAGAATTATTTAGATCAGTTTAAAATTTAAATTTACTATTTTAGGTAAGTTAAATTTTGATTAAATTTATAATTATTTATTATAATGTGAATTATAAGTTAAAAAAATCTATATACTATAAGGTTTGTAGTTAAAGTTTATATATTATGAATTTTGTTTAAAATCATTTTTTTTGACATAACGTGGTGTATGGCTAACGGCGATGGTTTCCTCGTTATGTTTTTAATACACATCTATTTTTATTTTCTAATTTTTATTCTTACTTCATTATACTAAAATTTTGGTAATCTTTTATTTATAAATTTTTTTTTTAATTTAATATGCTAATTTTTTGGTATAAATCCTAACGCGCCATAATAGTACCTCCAGGGTGGTGTGGAAATCTATTTAATAATAATATGATGATAATACATTTATAATATATACATTTCCTTCATATTTATATATATATTCATTGTGAAAGGGGGTTTGGCGCGTGAAGCGCGCAGGGTGGCGAAGCCCCCCTAGTATATATATATATATTATAACGGGTAAGGATTTCGAGTGTCGGCGTAGGTAGGTCCCTGGATTATCGGCGACTTTCGTCGATAGGACCAAGTCGACTAGCAGGGGAAATTGCGAATGATAGTGCAGTGATGAGGCTTCTGCCTCGCGCTCCCGGGATCGTGGGTTCGCGCCCCGAAACCTTCGTTGATTTTTTTATTCCTTATATTCAATCCGTACCCCCGTTACAAATGGCGCCCAACCTCAAAAACCCACTTGCCCAGAAGAGCGAAGAAATTCATCTTCGCCTGGCTAATTCTCGACCAAAGTCGGTCACAAACCTCCCATCCCCACCCACCACAGCCCCGGTGGATTTCCCCCGCGAGAACGTCAAAAAGTGCGGAGGTACGGCTGTAGGAGAAAGCCTGTGGTTCTCGGGTCCACAGTGTGTATCGTATACGCAGTACACTCCAAGGTAGGCACTAGACGTAGGGGAGCTTGAGTTTCTGGATCTCAAGCGTGGTGGTGCAAACGCCGGCTATCCCTAGCGAGGCTCCCGGTGTCAGAAAACGGTCTTCTGACACCGGTCGAGCAGAGACAACCTTCGCCTCTCTAGCCCAGGTGATCGAAGTGATCAAATAGCTCCCGAGGGCGTAGGTCGCGTTTGGGTGGGGGATATAACGGGTACGGATTTTGAGTGTCGGCGTAGGTAGGTCCCTGGATTATCGGCGACGTTCGTCGATAGGACCAAGTCGACTAGCCGGGATAATGCGAATGGTAGCGCAGTGGTGAGGCTTCTGCCTCGCGCTCCCGGGATCGTGGGTTCGCGCCCCGATACCTTCGTTGATTTTTTTATTCCTATATTCAATCCGTACCCCGTTACAATATATATATATATTTTTTTGAATGGATTATATACACGTATTATATACATAATTTTTGTACACTATAATAGTACTCATTACTTTTTCTCACGGTGCGCATATGAGAGATTCCACAGAACTTTTGACTTTCTTGTTACTTTCACTTTTCAATGCTATTTGATGATTTTCATCATATTAAAAAAAATCATTCCTTGTAGAAAAAAGTCACAAAGTATAGTAACAGTTATTTATTATATTAATAATATATAATATATTACTTAAAAAAATTATAATTTATCGCATTTTAATTAATTCTTTGTGTTATTCACTCTACTTTTTTGCTTTATTAGGTTTATATAAAAAAAAACTTTTTATTAAAAATGGTTTGGATAATTTTTTATATAATCTTCACATATCACAGAATATAATGTAAGTTTTAGAGGTGTGCTTCAATCTACATAGATTAATTTATTTTATAATATCCGTAACCACTATTTAAAAAAAACTAATTATTTTACTTTCAGCTCTTAAAAAAAAAAATAAATTATTCTCATAAATTTTCTTTTTGGAAAACGACACTTATTGAGCAGACAATAAAATCGCGTTAGGTTCGTAAGTGTGCTACTTACAGAAAAAAATTGTACCCTCGCAAAGTTGGGTACACGTATGCGCCCCCCCCATTGAAAAAAATCGTACTTTTCGTCAGCACATCGATAGTATGTTATCAATGGTTATAAATTAATTGCTCTTTTTTTATTAACCTTTTAAAAAACATGTTTTAAAATACTTTACATAAAATTCTTCTTTGTTTGCCTCAAAACGAACTTACGAAAAATGTAACAAAATGAAATTCTTACTTTCCGAGAAAATAAGGTATTTAATCATCTTATAGTAAATATTTGTAATTTTAATACTTAAACACCAAATACACACACATTAATGGAACTTAAATTAAAGGTAGGAATTATAATTCAAAAAATCTTTGTATTAGTTACAATGTTTGTATATATTAATATTTTGTTACATTTCTTTTGTTTGAAAAATTATTAATTGCTTAAAATAAAATTTTATTATAATGATATTTTGTGTTACAAAATTTTTCTTTCCAACCCATATCATGCTACATATTTTATCAAATTTTTTAACATTTTACCTTAAATTTGAAAGAAAAATGTAAAATTTTATTTTTTTGATGAAAAGTAGTATGTTTTACATTAAAACTAATTGTTTTTGATTTTTTACAAAAAAATTTTTTAAAAAAATGAGGGGCACCATGTTTTTTATGCTACTACTGTTATTTAGAAATGGTTTGATAAGTTTCAAAGATGTGCCTTTAAAATAAATTTTCAATTTTCTTTTGACCTTAAAGTCAAAAGTTCTGTGGAATCTCTCATATATTTTACATAGTATTAAAATTACAAGAATTATGCTTATTTTGTGCACAAAATATTGTACACATAAATATTTTTTATATAATAATTATTATATGTCTGCTTATTTTAATGTGCGCAATATTTACGCGTACAATTTTTATGTGTATAAAATGTAAATATAAAATATAAATAATATAATAAATATAAATTTAGAAATTTAGAAATTCGATTTTGTACTTATGAAATATTAAAAAGACAATATCGCAACTTTTTATGAACAATAAAACAGCGGATGTTAACCTAAAATTGTAAATTGTAGATTTTAGTTAATTGTTAAAATAAAGCTCATATTGTATATTACTAAAATTGACCGTTTTGAACATAATCGAAAATCATTCTTCAATCATCCATCAAAGCATTATAGAAAAATTAATTTTACTAATGTACAATAATGGTTTTATTTTAATTTTATTTCTTTAAGTACAAGTCGAATATCTAAATATTTTAAATTGATATTCATATATTTTACATTTTTAGCAATCTAAATATCTCAATACAGTCTTTTTAGAAGTAAAATTTTTAATTTACACTTTGAAAAGTACAAACAACGGTCGTTAATTACAAAAATTATAAATAATGTATTTTCTACGATGATAAAGTACTAAATTTGTAAATTATACAATTATATCAAACACTTATATTTTCTAAATTTATTGAAATATACACGTATATACAAGTTTTTATACTTTTGCATGTATATTTACAATTTTAAATACTTACCTTGTTATTAGTTTTAAATTCATTTTTGGTTTAAAAAGTATCTATTTCAATTAATTCATGGGTAAATCCTTAAAAACGATTTTTGACTGACTTAGAATACTCAATTTCTCATAATGTGCAATTATTGCCTTTTTGATCGTTTTTTACAATTTTATACTTTACTTTACAAAAGTGTAAAATATACTTTTTAGTCGATGCTAAAGTATAAAATTGAATATTAACGTTTTTAAAATTATTTTTCAATATTGTACAAATATCACGTTTTAAACCTTTCAAATTTTATTTTTTTCACTTTTTAGAAAGTAGATTTTTTGATTCATTATAGAAAATGTGTTATTGTCACATTTTAGAATTTTAAAGTGTATAATTATAAATTTTAAAATTTGAATTTTCCAACAATTAGAAAATTCGTGAATTTATTACTTGTACATACTATAAGTTACATGATAAATGAATTTATTGATCTCCACAAGCCAAAGAACATTCCTCACAACTCAAGTAAGGCGGACTGTATTAATACCAGCCACTTTAGAACCTCACAGGATGAGTGTTTGAAAAAAAACTAAGACAAGCTAAGTCAAAAAAAATATAAAATTTAATTGATTGTAGTATAAAATTAATAAAAACTTAAAAAAGCGGAAAAAAATAAGGAAAGAAAAAAAAATTATTGTATTCCACCCTGAGTATGCCTGGTGGGCTCATCAGTAGAGTCCAGGCATCTCGTCTCTAGATACAGATGAAAGACATAAAAAATTTTTGCAAAACCATCTCTATCCCGACGAGGAAGACATGGGGTATATATGCCCTACCGATAGCAAACTTTAATAAGTGCCACATATTAACAAGTAGCCCCCTAACGCACTTACATAGAACTAATATCTCAATCGTCAGAAATTGTCACATAAGGCATTTTTGTGATCTAATGCCATATACTTTTAAACTTTAAATTTTCCAACTATTAGAAAATTTCGTGAATTTATGCTTGTATATACTATAAGTTATATGATAAATGAATTTATTGATCTCCATAAGCCAATTAATTTAATAATTCACGAATTTTCTAATAGTTGGAAAATATAATTTTAAAATTATATGGCATTAGATCACGAAAATGCCTTATGTGACAATTTCTGACGATTAAGGCATTAGTTCTAAATAAGTGCGTTAGAGGGCTACCTGTTAATATGTGGCACTTATTAAGTTTGCTATCGGTAGGTCATATATACCCATGTCTTCCTCGTCGAGATAGAGCTGGTTTCAAAATTTGTATATCTTTCATCTGTATCTAGAGACGAGATGCCTGGACTCTACTGATGAGCCCACGAGGCATACTCAGGGCGAAATACAATAATTTTTTTTTTCTTTTTTATTTTTTTTCCGTATTTTTAAGTTTTTATTAATTTTATACTACAATCAATTAAATTTTATATTTTTTTTTGACTTAGCTTGTCTTAGTCTTATTTCAAACACTCATTCTGTAAGGTTTCTAAAGTGGCTGGTATTAATACAGTCCGCCTTACTTGAGTTGTGAGGAATGTTCTTTGGCTTGTGGAGATCAATAAATTCATTTATCATATAACTTATAGTATATACAAGCAATAAATTCACGAATTTTCTAATAGTTGGAAAATATAATTTTAAAATTATATGGCATTAGATCACAAAAAAGCCTTATGTGACAATTTCTGACGATTAAGACATTAGTTCTAAATAAGTGCGTTAGGGGGCTACCTGTTAATATGTGGCACTTATTAAAGTTTGCTATCGGTAGGGCATATATACCCCATGTCTTCCTCGTCGAGATAGAGCTGGTTTCAAAAATTTTGTATATCTTTCATCTGTATCTAGAGACGAGATGCCTGGAGTCTACTGATGAGCCCACGAGACATACTCACGGCGAAATACAATAATTTTTTTTTCTGTTTTTATTTTTTTTCCGTATTTTTAAGTTTTTATTAATTTTATACTACAATCAATTAAATTTTATATATTTTTTGTACTTAGCTTGTCTTAAGTCAAAATTGTGTTTTTTTTTAAATTTTGTACGGTATAAAGATGTTTATAAAGCGATTTTATTGTTAAGGGGGTCCATACTGGATTATTACCGACTGAGTGAGCTATATACATTATTGCAATTAATGGGGCATATTATGGTTCTATTTGCAAAACGCAAATACAGAAGCTCTAGATAATAATATAATACGTATTTATACGAAGTTTGAAGTCAATATGTAAAGGACACCCTAAAAAAGTTTGCACGGAAAAATTAGTCAGTTTTTCCGTGCAAAAATTTTTTAGGGTGTCCTTGTTGTATTGACCGGGAACTTTGTAGACAGATATATTACAACATTATCTAGTACTTCTGTATTTTGGTTTTACATAATATTAGCAAAAAATAAATAGTTCAAATTATTGATACAGTTTTCTTAGTACCAATTTCGTCGCCAGAGTGCGCGGCACTTAGTCTGTGGTATTATACTTAGAATGGAAGCACTTGCGCAAATAGTTGTTGCAAGATGGCGCTAAATACCATAATTAATATACCGGGCTTATGTCAATGAACAGAATTATAATAAATATCGTGCTTATGTAGAACAACAAGTAGAAACACTAATTTGTTTTGCCAGTACATTCGCTATTATACATATACCTATCAAGATATTTAATCCTTGATATCATCAGGTACTGCCACGTATGCCTTCGCACGTCATTGTGACGTCACTGTAAAGACACACTTAATGACTATATGAGTGAATGGCTGGGAGTTCTCTATATAACGTTTACCGACTGAGTAAAGAACATATATAACAAATTAAAAATAACAAAATTAATGATCACAACAAAAATACAAATACTACATACATATAGACATTTACGATTGATAGATTCATTTTTTTTTTCAAATAACCGGTGACTAGGTCGCATACGTCGCACTCTGGCTGGTGGTTTTTCCCACCACCAGATGGAGACGACTATATCTCTATACTCGTTGTAGAGATCGTCGTCTCTTTTCTATATATATAGCCGCAGAACATCTTGCTGGCGTCGCGGTTCATCGTGCGACAGGCGTTCAAGGTAAGATCTCCAGTTCCTTACTGAGGAGTCCAAGCTGGAGATCGAGGACGAAACGCCTCTAATTGTTTTTAATAAAGACCGTGCTCTGGGAAATTCCACCAACTATAGTGGACAAAGAGTACAATGGGCCTACTTTATTCTAAAGTAAATTATTTAGTTCGGTGTGACCGATAGTACATACATATAAACATACAAATAATTTACTTATTTATTCGGGAAAACAAGGACGTGGGACATGGAATAGGGAAACAATGAAAAACAAAGACGATCGAAAAAGCAAAATATTTAGATTTAGAGGCTATAACGGCTGGCTCGCATGCTCGCACCCTCTCTCTCCTTCTCGCTCTCTCTCTCTCTCTCACACACACACACTCTCTCTCATTCTCTGAAGAGAGCACGTAACGCTCTACCGCCTCAAACTGGGATGGTTGTCGGTCGAGTTCAGGAGATCCCTCTTCATCGGCCGTAGTGCCTATAACATCATCTCTCATAAATCCCCATCCTATGTCCCATGCGATACCTCTTTTTCGTCTCGATTTTCCTCCCGTCACCCACCCCTGTCCCTTTTCTATCTCCCTCCTAGAACCGAAGCCTTTAATAACTCCCATCTAATCACTGCCTCTCGCCTTATTAACTGTCTACCCTTTACTAACTTCGACCCGCTCCTCTTCCCTTCCTTTAAATCTACACTGGCACTACATCTCTCTGAGCTTGATCGACAGGCTTGGGAGTCAAGGGTGGTGAATGAGGGATTAGTGTGCCCTCCCTTGCCTGATCTATAATCTAGTCACGGTTCATTTTAGTTTGTCTTTTATGTATGTATTTATTTATCTATGTTATTTTACCTTAGCGTGTGTCGTTACTTATGTATTTTAACTATGTATTTATGTGCTTATTGTTATTTTTCACTGCTTTTCTTTTATTTTGTATGCGACTAGGATTTTATTCTTTTATTTTTATTTTTAGTTGTTAAGTTTTAATTTATTTTATTTTATTTTATTTTATATTTGCCGATTTTATTTTATTTACTGTTACTTGTTATAAATTATTGTTTTATTACCGCTGCTTCATGATACTTATGTATTTTTCTTTTATTGTATTTTAAAGTTTATGTGTACCTGTTTTAACCATTGTGTATACGGGGTTTTCCCCAATGTACCGTAATAAAGATTCAATCAATCAATCTCTCTCTCCCCCTCAAAATTAATTTGAGAAGTGCTGTCAGGTACAATGTCAATGTATTCATCTTATTTAATAAAATCGGAATTATAAACGAATTATAAATTTTTTCCTAGGCTTGGATGCAAACATGTCACTAATGTCATCATGTACATAAGTTTATTTGCCCATTTTATTTATTAAATGTATTTTATTTTTACTGTAGAAAATATATTCGACACTGCGCGGTACGCTCCAACGAAAAAGCAAACGCGGGAACGTGCCTCGTAGTGTTCTGATCGTCGATTTCAGCTGAATCGGAATTATAAACGAATTATAAATTTTTTTCCTAGGCTTGAATGTAACACGATTAATGCCATTGTATACTTATGTTTAGTTGCCCTATTTATTTATTAAATGTAT
>JANSJX010000298.1:0-36264 GCA_026168455.1 Theocolax elegans | reverse complement strand
TTATCTGTATGTTTTTACGCTTAAAAGGCATTTGAATTTGATCAACGAGGCCGGGGAACGAAATGAAAATATGAAAACATCGACGTTTTGGCCGTTTATATGTTTGTTTTTACGCTTAATAATGTATTGGAATTCTACTACACGGCCGGGGAACGAAACTAAAAATATTCAAAAAATCGACGATTTGGCCGTTTATCTGAATGTGTTTACGCTTAAAAATGTGTGAATTTTGATCTACCCGGCCGGGGATCGAAATTGAAAATATTGAAAAAATCGACGTTTCGGCCGTTTTATGTTATTTTCAACGTTAAATGCATTTTAATTGATCAACCCGGCCGGGGAACCAAACTGAAAATATTGAAGAAATCGACCTATTGCCGTTTATTATGTATTTGTGTCGCTTAAAAATACATTTTAATTTGAACAAACTGACCAGGGAACGAAACTGAAAATATGAAAAAATCGACGTTTTAGCCGTTTATATGTATGTGTTAATCTTTAAAAAATGCATTTGAATTTGATCTACCCGGCCGGGGAGCGGAATTAAAAATTGAAAAATTGACGTTTTGGCCGGTTTGATGGTATTTTCACACATATAAATGCATTATTATTTTGTCTTCACTTTCCTTTACTTGTTTCCCTTTTCTATTACATTCCCCTTTGTCACTATTTTCCTTACTATTCTCATAATGGGTTGTTCTACTTCTGTTTCATCTGCCCTTGTCGGTATTTCCCCCTCCCCTTCGTCATCCGTATACCACGGTACGTTAAGTTAACATCTATTTCCTACAGTCCGCCCTTAATAAACCTATCTTTCAATGTCCCAAATGACCCTACTGTACTTAACCCTTGTTTTTCCAATAACTCCTTAATTAATTTAGGGTCTATTTTTGAAATCTTTCTAGATAATTCCCTCGCCCCTGTAGACTGTTTAAGAATATTTTCCATTCGTTCCTTGTGACTACCCATTTTACTAAATTCCGATACGACAAAAGCAACAACGCCAAAATACTACAAACAACCGAGAGAATAACTTAAAAACACGAACAAAAAAAAATAAAAATGACTTTAATATTGTAATTTCCCTTAATCAAAACCCAGCGGTCTTAATTTCCCGGTAAACTGAATTAAACGGGAACTCTTCGGTGCACGGGTCCGATCTGACCAGATAAAGCCTCGCGCCAAACAAATAAATTTTCCTAAACCCCACTGTAAATCACGAACAAAGTGAAACAACAAAAAAAATGCACATTCGCTATATAAATATAAATAATTATTGGCAAATAAAATAAATATAAATTATAAAAATATAAATTATAATTATTACTCTGGAGATTACCGTTTTGTTATATCTTCCTAAAAAAATGAAAAAAAAAAACAATAAATAAATAAATAAATCCTTATTAAAATGGCTGGTGAAACAAAAAAGAAATTTATCTCCTTGTGGTGTCCTCACGTCCAACTCCTGATTACTTTTACAAATGGTCAATTCCAATATATATATTCAAAATTACCATGAATAATAACTTATATACGTCCCAAATATTAGAACATAATACAATAAATAAAATAAATAATTATCTCCCAACTATTTTATTTGGCACGAGGCGATGTCACTGTCTATCGCAAAAATTGTTAAATTGTCGAATAAAAGTTTTATTAACTTTGATTCAACAACTAACAAATCACCTTTAAAATAGCAGCAGCCCACAAAAGCGCTTGCAAAATAGGTGATAGCAACAGACAGCAACGACAATAATTATTGCAATAATAATAAAAATAAAATAATATATCAGTTTATCTCCCACTAGAAACGGTAATAATTAAATTTCAACTCGGCAAGTTAAACGTTAAAATGGCAGCAAATGAATTTACAATTTTTCAAAATGGCGTAACCGACGCCAAAAATTTCTCTCTCTCGACCCCACTGAGAAATTTCTAACACACTCCCTAAATATTCGTCAATTCAACTTCCGCCGATGTACAAAAAAAAAACGTTAAATTTGCTAACAAACCGAAATCAATTTAATCACTTAATGTACAATAAAAACACACGTTGGGCGCCAAATGTGATGCTGGTTTTAATTTAAATAACATAAAAAAAATATTATGTAAATAAAATTATATCCGGATTCCCAACATCATCGAAAAGAAAAACAATTATTAGTTTATAGTCCTGATTACCCGGTGGACTCACCCAGAGGAAGTTCCGTTGAATAAAATAATAGTTCCGGATAACTATTAAACCGCGTAACGAATATTAACACCCTTAACAACATTTAGATATAACTAATTATATTACGGGATCTAATAATAGATCCCGTGGCACCACTAACCACGAGAGAGAGAACGTTAATTTTTAAATAAGTAAAATAAATAATTTGACTAATTAATAACGCGCACTAATTACTTAACACTGTCCCCACTGATATATAAATCACTTATTACATTAATAAATAAAATAACTCACCAAAATATAGAGTAATTATTGGAAAAAATTATAACAATCTGATAAAATATATTATAGATATATACAACTGTATTTATCTGGTTGATTTCCTCCTTAATCTACAATTCCTCCTTAATTATTTCAATCCTCCTTAATTATTTTCAATCCTCCTCAATAATACTAATAATAATCTGCGATCGATAGAATCAGAATGCTGAAAAACACTGTACTTTTCGGTGGGTAGAATCAGAATGGCGATGATCCGTTTTTCCGAGTCACGCCAAACTTCTTCCCCGATTTTCCATCTCCCTCAATCTCCTAATATCCCTATCTGTTCTCTCTCTCGTTACCTGCGAGGGATACGGCAATATTGTAATTCTCCAACCCTTCCGTATCCGTCACAGGTGTAATAAAGCTACCCGTATTTTCCCTACTATAGATAAAAATGACAACTAATTTGCATAAGTTATCATTGTCCCAACTAGTATTTCGACTTTCCGTATTTAAGGTAATTACAGTCATATAACGTAATATGCTGTTATATTTACCCATACGGAAGTCTTATTCTCTAATAAAGTCATCTATTGATTGGTTCAATAGATCACTAAATTATTCTCTAGTTAATAGCGCTAAATTCAAATATACATTTATCTCCGTACTCTTATACACATGTTCCCCCACTATCCGCGTTCCAAATTCCCTATACTATATGCGCGCGATCCCCGTATCGATACGAGCGCGGACCGCGTGTTCAGTGTGCGCGCGCTTGAATCTAGATCGATTCAAGATGGCGACAACTGAGCGCGGGCCGGCACGTAAACAACGTGCCTCGCGACCGTTTCCCCGGGTGTGCGCGATCCCCACCGGCGGGAATAGTACTCGGGTACTACCGCGGAGTGGTGCGCGCACGTACACGCACCAGCAACGACTCTCCAGGCGACGCCCAGTGATGTTACTACATCACAATTTCAGTTTTCGATTTCTTTTTGTAGAAAAATTGATCATCCAATAATGAGATACATAGGCATATTGTTAGTAAATTAAAGAAATTGTAAATGTAAATAAAAAAACTTTTCCTCTCATTCCGAAAGTATTAAGAGAATTTCGACCGGTAGGCGGCGCTGCTTCAACATCTCTATATAGTCTCTAGTCTCTCATCGCCTATTATTTATTATGAGTATATCTATATATATAATGTTGGAGAACACGAAGAAAAAGAAAAATTTTTCTCTCATTCCGAAAGTAAAGAATTCGACATCCGAAATCTTGATATCGTTTTATTGTAAAAATGCGGTAATGAATGAATCCAAAATTTTGTCGAAACTATAAAATATGACTAAGAATTATTGGGGTTAATGTTGAAACGTATAAAAAAAGATGTACATTAAAAAAATAATAAAGTAAAAATTAAAGGTTCGTTTTAGCTGTATATAGGCTAGTGCCGCGTACCCATACTTGCCTCGGGTGCGCGACACGCGCCCCTTGATCCCCTGCACCTATGTGTTACGTGATATTTTTGAAGATACAGGGATGTCATATTATATATATATATATCCAAAGGCCCCCTGACTAATTTTAGAATTTGAAAATTTTTAAAATAACAGTTAAATTTAAGGGTTAAATTAGCTGTCTATCGCACCTTTTGATATAATATAATATATATATGGGAGATTCCATGTGAAGTGATCCAGTTAAAAATAGAATTTGTTTTAATGTATGGAATCAGTAAAAAACTACTTGAGTAGAGTGTAGCTAAATTTTTAGACCTGAATTTCAATTAGTACCAGAGTTGTAGCCAATCAAAAAATCGAATTTTTTGAAAAAATTGACTTTTTGGCCATGTTTATCACTTAATAACTCAAAATCTAACAATTTTGTCTTATATACATTAAATTTGAAAAAGTTTATTAATTTCAAGAAGAATCAGTTCAAATATTTCATTTATTTTATTTTAAAACTTTGAATATAGTTATAATCAATAAAAACCTTTATAGTAAAAAAAGGGTTGTACGATCAAAAATATTTTATCCATCCACAAATCTAATTCGTCGATGATTAATTACCTTCAAAATAATGCAAAGTTTGAGTGCGGCAGAGCATTTCAGACAAAGTTATGGTGTTTTTAGTCAAATTTCATAAAAAAAGAGAGCGTATGCATTTTATGAAGTAAACAGACTAACCGTATACTTGCATTCAAACAATATGGCACTATTATTATTCCTCAATATTACTAAAATATACTATTTATTGTTAGTCACTGATACATTTTAATCTCTAAGTTGCTTACAAACACAAAACAGTAGGTATAAGCAGTTATACCTGTTATATAATTGGATAAATACCTGAAACTTTTTATAATTCCAATAAATCCAATTGTATAACAGGTATAACTAAAAGTATCAGACTTAAATAACAACTAAATAGAAGTATCAGTAACTAACAATAAATAGTATATTTTAGTAATATTGAGGAATGATAGTGCCATATTGTTTGAATGCAAGTATACGGTTAGTCTGTTTTCTTCATAAAATGCATTCGCTCTCTTTTTTATGAAATTTGACTAAAAACACCATAACTTTGTCTAAAATGCTCTGCCGCACTCAAACTTTGCATTATTTTGAAGGTAATTAATCATCGATGAATTAGATTTGTGGATGGATAAAATATTTTTGATCGTACAACCCTTTTTTTTACTATAAAGGTTTTTATTGATTATAACTATATTCAAAGTTTTAAAATAAAATAAATGAAATATTTGAACTGATTCTTCTTGAAATTAATAAACTTTTTCAAATTTAATGTATATAAGAAAAAATTGTTAGATTTTGAGTAATTAAGTGATAAACATGGCCAAAAAGTCAATTTTTTCAAAAATTCGAGTTTTAGATTGGCTGCAGCTCTGGTACTAATTGAAATTTAGGTCTAAAAATTTAGCTACACTCTATTCAAGTAGTTTTTTACTGATTCCATACATTGAAACAAAATTCTATTTTTTAACTGAATCACTTCACATGGAATCTCCCATATATACGTGACAACAGTATTGAAAAAGAGTAGCAGCAGCTCCCTCTCAAGGAATTTTTCAGAGTCTGACTGGCGGTTTTTACCTCTGTCCGCACTCTCTCACGGGCTGGAAAGCAAATAGACATATATATATGAGGGAGACGAAAAAAGGGAAGAGGAAAAAATTTCGTAAAGGAAATCAACAAGCAATTTCTTTGTCATGATTTTTCTTCAATATCCGTCAATGAATTTACATAGAATTGAATGTAAAATGAAGATAAATAAATAGAGAATACGAGGTTTGATCTATTACATATTGAATATAATGTAATAGTAAAAAAAAAGACATCAAAAATCTGAGGGGTTAAATTAGCTGTCTATAATGGCTCTCGCGCTATACTTGCGTCAGGCGCTATCGCGCCTTTTGATTGATACATCTTTCAGTATATTATGATTAAATTATTTATAAATCAATATTAATAAACATTGTATAAAACTTAACACAATTTAAGCAATTTACATGTTTATTAATTTAAAAAATAATTATAAAAATTTTATAATGGTCTATAATAAAAAAGTAATTATTCATTAATTTTTTCTAACGGCAATACATTACAATCTACGTGAGGAATTAAAGCGTAAGTTCCTAGTAAACTTTCTTCGTTCAGTTCATCAACATCCAGTACGACGGCGTCCTTTGAATTTTTAGTTACATCAGCTTCATCAGATTTCCATGATACAACGTTGCATAAAACGTTGCTTAGCGCTGTAATAAAATCTTTGTCGATAACAGGTAATCGTGACAATTGACGTCGTTCTTTAATAATTTCTGCAATGATAAGTTTTTATATATTATTTGACAGTTTTTATAATTAACGGCAAAAACAGTTCGTAAAGAAATCTTCAAGAACACGTGTCTCCGAACAATAATTCTTTTTCTGTCCCGAAATTGATCTGGTAGAACTCATATAAGATTCTTTTAAAACACACGAAATGTCCGTTTTTCTGATCGTATTGAATACTATAAGAGTTTACAAAGAGTTCTAAAAAAAATTTAAATATATTAATTCCTACTGGAATCTAAAAAGATGTAAATTGAGTTCATTAAGAATACCTTTTTTGTTCTCAAAGACTTTTTAGAAAATTAGGTAATAAGGAGCTCTTACAGAATACTTTAAGAATTCTATTGAAATTAATAACAATTCATTAATTCGTAATGATATTTAAAAAGAGTTCTTTAAGAATTTCTTTTTTATCCCCAAGAAGTTCTTATGGTATTCTGTTATAATAAATACAGCTTATAAATATCTCTGCAGAATACATTAAGAATTCTGTTGAAATTAAAATTAAGGAGTAAACATATTTCGAAAGAATACCGAGTTGAATACCAAAAGGAATTCTTTAAGTATACTGTTTGACCCCAAAGAGTACGCAATTGTTACAGAATACGACTCTCATTCGAATACTTTGCGATAATAAAAATTAATTCGTAAAGTATTCTTTACGAACTTGACTCTCCCAATAGGAATTTTTTTTAACAGAAGCTTCAATATTACATAAAAATATCATGAATTTGAAGCGAAAAAATATTTATATAATTAAAAAAATATTCAAAAAGAATTCTTATTTTTAACTTATTATTTTAATTAATTTATATTTGTTTTTATAATTTGAAATAATTGTTCATTTTACTTATGTTAACTAATTATACATATTTATCGAAGAAAAAAACGCTTACAAAATTTTTGACCCTAACCGGGAATCGAACCCCGCATACGCACGCACCAAACGCAAACGCTCTATCCACTAAGCTAACGCAACGCTTGCCTACAAATTTCTGGAACTTGTATATAAAGATCGTTCATGTATTATGATGGATTATTGGGTGGTGGCAGCAATAAAAACAACACCTCACTACACTTCACTTAATTTAATATAAAAATAATAAAACAATAAAAGTACAAGATAATAAAATCGAGATCTCGCGGTGGCGCCAAAACGATCAACTCAGATCGGTAGCTGAGGAGAGAGTGAGTCCTCCGACGGACACCGTGCTCTTCTATTGTCTTAAGATGGTGGGGGAAAATCGATAGAAGGGCCGATCGCAATTCCAACACTCCCTCCCGATCGGACCTGTAATCACTTACTGTTTCCTAAAAGAAATACAAATCACACATATTAAGCATAATATATACGCATCTCTTTATCCATTCATTATCTTGAAGGTTAGTTTATTATGTAAATCAAAAGCCAAAGGCTTCATAAATATATCAGCAAGTTGTTCTTTAGACTTAACCCACATCACTTTAACAAAACCCATTTTAACACATTCTCTCACATAATGTTCTTCAATTCAATCATATGTCGCAACTTATTGTTACCTGTCATTGGGTGGCTGCACCAGCCGCCTTATTGTCGCGCCATAGAATCATTGATTTAAAGTCATCAATTAGAATCAATTTGAGAGCATTTGACAACGAAATTTTATATTGACACGCCTCGCTCATTGCTATATACTCATCTTGACAGTTAGATAATGCGACATATAATTGCTTGTGTATCTTTCAAGACACCGCATCTCCAAACAATTTAATTACAAAATCACTAGTTCTCAACTATTTCTACAATCGGCTAAACTTGCATCAGAATAAGTCTGAATATCATCAGTATTACCAGTATATTTTAGACCCAAGGACACACTTCCCTTTAAATACCAAAAATCCTTTTATCATTTCCCAATCGTCCTCATTCGGATTTATTTGATGCCTACTGACAATATTCACTGCATAAGTGATATCAGGACGCGTCACATTTGCTAGATACAATAATGAACCCACGGCTTCTCTATAGGGAACATTCAGTTTGAATTCGTCGCTTTTGTATTCCGATTCTGTCTCATTCTCTTCGCGATCGCGTCTCTTACGATTTGCTACCTGGTTTGTAATCATCGGAGTCCTTTGCGGATGCATCTCACCAAACCCAAATCTCTGTAACAATTTTAATATATAGCTTTCTTGTGACAATGTCAACGTTTTATTCACTCTATCCCGTATAATCTTAATTCCCAGAAAGCACTTCGGTTCTTCTAGATCAGTCATTTCAAATTCTGATTTCAATTTAGTTTTCACCTCGCTTAGTCGGACTTGATCGTTGCTAGCAATTAACATGTCATCAATATGCAAAAACTGAAAAACAAAATTTTATTCGCCTCTCGCCAAGTAAATAGACATGGTTCGCTATCATGAGTATGTAAACCTATTTTATTAGCGGCTTCCGTAAACCTTTCATTCCAACGTTTCGGACTGGTTTTTAAACCATACAGCGCTTTCTTCAATTTACAGACCTTCTCTCGCTTCTCTTTGCTCGTCACATTCATGCCTTCTGGCAATTCCATGTATATCTCTTCGCTTATAGTTCCGTTCAAGAAAGCGGTTTTCACGTCCATTTGATATACGTCCAAATCATATTTATTAATGATAGCTAGAACCGATCTTATCAAGGTTAATCTCGAAACAGGTGCGTATGTTTCAACCAAATCATATTCATTTCTATCCTTGAAGCCTCTTATAACAAGTCTCGCTTTATATTTACACGTCCCTTCTTTTTCCATCTTTTTCTTCAAGATCTACCTAGAATCTATTATATTCGGTTTATTTTCGCCTCTCACAATTTCAGATCGTTCTACCAGTTCCCATACTTCATTTTGTTCATTGAGTCCAATTCACTCTGAATTGCAGACAACCAATTTTCTTTGTCTCTTGAACTTATCGCCTCTCTATATGATTGTGGGTCACAGTTAATTTCGCTAATAGTGCATTATATTTTGGATTACTTAATATTTGTTCTTTTTCTATTTCGCTTTCTTTCGCTTGTAATTTCCTCGGGCGACCTCTCTTTCTCTTTTCTACTCCCTCCTTTCTTATTATTTCCTCAGATTCTCTCGACGCATCTTTCTCATAATTCAAGAACCACTTCTCGTTGTTTACCTTTTCAAAATTATTGTCCCAGTCTTGTATTTGATTCTTTGTGAATCTGTCACCAAAAACAATTTTTTCATTGAATCTCACATCTCGAATTTCATAAAATCTATTCTCATCTGGTTTGAACAAGACATAATCGGTGGCTTTGTATCCACAAGAAAACTTGGGATTGCAATCTGTCTAAACTTGGAACCTATTTTCCTCTGAATCTTTACATAAGCCATGCAACCAAAACGCC
Organism: Theocolax elegans; assembly: GCA_026168455.1. Taxonomy (NCBI): domain Eukaryota; kingdom Metazoa; phylum Arthropoda; class Insecta; order Hymenoptera; family Cerocephalidae; genus Theocolax; species Theocolax elegans. The sequence goes on along the minus strand of JANSJX010000298.1, from coordinate 26,594 downwards.
TAAATTGTTTTAAATTCACGGTATAAATTGTGTTGAATTTTTCCAAAGGAGAAACCATCTCATTTGACTTGTGCGGAGTTCTATTGTAAGCATAAACAGCAGCACCCAAAAACCAAGTCCGTCATATTTTCTGGAAATTTAGAATCAAACATTAGCGCTCTTACTTTCTTCTGAATAGTCTGATTGAATCTCTCAGCCACTCCATTGTGTTGAGGAGTATCAGAACATGCCAACTACAATTCAGCTCCGAGTGTTTCGAGTACTTATATTGTATCGCCTCCCGTAAATTCTGTGCTCTGATCTGATCTTAAATAACAGACTTTCGCGTCTCGTCCAAGTAAATTTCTCGAAGTTTTAACAAACTGATCAAGACACGATCCTGTATCATTTTAAATTTCATGGAATATGCCTGAGCTAATCGGGAATAATCATCTACAAGTACAGAAATAAAGCGATATCCCTTTGGGTGTCATTTCGGACTTATCGGGCCCATTATGTCCGAATGAATCATTTGTAATTGAGCAGATGTTCTCATCCTCGTCTCATTGAAAGGCAATCTGTTCATTTTAGTCATTCTACACACTTTGCATTCAAGCACGGAATTATCAAAGTTCACATCACTCAATTCCTTAAAATCAGGAAATATCTTTTGCAAGTTTCTCAGATAATTTAAAAAGGCATGACCCATTCTCACATGCCATAATATTGACTTATTCGATTGGGCAGGTAAATCTGTGTCGCAATTAATTTCCTTTTCACATCTCAATTTTTCATCAGTGTTTACAGTTATTTCGTTAGGGTTATGCAGTTTTCTATCTGCCACTGTTATTTCAAAACTTGAACCGACTTTCAACACGTCACTTTTATTTCAAAGCTTGAACCGACTTTCAACACGTCACTGTTATTTCTTAATTTCTGACTGGGATTCGATTCCTTGGATTTCATTTAATTTTACATCAGGAGTCTGTTTAATTTTGCTTCTGGTTAGAAGATACGCATTAGTGTACAATTGAATTTTTCCGAACTTGATTTTGAACTATCGCTTCGCTTTTCTATTTCGATTTCAACCAACCAGTATGGTTTCTCGTATATTCCAGTCAGAAAGGTTTTATTCGAAATGGGATCCAATATATCTACTCTCTTATTATCCAAATAAATGCCTAGTCCTTTGTCTACAAATTTTCTTAAGGATAGCAAATTTTCCGAAAGTGATTATCACATTATTGAAGGTTAGAATTCTATTATTTCCCGTCTTAATATCTACGCATCCCGCTCCCTCCGATTTTAAGCTTGCCTCTGGAATTTTGTTTGCGCATCTCTCACATTTCTCTCATCACTTCCAAATTGTCTTTTGTAACCAAGAGTTCGATTCTCTTGGTTAAATCTCGCATACCTTATAATACCGCGTCCTCTTCCACGTCTCTCGTTGCTCGCATCTCTTGTGCTGGGATTTGCGCAATTCTCGGCCTTATGGTCCCGTGATACTTGCCAACAATTGTAGCACAATTTTTCTCCCGAGTTTTTCCTGGGACATTCACGACTAATATGCCCATATGCGTGACACTCGTAGCAACGCATCCCTTTTATTTGTGCGGCAGCCAGAGCTACTCTAGGCTCCACACTAGTGCTCACTGTCGCACCTCCGCTTCCCTTCCTCATCGCTTCATGCTGTAAAAGAAATGTTTTTAATTGATTATAGTTTAGATCCTTACCCGTCGCGTTTTTGTTCACAAAATTAAGTTCGTGAATCTGTGGCACTTCTTGTACTATTGCATTATAAAAGGCATCACGAATCTCAGATTCAGCAAACGGCTGAGTATAAGGAATATTATTATGCGTTCTTATTATCTCATCAAATTTATCAACGAAAACTGACACTCTCTCTTTACGTTTGAACACCAAAGAATACAACTGTTTCCTTAAGTTAACAGACGATAAACTACATTCACGTCTCTTAATTTCCTTAATTTTTTCCAGCATCTCTTTCGGGTTTTTAATATCAATTAATTTGGCATGATAATGTTGATCAATATGATTTATTAAAATGTCTCTGACTTTAAACTGATCTCGCGTTAACATTTCTCTTTCCGTCGCGTCTCGTTTTTCAGAGTTTTCATCAATAATGTACATTAAATCCAAGGCAATTAATTCCGAAGTAAAGTAATCCATAAACAGTTCGTATTTCATTTGTACCGATAATTTATAATCTCTCTTTGTACTCGAATCTCTCACATTCAGTAATTTAATCGCGTCTTTAAACTCACTCATGCCATTCGATTTGTTAAAAATTTTAGTTTCCGAATTATTTTCTTTCTCTACTTCTGATCTAATTAATTTTATTATATCAGCTTTCGATATAACGTCATGCCCCGAATTTTCGGTCAAATTATGTGCAATTTCTTTAAATCATTTTCATTCTTATCATAAAACTCATCTCTTACCTCTTTCATTTCCCTTAACACCTCTCGTCCTTCACGAATGCATCCTCTCATCTCCGAACACATTCGTCTCATCTCATCGTTGAGGTTGCGCTTCTCATCAATATTTTCTCTCAAGTTGTTTCGTTGTGATATGTCGCGTCCCGTCATTGAATCAAAGAAATTGTTTATGTCCGTGACCACCATGTCTACCCGGATCCTCAAATTCGCAACAGGTTGCATTTTCTCCTCAATAACTTGAGTGACTCTTTCCATCACATTTCTCGTCTCATCCATCTCATCTGAAAAATCATCTCTTTTAATATTAGGCAATTTAGTTTTGTTTTTAATTCGCATGCTTATGTTACATTTTTCATCAGCAATAATCAACGGCGCATTTTTATTGAACACATTCGCTTCTCTGAAATTTCGCTTCTCGTTTATTATCGAATCTCGTTTATCGCTCATCTCAGAGTCCGTTTCGCATTCAAAATCTCTCTCTCTTTCTCTGCCCATCTCTTCACCCTTCACGTCCACGTCTCTCAGGTCGACCTCAAACGCATCATCGTTCAACTCATCGCTTGTAATACCCATCTCTTTCGCATCATTCAAATCCCATTCAATCATTTCATATTTTACTAAATTGCCTAATTCGGTAGAGGGGTAAGTAATTAGCTGGTTTTTGACCGGAATGGTCAGTACTTCCCTTTTATTGCGCCTAGCCTTGATTGCTTCAGATACCACTCGAATCTGATCTCCTGATAGGTGATCCATATCTGAAAAACATGTATCGCAATCAGCTGATGGTTCAACCTCTTGAACACAAAGCTGTTAAACCATCAGCGAATGTAGCCAACTAACACTTGAACACAAAGTGTAGCCAACCACATCCCCACTAATGCACTGCGAGAACGTACGACGCCTGCAGCACATCAGCAGACCAGCTGTGCCGATGAATGCAACTTTTAAAACACTTTAATAATTACTAGCAGAGATACCTCGCTCCTAACGTCGCTCGGTTCATATGAACACTTACATTTTTTTCTTTATAAATTATAATTTATAATTGATGAATAAAAAGAGCTATGGATATGATAATATTAAGGAAATATGTGTAAACATAATCTGGTAAAGATTTAACGACAAATCATATATTTGTTCCTTAGTACAATGTAAGATATGAGAATAATATAATATAAGATAATATATTTTCTATTAATATTTGAGATATTATTTGCTGCTATTTAAAAATAGGAGTAAACATTGTGACTTTTAGATCATTATAGCTTCGTATATTGTAAGCCAAATAATCGTAGAATTAATAAATTTCTTTAGTCATGTAAGTTTTAATAAAATTAACAGCGTATATATTTGCACACATATCCTGATAAATATGTATATTTTTTATTAAAGTTTCGTCCTATATATGAATTTTGACAATTCTGCCTTACTGATGTCAGTTTAAATTAATGTTCGATTATTTTATGTACATACATATATGCTTTATTAATACAATTTAATAATAGAAATGAAAATTTACCTAAGATTTAAAATTATATTTTATATATTGAAAAACAATATTTTATTTTTATTAATATTTAAAAATATACAATATATTATTATTTAAGTAGTTTATTTAATAACAGCTTTATTTATATACAATCTAACCAACCTTTAAGCTATTCTGCTATAAACACAGTACAAATGAACAGTATAATTAAATTTCTTAGAATTTGGTAAACGCCTTAGAGCAAACGTAAAATATAAGCTAGTTTGTGAATAGATAGTTCTTAGGTCGGATGGATTACATTTCCTACAAATTTTCTAAAATTAAAATGAGCGATTTGCAAGAAAGAGTGCAGAAATTGGAGGAAAGTGTAAAAGCAATACAAGGTATGTAATTAACTTGTTTTAAAATATGTATTTAAAGTAAATTTTACTGATAATTTATATTAAAATAAATTAACTATGTTAATTTCTTATTTAAAAACTATTTATAATGTACACTGTTAAAAAATTTATTAAATTTAATGTACATTTCATTAAAATTAATGCAAAAATAGGTAAATATATACATGTAGAAATTTTGAAATTTTGTTTTTGTTAATTGTACACTAATTTAACTGGAAGTTTTTTTACAGTGTAATTATAATTATTATTCATTTTTAAATTAATATTTATATATTATTATAAATTAATTGTATATGTTTTTACATGTTAGATGTTCAGTCAGATATGATTGAAAAATTGAATAAAATAATTGAAAAAATCGACAAATCAGGTGAATTAAAGGAATACGTCTATGTTCAAAATCAACGACCTCAATCTGTAATTCCTTATGAAGGAACATCAATGATAAACTCTGGTGCCAATCAAAATCAAAGCAACTGTTCTGGTAAAGAATATATAAATATACACACATATATGTATATGCTAGCGTGTGTTACATATTTAAATATTGAATTAACTAATTTTTTTGTATTTGTAGGTTATAATTCAAGCAATGGAAACTTAAGATATTGTAATAGACCATACAAAGGTGAGTGAAAATTTAAAATATTGTTAACATATAAATTATTTTATAAGTTATTGTATTATAAATTATTTTAATGTTATTTCAGGTAATATAAGAGGTTGTAAAGGTGGAAGGAGGCATCGAAGGAATCACACATATAATGCAGCTTTTATAGGGGAAGTAATGAAACATTTTATGCAATAATAAGTTGTATATCATTTATTTCAAATGTGGTATAAGATAATGTAAATCTATATAAAGAATAAACAGTTATAATAAATATGAGTAAATTTATTTCGTTATAGTCCCATAGTTCATTGTTATTACGTTATTATATATATTTTTTTATTAAAATGAATTCAAAATTAAAATTAATATTATTAAGTGAATATTAAGAGAATATATTAAAATATTGATTCAGTAATTTAATAAATATGTTATTAAGAATCGATCCCAAAACATAATCTTTTAAACTATAAATTTGATTTTGATATTATTATGATTATTATCTTTTGAATTTAATATTAATTTTTAGTTATAATAAATATTTTGAATGTAATTATTTTTACAGTTAAAGCTCGCATAACGCACAAAAGTAAAATGGTTCGTATTTTCAATAAAAAGCTACAACAATAAATATAAAAATAAATTAATTATCATGTTTTTAAATTTAAATTTAATTGAAAGTTTGTACGATGTATTATTATTCTGTAAACCTGTTATGAGAGCATGTAAACTTATATTGAAAACAAATGTTTCTTATAGTACAAGTTTACCGTAACTATTAGCACATTGATTCAGTGATAGCCGTTCATTATACAGTGTGTTTAAGTGTTATAGGTGTAGTGTTATTTATTACATAATTGAAAATGAAAATTAATAGTAATAAAAGAAAATTAGAAGATGATTCTAATGAAAAAAATGTCAAAATCACAAAATCAGATAAGTACTGCACATTTAAAGAAGCAGAGGAGTCAATATTTAGGTTTGTATATTTAATTATATAATAACATTAAATACTACATATGATAATATTATTAAACATTATATTTGAATTTATAAATAAACATTAATATTTTATATTCATGATTATATTTGAATTTATAAATAAACATTAATATTTTATATTCATAAATTTTTATCTCATTTGTTTTAGTCTCATATTTTTTTAATTACTCAACAATTTCTCATTTTTTAAAATAATATTAAATTTTTTATAAATTATAATAAAGACTTTTAATTTTTTAATTTTTTAAGGTTTACAGTTAAAGCACGTGTAACACATAAAACCAACTTAATAAATTACACCAATGGACAATTATTTAGTGCTGACTGCATTGATACCTCCGGTGAATTTAGAGTTACTGCATTCAACGATGTAGCTGTACACTTTTATGAAAAGTTGAAGGTGATATTTAATTTTATTATTGTTACATAAACATATTTAGCTTCATTATATGTGCATTTTATTATTTAACTTTACTAGTTTCAAATTTTTGTATAAATAGAAATTTTTAATATTTCTTTCACAGGTTAACTCCATATATGAATTTAGTAACGTCCATTTCACTGCATGCAACAACAAATTTAATAAATTTAAACAAAACTTATTGGAAATAAATTTGAAAATCGATTCATTAGTTCAAGAGATATTTGATGAAGACTTGATACCAAAAAATAATATAGTATTTGTAAATTTCATGGATATTTGTAATAAGGATGCTGGTGAATATATAGGTAAAAGATATGAAACAACTTTTATTACCTTTTATAAAATGATTTAATTAATTTAAGTATGAACTATTGCAGACATTGTTGGAATAATAAGTTCAATCGTCGAAGTGCAGATTATAAAAGGTGATTTTGTAAAAAGGGAAATCATTATAAAAGATGATATTCATAATGAAGTAAGTTTGTAGGACTTAATGTGATTGGATAAAAATAATTACATTTTACAAATATTATATATTTTTTAGGTTACAGTGGTATTTTGGAACAAAAATGCTAAACAATTTATTGGAAAATTAAATGATATAATTCATATTAAAAGTGGAAAAGTAACTGAATATAAATCTGAAAAAAAGATATCTGTATTATCAAGTACAGTTTTCACATTGAATGATACATCTATTGATGAAGTTAAAAGGTAAAATATTATTTTTTAATTTATTATACATATAATTTAATGGTATATATTATATATAATAATAAAAATAATAATTATTTATATTTTATTTTAGATTGTCAAATATCTTGCAGAACTAAAAAAACCTAATTTATACATTGAAAATTCATTATATTATATTTATTGTTGAAAGTACTTTTTTTGTACGAATTTTTATATTATAATAGATAATTATGAGTTAATAAATAAAAAATAATAATTTTTTATTTCCTACGTAATCAAATCAACTTAGACTAAACAAATATTAAAGTAGTTTAAATAATAACATTATTTATTAATTTCTAATATCCTTAGTAATATTGTATATATGTATAACAACATTTGTACGATTTTGTAATACATTTATATTGACAGCTCTTCTTTTCAAATTTCTATTGTCATTAATATTTATTATAAAAATAAAAAAATATAATACACCAATATTAGTTTTATTATATTCTATTACAATCAACTGATTTAAAATCCATTTATATTCGTAAACATAAGTAATTGATAAGCGGGGGAATTGAAAAGAAACAAAATTAAAGTCAGTAGTCTAATAATAGACGTGAATTGTATAGGTTTATGTTTGTTCAAATTTGTATAGAAATGTTTCGTTTAAATTAAAATAAGTTATTTTATATATTATAATTAAACAAATTTAGCGTCAATAACTCGAAAGTTTATTTATATTTACATTTTTACTTACAATTTTCTTTACATAAATTTTTATAAAGTGTTGCGTGCTTCCAAACAGCTGTAAGTATTATCTCTTGTACGCGAGAACGTTTATTATTGATTTATAGCATCCTTAGTAATATTTTATAAATGTATAACAACATTTGTATGAATTTGTAATACATTTATATTGACAGCTCTTCTTTTCAAATTTTTATTGTCACTAATATTTATTAAAAAAATAAAAATAAAAATATAATACATCAATATTAGTTTTATTATATTCTGTTATAGTCAACTGAGTTAAAATACAGTTATGTTTCGTAAACATAAGTAATTGATAAGCGGGGGAAACGAATAGAAACAAAATTAAAGTCAGTAGTCTAATAGACGTGAATTGTATAGGTTTATGTTCCTTCAAATCAGTATACAAATTTAGCGTCAATAACTCGAAAGTTTATTTATATTTACATTTTTACTTACAATTATATTTACATATATTACTATCTTTACATAAATTTTCATAAAGTGTTGCGTAATTACAAACAACTGTAAGTATTATCTCTTGTACGAAAGAACGCATTGTTTACTTTTCTGAACATGTATATATTATATATATTCGAACGTACATATAATATTTACAGATTATTAAATTATTAAGTTAATTTTATTAATGTTATATCTGTCTATAAAAATAGTAAGTCTATTAATTAATTTTAATGGTTATGAGTTTAATTTGTTGAAATTAATTTATTGAAACCAGAAAAGCTCAAGACCATTAAGTTTGCTAATTATTCATGAATTTTTTGCCATTTTGCTATTAATAACATTAATAACTTATTTTTTTTTAAATGTACCTATTTTTCTAAATTATTATTACTGGCGTATCTTACTTTCATGGATAATTTATTAAAAACGAAATATTTTTGAAAATCGAAGCTCCATATTCTAATGAAAGTACGGAATAATAGTTACAAATTTTTAAAAATTTTTATTTAGTTTTTTCAAAATAATTTTTTTATTGAAAAAGATAGATTCTAGTTATTCGGTTGCGACAACCCGTTAATTATATTAAAAATAATGGGTCTTAGTAATGAAGACAAATTGATTGTCAAAGGAATTGGTAATTATACTGGATTTAATAGTAGATTAAATGATAATCATTTATATGAATTTAATAATATATTAAAATCGCATACCGAATTTAATATGCAATGTACTGTAGCCATGCAAAGGCTATCGAATATTAAAGTTGTAGATAGAAACAAACAATTTATTCAAATATTATTTTCTGGATCATTTGACAATGGCCATTGGATCTGTTTCTGGTATAACAATAATGTAATTCATATTTATGACAGCCTTAACAATAAGTTTTTAAATAATGATCATATAATCGTAATAAACCGTATGTTCCCTGATAAAAAAAATTTACGAATTATTTATGAAAAGGTTCAAAATCAAACAAATTCTTATGATTGTGGTATATACGCAATAGCTTTCGCAGTTGCAATTGTTTTTAATGTATGTCCCTGTAATTTAAAGTTTAATGTAAATAAAATGCGAGAAACCTTATTAAAAATGTATGAAAATAACACATTGATATTTTTTCCTTTGCAAAGTGATTTACAATATTATTCTAACAATAGAATAATGCAAATTAATACGGAATTTAATAATGTCATTCAACATTCTAATATTTCAAATGTATATTCTCATTTTCCAAAAGTAAATATAAAAAAAGTTGAGTCAACGTATTTAGAAAAAATAGAAAATAGTCAAAATTTATTAATGAATAAATTAAAATGTTATTCATTAGAAAAACTTAATATAAACTCAAGTAACAGTAACAGTGTAAATTACACCTTATGTAATAATAGAAATGATTTGACAGAAATATCTGAAAACCATAATTTAAATAATGAAAATAAATATCATGCTATGGATGTACAAAATATTAATTATTGTCAAAATGATGCAGTCGATAATGAATACTTTCCGCAAGACAACAATTATTCTTTCAATGCAATTGATGTTATAAATGATAAAGTTAATTTAAAAAAAAATTCTTTAAAAAGAACTTCCAGCAATAATAAAACAATAGTAAACGTTAAAAAAAGAAAAACTAATATACAAATTGCAGAATGTCAAAAAAATTTACACCAAATAAAAAAAAATTCAATAAACTTTAATTCAAATAAATTGAGTAAAACTTCTTTACAAAACCATAAACTATTACAACAAAAAATTAGGAGAAATATCCTTACTGAGGAACAGAAAATAATAATTAATAACAAAAGAAGAGAAAAGGAAAATGAAAAAAAAAAAAATTTAAATCCTGATGAAATTTTAGCAGCAAGAAAAGAAAAAACTTTAAAACAAACAATTAAAAGAAATAAAAGAACTAAGGAAGAACAAATCGAATTCAATAAAAATAGAAGAGAAAAATATAAAATAAAAAAAGAAAGCATAAATAAATGTGGCATTGTAGTATTAAAATATGAAGAAAAATTAAATAAAAAAGTAAGTAGAAACCAAAATTCTATGAAAATTAAATTAAATTCTAAATTTAATGAAAAATTAAAAAAAAAAAAAATAATACTACAAAAAATTAGAAGAAATAACCTTACTGATGAACAGAAAATAATAATTAATAACAAAAGAAGAGAAAAGGAAAATGAAAAAAAAAAAAATTTAAGTTCTGATGAAATTTTAGCAGCAAGAAAGGAAAAAACTTTAAAGCAAAAAATTAAAAGAATCGAAAGAACTAAAGAAGAAAAAATCGAATGCAATAAAAAAACAAGAGAAATAAGTAAAATAAAAAAAGAAAGCATAAATAAATATAAAATTAAAATAATAAAATCTGAAGATGCACTAAAAACAAAAATTACAATGAAAAAAAATTCAGTAAAAATTAATTTTGATGCTTTATTCAATGCAAATTTTGACGAAGAATTAATTATTGAGAATTTTTTAGGTGAATTAAGTGAAATTTGCATATTTTGCAATGCTAAACATTTCAAATTTGAATATAAAGCTGATAAAAAATTTACAAATTGTTGCAATAGAGGTAAAGTAATATGTGAAGATATTGATTATCCTGATTATTTAAAAAACTTAGTAACTGGAACTAAAAATGAAAGTGAACAGTTTTGCAAACATATAAGACTTTATAATAATGCACTTGCCTTTGCTAGTTTTGGAGCAAAATTTGATACATTATTTGGAAAAGGACCTCAAGTTATTAGAATCTGCGGTCAAGTTTATCACAATATTTATAATTTACATCCAAACGAAATTGATGCCAGAAAATATGGTCAACTTTATATTATTGATAATGAACTGGCGTCTCAAATGCGATTTAATAATATTCCGTTGTGTTCCTTTCAATTATTAAAAGAATTAGATAATTATTTTCGCAAAAACAATATTTATGCCAAATCTTATAAAATGATGCACGAAGTTGAAATAGAAACACAAATTAGTTTAAAAAATAATGCAACTGAAATTAAATCTAATGAAATTGCAATGTACATAACTCGTAATTCAAATCTCGATAAACGCAGATACAACTTAGCTAGATGTAATGAAGTAGCCGTAGTATTTGTTGGGAATGATGGTCAACCTCCTGAAGATCGAGACATATGTATATATTCAAAACATTTAACACCTAAGAGTATCCCTTATATAAGTAAGCATGTTGATCCTATGACATATCCATTAATGTATCCTATTGGAGGTTTCGGTTGGATGCCAAACATGAAATGTAAAAATAATGAAAATAATATTACAATGTTACAATTTTATTGCTACAAATTTAGCGTTAGAGGTGATTTTAACCAATATTTAAATTTAGGAAAATTAACACAGCAATATATTGTTGATGCTTGGATAAAAGTTGAAGGGTCAAGATTGCATTATTTAAGGAAAAACCAAAATTTACTTAGAACAGATTTATATAAAGGAGTTATGGATTATATAAAAACAAAGCAAACAGACGAAAAAATGAAAATCGGCAAATGCGTTATATTGCCATCATCATTTACAGGAAGTCCCCGATCTTTAAAGCAAAATTTTTTAGACTCAATGACCATTGTTCAAAAATACGGTAAACCTGATTTTTTCATCACAATGACATGTAATCCAAAGTGGAAAGAAATTCAAAATAATTTAAAAAAGCATGAATCTGCTATTGATAGACCAGATTTAGTAACGAAGATTTTCAATGAAAAAGCTAAACAATTGTTAATTGAGGTAACAAAAAAAAATATATTTGGAAAATGTATTGCATATACATATGTTATAGAGTTTCAAAAAAGAGGTTTACCTCACATGCATATGTTAGCCTTTGTTGATAAAAAATATAAAGTCAACAATGCAGATGATGTGGATAAAATTATAAGTGCAGAAATACCTGATAGAGAAAAATATCCAAAATTATACAATATAGTTAAACAATCAATGATACATGGACCCTGTGGTGAAAATAACCTGCACTCACCATGTATGGATATAAAAACAAAAACATGTACCAAAAATTTCCCAAAACATTATAATGATATTACTAACTTTAATAATAATGGATATCCTCTGTATAGACGAAGGAATAATGGAAAACAAATTGTCTTTAGAAAAAACGTAATAGCTGATAATCGATTTGTTGTTGCTTATAATCCTTACTTATTATTAAAATTTAACTGCCACATAAATGTAGAAGTATGCTCAACTATACAGTGCGTCAAATATTTATTTAAATATTGTTTTAAAGGACATGATTGTGCATTTATAAAAATGACTGACAAAATTACTACATCTGTCAATGAAATCGAAACCACAAATGATTCTGAAAATTATAAATACGATGAAATAAAACAATTTCTAAACACAAGATATGTTAGTCCACCAGAAGCAATGCATAGATTACTTCAATTTTCAATGCACGATTTATCACATGTAATTTATAGATTAGCAGTACATTTGGAAAATGAACAATTTGTATACTTTAAAGAAGGATTAGAAGAAGAGTTGATTGATAAAAACTTAAATACAACTTTGACAGCCTGGTTCCACCTTAATACAACTGACCCACAAGCTAGACAGTACTTATATTTGGAAATACCAAGTTTCTACATTTTCAATGAAAGGTCAAAAAAGTGGATAGAAAGAAAGAAATTTTGGAAACCACTTATCAGTAGACTATACTTTGTTAATCCAAAAGATCGTGAAAGATTTATTTAAGATTATTATTATTACACGTAACAGGAGCTAAATCATTCGAAGATTTAAGAACTTTTGAGAATGTTACATATGATACTTACTATCAAGCAGCATTAGCTAGAAAATTAATTACGACTGACAAAGAATGGGATAAATGTATGGAAGAAGCTATAGAAATTGAATTTCCTAAAGCTTTATGTAATTTATTTGCTTTCATTTGCGTTTTTCACAATCCCGTAAATGCTTTAGAATTATATGAAAAGTATAAGATTTATTTTTATAATCCAATCATACCAAGAGATGTTGGTGAAAATTTAGCATTAAAACAAATTGATTCAATTTTAAGGTCACATGGATTTTCAATAGATGATTTTAACTTACCTAACATAAATTATGATAATCTTGAGAAAGGGTGTAATGGTGAAGAAGAATTAATGGTACAAAAACAAATAAATGCTTCATATAATATTAAATATTTATCAGAAAAACAACGAGAAATTTTCAATACTGTATTAGATAGTATAAGTGGTTATATTCCTAACAAATGTTTCTTCATTGATGGACCTGGAGGTAGTGGAAAAAGTTATTTACTAAATTCAATAATTAATTACTTAAATCAAAATAATATTAGCGTTATACCTGTAGCATGGACGGGTATAGCTGCAAATTTATTAATTAATGGTAGAACGTCACATGTAGTATTTAAATTACCATTGAATATAACAGAAGACACTACTTGCAATGTTACCACAAACTCAAATTATGGAAAAAAATTAAAAGAAGTTCAAATTATAATTTGGGATGAAATAACAATGACATCCAAGTATGCATTTGAGGCAGTTAATAAATTATTTCAAGACCTTTGCAATAATAATTTTGAATTCGGTGGTAAGATAATAATTGTTTCAGGGGACTTTAGACAAACTTTACCAGTTGTTAAACGTGCCACTAGAACAGCCATCGTAGAAAATTGTATAAAAAATAGTTATTTATGGAATAAATTTAAACGTATGTCTTTGAAGGATAATATGAGAGTTGATCAATTAGATCATGATTTTAAAAAATGGCTTTTAAATATCGGAGATGGAATAAGTTGCACAAATTTTGAACAAAATAACGATCTTACAATAATTCCAAAAGAATTTTTGTCAAGCAGCGATATCATTACAGAAATTTATGGTGACTGTTTTAGTAATGGTAATAATCAAGTACTTTCAAAAAGAGTTATTTTAACACCAAAAAATACTGATGTCTTAAAAATGAATAGTGAAATTTTAACTAATATAAACGGAGAATTAAAAGAGTACATAAGTATTGATTCCGCTAAAGATGATAATGATCAGAACTTAGTTGAAACATTGCCAGTTGAATTTTTAAATTCTTTAACACCTAATGGTCTGCCGCCTCACAAATTACAATTAAAAGTTAACGCTGTTATAATTTTACTAAGAAATCTTAATTTAAATGAAGGTCTTTGTAATGGGACACGATTAATAGTAAAAAAATTAATGCAATATTCCATTAGTGCAGAAATTATTAGTGGCCATCAAGCAGGAAACATTGTTATTATACCACGCATTGATTTATGTTCATCTAAGGAAGAAATCCCTTTTCAAATGATTAGGCGACAATTACCTGTAAGATTGGGATATGTAATGACAATCAACAAATCTCAAGGTCAAACATTTGATAAAGTAGGCGTTTATCTACCAAATCCAGTTTTTAGTCATGGTCAGTTATATGTAGCTTTGTCAAGGGTGTCATCAAAAATAAATTTAAAAATTTTAATCACTGATAATTCAAATTTCAAAAATGAATTTGAAAACGATGATGAAACAAATAACATTTATACTAAAAACATAGTATTTCAAGAAATATTAAAATAATAGTCTATGTTATCATAATAATATTTAAAATGTTATAAAGTAATTCATTGTAATCACTTGTTAACTTGTTCTATTTATTATAAAAATAAATATTCATCACTTTAAAAAATGCAGAACACTTACCACAAAACGTCAAATCAAAATCGGCAGCAAATGAATTATACAATACTTTTTAAATATAAATTGCCATTATTATATAAGGCAATATATATCTATTATAGTAAGGATCGAGATGGTATTATATTTTATCACAACATAATATAATAACACTCAGTTCTTAATAGTAATACAACGTAATAAAATAAACGAAAAATGACCGGCAGCAAAAATGCGCTGGACGTTTAATGTTGCAATAGATGAAACATGCGCTGATTTTGAATTCATTATATTTACACACACATTATAGTAAGGATCGAGATGGTATTATATTTTATCAAAAGATAATATAATAACAATCGATTCTTATTGTAATATAACGTAATAAAATAAACGAAATATGACCGGCAGCAAAAATGCGCTGGATTTTTAAAGTGGCAATAGATGCATACGCGTCTAAGGCATGATCTGAAGCGAAACATATGCCTTACTGATGAGTCCAAAATTCAGATCTAGGACGAAACGCTAATAACAAAATGGGCTAATTTAACACAAACTGAATTAACTAAAAAAAAAAAAAAAATAATTTTCTGTGGATAATGTACAGGTAACTACTTCGACCTCCAAGCCACAGTTAGTGCCATGTCATCGGGGCATCGTCTCCTGGGAAGCAGAAGCCTAAACATTATAAAAATATATTAACCTCCTGTAGATGATGTCTAGGTGTCCATTACGACCTCCAGGTCATCGCAGCATCGTCTACTGGGAAGCAGAAGCCTAAACATTATAAAAAATATTAACCTCCTGTAGATGATGTCTAGGTGTCCATTACGACCTCCAGGTCATCGCAGCATCGTCTACTGGGAAGCAGAAGCCTAAACATTATAAAAAATATTACCTCCTGTAGATGATGTCTAGGTGTCCATTACGACCTCCAGGTCATCGGGACATCGTCTACTTGAAGGCGCATAAGCATAAATAAAAAAAATGAAAGCCACGAACATCTTATATTATATTAATCTTATATTATATTAAGGAGCTTGAGTTCGGTGTGTCGTGAAGCCAGTTCGAGGCTATGGTTACACGTCTTCCTTTAATGACTTCATGTTCGTGGCTTTCATTTTTTTATTTATGTCTAGGTGTCCATTACGACCTCCAGGTCATCGCAGCATCGTCTACTGGAAGCAGAAGCCTAAACATTATAAAAAATATTAACCTCCTGTAGATGATGTCTAGGTGTCCATTACGACCTCCAGGTCATCGGGACATCGTCTACTTGAAGGCGCATAAGCATAAATAAAAAAAATGAAAGCCACGAACATGAAGTCATTAAAGGAAGACGTGTAAACCATAGCCTCGAACTGGCTTCACGACATACCAAAATCAAGCTCCTTAATATTATACAAAAGCAGAGCTACTAACTTCCTGTAGACGATGTCTAAGTGTCCATTACGAACTCCAGGTCATCGGGACATCGTCTACTTGAAGGCGCATAAGCATAAATAAAAAAATGAAAGCCACGAACATGAAGTCATTAAAGGAAGACGTGTAACCATAGCCTCGAACTGGCTTCACGACACACCAAAATCAAGCTCCTTAATATTATACAAAAGCAGAGCTACTAACTTCCTGTAGACGATGTCTAAGTGTCCATTACGAACTCCAGGTCATCGGGACATCGTCTACTTGAAGACGCATAAGCATAAATAAAAAAAAATGAAAGCCACGGACATGAAGTCATTAAAGGAAGACGTGTAACCATAGCCTCGAACTGGCTTCACGACACACCGAACTCAAGCTCCTTAATATAATATAAGATTATTTATTATGTACACAGGGTACATGTGAATCCGGATTCTATTGTGAAAATTATTTACTCTTCAAGAAGGTCTAGACCAACCTTCTGCCCGGGGAAACTGTTCTCATGTCAATTCTCATTTTAAACAGCGCATCACTTTGTTAACGTTAACTTTTACTTAATATCCTTTTAAAGTTGCTTAGTCATTTGTTCGACCGATATTGTATCGCATGCGGTACGAGAAGAGGAAAAAGAAAAGAAAAGAAAAGGAAGATCAGCTGATCCGAAATTAGCGCGCAAGATCCTGCCTATCTAGCTTTTCGTCTACCACACTTTGCGCTTCTTTGCATCGAGAACGCCCCGCTCCGCGCTCACCTAGTCTCGCTCGTTTCCCTACTACGTAAGTACGCGTCTCCGCTCTCTTTCCCACTTCGCGCGCGCTCGAACTCGCGCTTCTCCCGTACACGCCCTTCTCCCGTACTCGCCCTTCTCCCGTACTCGCCCTTCTCTCTCTTTCTCGAGTGTTCCCGAGCTCGTTCGGCCGCTCTCGCCTTGCGCTCTCCTTCTAACTCGCACTCACGCTCTCCTTCTCACTCGCACTCACGCTCTCCTTCTCTCTCGCATTCTCGCTCTCCTTCTCACTCGCACTCTCGCTCTGCTATTCCTACTTCGTCGCTCACGTGTTCCCGCCGCATGCAATACCCGGTACAAACAAATGCCGCGCTCTGACCTTTCCAAGGTCCTGTTCCACGAATTTTTCGGACAAAAGACAAACGTGTCTATGAACATTTTTTCACATCACACTCACAATTTTTCGCATCTAGGCTTTTCTCGTCGCATCAACACAAGATTAATAATAGATTAATAAATAAATTAATAAAATTAATAAACTATGAATACCGGCCGGTGAATTTGCATAACATGTTAGTCCAAGATCGCATCGCACAACGATATCGTTTTAAACACAAATCACCGCGTCGCTATCAAATCGATTTTCACTTCACTTTATTAAGAATTTTCACATACCCTTGGTAATGCTGCTCGTCGCCTTCTCTCCTTCTTCCGACATCCTCGTTATGCACGACTCTTACCAAAAAGCAGAACCTTCTCTGAATTCCCCGCGCAAATGGAAGCGGTGGTGGGCCGATAACCTGATGGATTATTGGGTGGTGGCAGCAATAAAAACAACACCTCACTACACTTCACTTAATTTAATATAAAATAATAAAACAATAAAAGTACAAGATAATAAAATCGAGATCTCGCGGTGGCGCCAAAACGATCAACTCAGATCGGTAGCTGAGGAGAGAGTGAGTCCTCCGACGGACACCGTGCTCTTCTATTGTCTTAAGATGGTGGGGGAAAATCGATAGAAGGGCCGATCGCAATTCCAACATATTAATATCCTAATAATTATTTTTTATTCTTTAATCTACACAAAAGATTAATTAGGAAATAATTAATCTTAAATTTATCTGTTTTTATAATTTAACAAAGTATTACCAAATATAAATCTACTTTATCCATATGCTTGCCCAAGACGGCAATCACGCTCCGATTATATTCTTAAAGAATACGGTCAAAGAGTATTTAAAGAATTCTTTGAAAACAATTCTAAAGGAGTAACAAAAGAATTCTATGAATTCTAAATGAATAGTTTAAGAACTCTTATGTACACCTGCAAGGTTTCCCGATTTGCAAAAAAAATTATTTTTAAAAATACTCATGAAGTGTCCGATTGTAAGGACCTATGGTATTCCATAAGTGCTCAAGATTTGTACTTTTCTGAGTGGAAGTAATCGTAATGAACACTTATAAGACCTATATTGAATTCAATTAAATCCCCAATACGGAATCCCGCTCCGATTATATTCTTAAAGAATACGGTCAAAGAGTATTTAAAGAATTCTTTGAAATAATTCTAAAAGAGTAACAAAAGAATTCTATGACCTTATTTTTTGTATACATCTTTATGTTCGTTTAATGTGAATTTACAGGTAATGTCGCTATATTTCAATAAAAAAAAAACTCTTTAAGGTAGAATTAGAACTCATTAAACAATCTCGATTAATTTTTGTTTAAAAATAGATTAAAGTAATTTTAAAAGTGTATAAGGTTTCAATTACTTTCTATATATGCATTCTTTTATAAACTGAAGTTAGAAATATGATTACTTATTGCGCTCTAAATCCATGATTCATCTATTGCGAAAGCTACATTCGAAATGAAAGAGCACCCTCTACTGTGTCATCGGAACAAACCAATTTTGCTACCCAGAAGGAAAAAAGACGAGCGCCCTCTTAATTGTTATATTTTAATGGTAAATTCCCATATTAAATTAAAACAGTTGAGGGTGTAATTCTTAGTAAATTATCATACTGTGTAACGCTTATAGCAGCAGGCGTAG
Organism: Theocolax elegans; assembly: GCA_026168455.1. Classification (NCBI taxonomy): domain Eukaryota; kingdom Metazoa; phylum Arthropoda; class Insecta; order Hymenoptera; family Cerocephalidae; genus Theocolax; species Theocolax elegans. Next base: position 7,416 of record JANSJX010000298.1, on the reverse strand, counting down.
CTGTTGCAAAAATACTTACATGTTTGGTATGTATATTTAATATAGTTATAATATTTAATGCAAATTAGTATAAATATCAATTTCAATAAAGGATTGAATAGTTTACATTTTTTCAGAAGTTGCAAGATCAGAGATTTTTTAGGCAGTTACACGTGATCGATTGAAGGTAAAATTAAACTAAATATAATCTCTTTATTTGAATTACAATTCAATTTGATTGTTAGCTGTTTACACAGCTCAATACATTTAAGAACAATAATTTGAAGTAGCTAATTTCAAATGAAACTTTTCATTAAGATTTTGAGGTTTTAATTCTGAGTAATGCAATAATGTAATCAATACGTTTGTTCAAACCGAGGGTAACTTGTTATTTGTAATTTTCTGCGAGTGATAAAACACAAACTTTTAAAAAAGTTTAATTTCTAATCTTGAAATGATTGTCATTTTTACAAGATGTCTCAATACAAGAACAATAAATGGACAAGTTTGCTAAATTGCAGTGTTTATTAATGGACATTCTTTATGTCTCTACATTGTTATAATTTGTAAGTTGCAATTTTTAACTGATCGCTTATACATATCCCACGATACTTCACCTATTTTAGTTAAATCACTAATTTTATATATACTTATTCATGTAAAGCATAATCATTATCTAACTAAATACAGCCAACATCATTTTTTAATCTTTCAATTCCATTGATAAATAATGTAATAAAGAAGTTTTTCATTATTCTAAATGTAAATATATGTTATCATGTAGATTTCATTTATTTACATTATTTATTTTTTCATTACTTTTAGACAATGTGCTCCCTTAATATTTTACTGAAGTAATGTATTGGAGCTTTGGAACGCAACCTGACTTATCGCTATTTTTGTTTGTTTTATTAAAAGATGCGATTGTTAATTTTTATACCTTAACAAACGACTTTTATTACTCCAAGTTTTGAAATCATTTTATCCTCTTTTAAAAAGGGTCAACTATTTCATCCTAATAAGAGACTTGCACTCGAGCACGATTCATATAATGAATTACTCTTGGAAAGAGTTAAAAAATCACTAACGAATTTAGAGAGAAAGTAATTTTCATAACTAAAAGATAATGTTAACACCCAATTTTCACTACAAATATCCACATTATATTAAAATTTTATACTGTCAAAATGACGATTTAAGTATAAATTATGTTATATTTTTTTAAATAGTTTGTAAAATTTATTTTTTTTAATTCAATATGATCGCGGCACTCAAAGGAATAATTAGACATAGTGTTTGACTTTTTTATAGGTATTTAATTAATTTTTATTGGTTTTAAAGTTTAAGTCTGAGCGTACGTCCGTACGTCCGTACATCCGTACAGGCGGCTTTTTATTTTTTAACTCTTCTTATAACTCTCTTGGATTTTCGAAAAAATGAATTTTTTTTTAATGAAAGTGATCGCGGAACCACACGGATTAATTAGAAATAGTGTTTAACTTTTTTATGGGTGTTTAATTACTTTTTTATTTACTTTTTTTAATTTTTATAGTCGATTAGTTATAACTGAAGATAACATTAAGGACTGGACATCATCAACAAATATATGGGAATATTTAAAATATAAGGGAATATTTTTTTTTTAATTTCGAAATATGGGTTCCAGTAGATGATGCCCCGTCGACCTGGAGGTAACAGTAGGGACCTAGACATCTTCTACAGGAAGAAAAAAATTTTTTTTTTTACGTAATAGGTCTTTCAGTAGATATTTCCCCGATGACCTTGAGGTAACATTACCGACCTGGACATCTTCTACAGGAAGAAAAAGTTTTTTTTTTATTTCGTAATATGCCTTCCAGTAGATGATGCCCCGTCGACGTGGAGGTAACAGTAGGGACCTAGACATCTTCTACAGGAAGAAAATTTTTTTTTTTTACGTAATAGGTCTTTCTGTAGATATTTCCCCGATAACCTGGAGGTAACATTACCGACCTGGACATCTTCTACAGGAAGAAAAATTTTTTTTTTATTTCGTAATAAGTCTTTCTCTAAATGTTGCCCCGATGACCTGGAGGTAACATTACCGACCTGGACATCTTCTACAGGAAGAAAAATTTTTTTTTTTTTGGTTTCGTAATATGCCTTCCAGTAGATGATGCCCCGTCGACCTATGGGTAACAGTAGGGACCTAGACATCTTCTACATGAAGAAAAATGTTTTTTTTTTTTTACGTAATAGGTCTTTCAGTTGATATTTCCCCGTTGACCTGGAGGTAACATTACCGACCTGGCCATCTTCTACAGGAAGAAAATTTTTTTTTTATTTCGTAATAAGTCTTTCTCTAAATGTTGCCCCGATGACCTGGAGGTAACATTACCGACCTCGACATCTTCTACAGGAAGAAAATTTTTTTTTTTTGGTTTCGTAATATGCCTTCCAGTAGATGATGCCCTGTCGACCTATGGGTAACAGTAGGGACCTAAACATCTTCTACAGGAAGAAAATTGTTTTTTTATTTTTATAATGAACCTTCCAGTAGATGATGCCCTGTTGACCTGGAGGTAACATTACCGACCTAGACATCTTCCACAGGAAGAAAATTTTTTTTTTTTGGTTTCGTAATAGGCCTTCCAGTAGATGATGCACCGTCGACGTGGACGTAACAGTAAGGACCTGGACATCATCTACAGGAAGAAATTAATTTTTTTTTAATTTTATATAAGCTATCAAGTAGATGATGCTGCGATGACCTGGATGACCTAGCTAAAATCCTCCCTCGCTCACGATCGCTCGATGAAAAATTATTTTATAATAGATAATATTAAATGAATCTAAAAAATATTTTATTATTTAACTACATTCAATTATTATTTATTAAAATGTACTCATATAGAATTATTATCATATGTATAATAATTAATGTTATTATTATTATACGATGAATTAAAATGATAATATTAAAAAAATAGAAATTATCTATAAAAATATATAAATAATTACTTTTGTATGAAATAGAGTTAAATTATTATTGCAATAGCAATTTTCATAAAGGAATTATTATTGATTTTTATTGTCATGTGATATGTATACATCCTTTGCAAATAATTTATTTATTTATTTAGCAGTACTTATTAATTTGTGTGTTATTGGTAATTTGGTAATAGCACTTTTTATACACTGAGTAAAATATTATAAACTATATTACAAAAAATCTATATAAAATAATCTATATTAAAAATTACTATATTGTATAGGAAAAGTGTGACATCTCAGCAATATAATAATTTTTGCTATGTTATATAGTAAAATTTAGATATACTATCTTTTAATATCCAATATCGTAATTTTTGATATTCAATATAGTAATTTTTATTATATAAATTAGCAAATTTTATTATTCAATCTGGTATTTTTTAAATGCGAATGTAAGGAAGTAAAAATGAATTATATTTTGTTTTTAATTAATTCGAAATAGAATGTATATATTGGGGGAATTCCATTTGTCAATTAAGTACTACAGAAGCATTTAATATTTGGAGATTTAATTATATACTATTCTTACGCAGTTGATCGCAATTTTTATTCACTCGCATATATTTATTCATTACACTTATTAGTCACTAATTTAAATATTGTTTCAATCGCTATCATTGAAATACGCTGAACGGTAGATACATTTTCGCATAATACACATTTTTGAGCATTTGCGAGAAGAACTGGAAAAATAGAAAATTTTATACACGCCACCTATTGGACGAACGGAATAATTAGAATAGCCTTAAATTAAAAAGTCGTCTCAAAACAATTGAATACTGAAAAAGAAATGAACGTATACGCGTATATAAAATATTTCTACAATACATCTTATACAAATTTTAATATATGTAGTATATATATTTAAAAAAAATCAACCAAATAATTAAATATTGATCATACATATCCACATTATATTAAATTTTATACTGTCAAAATGACGATTTAAGTATAAATTATGTTATATTTTTTTAAATAGTTTGTAAAAATTAATTTTTTTTATTCAATAGGATCGCGGCACCCAAAGGAATAATTAGACATAGTGTTTGACTTTTTTATAGGTATTTAATTAATTTTTTAATGGTTTTAAAGTTTAATTCTGAGCGTACGTACGTACGTCCGTACATCCGTACAGGCAGACTTTTTATTTTTAACTCTTCTTATATCTCTCTTGGATTTTCGAAAAAATGAATTTTATTTAATGAAAGTGATCGCGGAATCACACGGATTAATTAGTAATAGTGTTTAACTTTTTTATAGGTGCTTAATCACTTTTTTAAATGGTTTAACCTCGATTATTTAAAATGATTATTTATTTGTTTATCTCGATCAGTTACAACTGAAGTTAACATTAAGGACTGGACATCATCAACAGGAAGGGAATATTTTTTTTTAATTTCGTAATATGGGCTCCAGTAGATGATGCCCCGTCGACCTGGAGGTAACAGTAGGGACCTGGACATCTTCTACAGGAAGAAAATTTTTTTTTTTTGATATCGTAATAAGTCTCACAGTAGGAGTTGCCCTGATGACCTAGAGGTAACATTACGGACCAAGAAATCTTCTACTGGAAGAAAAATTTTGTTTTTTAATTTCGTAATATGCCTTCCAGTAGATGTTGCCCCGATGACCTGGAGGTAAAATTAGTGACCTGCACGTCATCTACAGGAAGAAAAATTTTTTTTTTATTTCGTAATAGGTCTTTCAGTAGAAGATGCCCTGTTGACCTGGAGGTAACATTACTGACCTACATATCTCCTACAGGAAGAAAAATTTTTTTTTTGATTTCGTAATATGCCTGCCAGTAGATTATGCCCCGTCGACCTGGAGGTAACAGTAGGGACCTGGACATTTTCTACAGGAAGAAAATTTTTTTTTTAAATTTCGTAATGTGCGTTCCAGTAGATGATGCCGCGATGATCTAGAGGTAACATAAGGGACCTGGAAATCATCTTCAGAAAGAAATAATTTTTTTTAATTTCGTAATGTGCGTTCCAGTAGATAATAATAAAAATAATAATAAATAGTAATAAAATAATATAAATAACATAAATACCATAAATACTTTAAGTACCATAATACATAATCCGCGCGGGGTTTCCTGTTCCCGTATGCGGCGCGTCCCCCGGGTGGCGGATGGGGGAAAGCTCGTCACGCTTGCGTGAAGGGTAGAGGTGAAACAAAATAGCCTCCGTGGACCAAACAGTTGAAGAAGGATGATGAGCAAGCGAATGGAATACCTATTACCCCAAGCGGGCAGCTCCAAACAAGGAGTCAATCCCGCCGTCGGTTCCGATCGGGTGAAAGCCCCGGTGGCCGGCGCTGGCCTCACGGATTTTGGGGGAGGCCACCAAGCGCTTCGTTCTACGAACACGTCAGAGGTGGGGCCCTCGAAAGAAAACCCCCAACAGCAGCCGTCGTTACAGATGTTGAGTGTTGCATCCGCAAACAGGTTAAGAAGCGGCAGCGTTACCAGCCTTGGTAGTGCCATCAGTGGCATCTCTGCCTATAGTAAGGAATCTCAAGAGGAGATCGAAATATTCCGCAAGGAATACGAGAAGGTAGAGAAGGCGCAGGAGGACATCGACTCCACTTACGACCATCTAAAGAGAGAACTCCAGGCTATGTTGGCCGCTTGTGCAAAGCAGCCTAACATCTCCATGGTCGTCAAGACAGGGCTGAAGACCGTAGATACTCTTGTACAAGAGTTCTACGGGAAAACCAAGAAGATGTTTTCGGCAGTCGACGATTACAAGTGCCAAGTCGAGGATTATCGAGTTGGTCACGAGAATCGTCGGCGGCCTAAGAGAAGAGGCATAATAGCTAAAGCCGTCTTTACGGCTACAGCTAGAATGCAGGCTCAAAAGAGAAGTAGAGAGGGCCCCCAAAGCCCCCCCGAGGTCTCTAAGAGCCGCAAGAAGAAGAAGCCTCGGAAGGAGGTACCACCACGTGGCACGGACAAGGAGCAATCCAAGTCCGCGTCAGTGGCGGGGAAAAAGCCGACAGTCAAGTCGGGACACAGTGTTGGGCAAACGATTATTTTTCACCGCACCAAGTAGCTAACTTCATAACGTATCGAGCGAAAAGTGCACCTTGTGTCAAACTTCAAGTCATAACGAGGAATATCGCACCGCGCAGGTAACTTCAGACTCGTAATCGAATATTGTGGTAAAAATAATAATTTGGCAACGTCGCTGATAATTCAAAATGACTGCAGATGTAATGTTGACACTTGCTGCCGTTTACTGGAAGAAGAATTGTACTTGCAGTTTAACAACTCGTATTAGATGATCAATAGGAAAGAAATAAATGTAAATATTTTGGCAATAAATATATTATACGTAATATTACAAACAAGATACTTTACAAGCTATTATTTTTACAGATGATATGTGGGTATTTTAGAACTTGTCGAACAAATTTATCCTAGTGTATTTTAGCCTGTTGTTACTACTCCACTTTTAGATTATTTACTGGAAACATTGGTTCGTTCAAGAGTACAACGAGTATTTTTATCATAACAGTACTGTGTCATATTGAAAAACTGGAAGCTTATATTAAAACATCAGCAGATAAATTTCAAGATTTAGTTATAAATCTGCTTTGAGAGATGTAGATACTGAGGCTTGTATTAGTGGTAATTTTATTTTGATTCATGGTATAGCAGCTTTATTAATGCAGATTTACAAAGTTTAATGGATTTGCATAGACCTACTAGAAAAGAAGAAGACAAAAATATTGCAATGACTGATCTTTAGAGATTTAGGAAGTGTTAAAGATTTTGCTTTGAAAAATGAATATAGTGTTGTTTTATCCAATGCTAATACAAGAAAATTTTTAAAAGTTGATCTCGTCTGTTCTTCCATTTTTTGCAGATAATTGTGATTTTCAGGTATTGTATAGCAAGTTTAACATTTTTTACATTTTATCCACTTGATTATTCTTACTTTGGGGATTATATATTTAAATAATTGTTTCAGACAATGGAAGATTTCATACGAGGAGTTTTAATAAATTAAGAATTTTTAGACTTCAGAATATACTGGGAACTTTTAACATGTCCAGGTTATGCATTACCAATAACTTCATGGAGAACTAATCAAGTATTGGGTAGAGATATTTTGCATCGTCAGTGTTATCCTTTGGTTGTACACACATCTCCATTGTCTTTACCTGATTTTATTTATATGTCAAGAAGTACAATCAAACACTATAATGCAACTTTGTTAAGAAGATGTACTTTAGACAGTGAATCTATTGTTGGTAAATAATCTAGTACTTTAGGAAAAACATTTTTTTGTTAAAAGGTCTATCATTGTAAATTTATTGAAATTGATGATTTTAGTAAATTGTCAGTAAAGAAAATTGGTCACCGTTCCTACCAATATTAATATTGGACACCAA
>JANSJX010000297.1:0-36711 GCA_026168455.1 Theocolax elegans | reverse complement strand
TGACACAACAAGTTTTCATTCCCTTAATATAAAACCCAATTGTATGGATTTATTGTTTATTATTTTAGTTTCTATCTTACACAATCTATTTTAACAACAATTATGAAACTTATAGCAAAATTACTCATGTTTAGATAGCAATATAATTATTGATTTAAGGGGATGTCGGATTCAGAAGTGGGCGTTTTAATATTTTTTAAAAACAAAAGAATAAATTTTGAAAAAATCCTGAACGCCATGTCCTTAAGATGTTTGAACAGATACTCAAAATTTTCAGATTTTTAAATCTGTAATTTAATTCTGGATTTTTTGCGTTGAAAATTCGTGTCATTTTAGACCAAACTACCGACCGAAAAGTGTATATTCATTATTATTAACAAATTTATTTTTTCTTAAAAAATCAAATATCATGCCCTCACTTTTAACATCCGTTAAATTTATGATCGAATAATTAAAACTAAGCAAAAAACTTATTGAAAATATTAATCGTGAAACAATAGCATACAGAATTTTTGTTATAGAATTGAAATAATATTAGTTGTATAAATATTATAATAAAAGATATTCCAGAGTTGTTATTTCTACTTTTATTCGTGTAAAATACCATCTTTTATTAGGGGGTTCCATACTCAATTTTTGATGATTAATTAATAAAAAGTAGAACAGTATGTGAAAAAATAAGAGAAGGGGCGCCTTCGTTTATAAAGAACGAAATGCGAAATCTACGTTCGTACGAATTTCGTTCCGAGGTTACTTATCTTGCGAAAGTAGTTTCGTTGTCCGCATTATCAGTGTTGGCTCAATTCGCCCGAGACCATCTGGAGTATCGTCGGAGAACCTCTCCGCCGATGACTGCGCGTTAGGCCACGTCTTGCGTCAGGCCACGTTGTTGGATGCTGGCACGACCGGAGAAACCCAGTGGTCAATCTATCTTCGTCGGTGGGCCTCGAGCGAAAGAGAACCTGTCCTCTCGCGATTTTCGTAGCTTACCTACGATTTTCGCAGGACGGCCCCCCACTCCTTTGTAGCCAATCATACTCGCTACAATTTATAGGCGAGTACACTCACATATATCTATACATACAGATATCCGTTTGTGCGGCTCATTCGGACACGTTACAGGTTATATTTTTTTAGATGTTCTAAAGAAAATGTTCAGTGATGCGACGGATGAAATAATTAAAAATCCAATGCAGAAATGGCTCGATCAAGCCAAAACTAGATTCAGTGGAAAGCAAGGGTAAGAAACATTTTATTATATCAAATTATATTACGTACTAAGGGTGCAAAATGTGCTTTTTAGATCAAGTGCATTTTTAAGCCTAAACACGTACTGCTACATCTTCAGATCACGAAACCCACTTATCATATCATATGTGACCGTTTTTATAAACACGACTACTTGTTCTAATGTTTTGCTTTAATTTACGTAAGGTATTTGTCCCAGTTCTTGATAGAATACTTAGTTTTATGATTAAATTTATAATTAAATGTTTATATAAAACAATAATAAAATTATTTTAAGTACCAGAAACTGTCATAGAACTAATATTTATAATCTTCGCACCTTCCTGCGATTGGTCAAAAATAAATATTGTTTAGTCAGTCTTGTTGAAGCGATGCGTTACGCCAACTCCCTTACGCGTTCCTACACAATTTTTTTTTAATCTTTAATTGCGAATTGAAAAATCAATAAATTTTAGTAACCCTTGTTTCATTTACAAATTGATATTATTTATCGAATTATTAATTATTTCAGAACGTCAAAGAAGCCATCATTTAAGAGCTTAGACCTAATTGTTGATACAGAGGACGACGCCGACGAATAGTTCCTCGCTTGGTCTACGCTTTGACATCAACTTTTTTGTATTACCTATTCTAATCATTTTTTAATGTTTTAATGCGTTACTTATACTATAAATTATTAATTATGTCAAGTAGATATTAATGTTACCAGTAATCATTAAATAAATTACTATTTATGTAAATTAATGTATAAAGTTTCGTCTGCTTGATTTTCAGATCTTTTCGGTATATTGTTGTAGAAAACAGAATAATGTAGCTCAGGTTGGATATCGCGTCGAATGATTTGCTATTATTACATTTATACATATACTATTTGCTATTCTCTACGTTAATATACCAGATAAGAGATCTTCAAATCAATCAGACGAAACTTTGCACATAAATTTAACTAACAAGGAGAGGATATGAGGTCCGGGTTATAGATTCAGATGTAACTTTGAGAGCTGTTTTTAACACATAAAAATGAAGAAAGACAGAAAACAAAAGAAAAAAGTTAGTATTTTTTTTGTCTTTTTTAACAAAGCCATAAGAAAAGAATGAAAAATGTTCAAAAAAATTGACTTTACTTTAATTGCTTATAAGTCGGAAATAAATAAAGATAAACAGTAAAACCCAAGTTTACATAAAAGTTGACATCAAGTAATTGTGATTAAAAAAAATAAATTTGGTGATAAATTGATTGGTTTTTTAGCCTAAACCTAATTTTTGTTTAACTTTCGAGTAAATTGAGGTATTTGAGTTTCTAGTAATTGCAACTACTTGATTTTAATTTTCATGTAAACTTAGTTTTGAGTGTTTATCTGTATTAGCTTCCAAGTTATAATAGCGATTAAAGTAAAAGATGTTTTTAAAAATTTTTCGTTCTTTACTTATCACCTCTGTAAAAAGTAGCGTACAGGTCAATAACTCCGGTTTCATTTTATGTGTTAGAAAACAGCTCTCAAAGTTGCAGCTAAATCCATTATCCCAACCACGTACACTCTCTTTGTAAATAGTAGTAATATATTTATAATTATTACTCACGATATCGATACGATTTCGATATAATATTTCTTTTTTTTCTACGATTCTTATGAAATAACAACTTGTATACAACTTATTACACAACATCGATACCATTTTGAAATTATATTTTTTTCTGCGACAGTTAAGAAATAACAATTTATATAAAATTTGGAAAAACATACTCCCAAAAGTTATCTGTAGTAGATTTTATTAAAATGTTAATCAGAAAAAAAAATTTTAAACAGATAATACTCTGTGAATGTTGATAATTATATATTATCTAATAAATACGATACAATGATACATCAATTTTTTATTTATTTATTAAAGTCAAAAGCTTTCACTTTACTTTTTATAGTTATACCTTTTACCCGACTGTATATGAGTTCTTTATGCTTGTACTGAACAGAAGCAATAAAACTCTAAGCTCACATTGTGTGCGAAAATATTTTAAAAAAATTTTCAGAAGGTTATTTTTCACTTCTTCAAACAGTTTGGAAACGTTTCAATTACATTTTTAATATTTACATTTTTGAGAATGCCATTCTTTTTTCTTTTTCATTCTTTCAAAGTAGATTGCTGTTTTATTGTTTTATAAAATATCAATAATATAATTCAAAATCGTTGCAAAATGATCTTCGTTGTTTTTCCTATGACCACACAGTTTAGAAAGATTTAAAAATGAATAATTATAGATTACCCCAAAACTTTACTGAATTGTTTTTTTCGTATTTTTAATGTTTGCAAATTGTAATTAATTAATTGAGCAATGTTTTAGAATTTACTGGAAATCTATTTTAACCTATTATAAACATTTTAGAAACATTATTCAGAAAGTTTTAATAAAACATCGTCAAAACATTAATCAGAAGTTTTATTTAATGTTATTCTGTTCACGTATTGGACGCGTATCTTTGTTGTTTAGAAATGTTTCTAATAATGTTTTTAGGATGTTTTTCCAAATTTTGGTCAATATTATTTCAGCAATATTTATAGAATATTTAAGCAGATTGATTGAAATTTTCAACATGTTATGGAAAATGTTGTTCTAACTTTTTTAAAACATACTTTCAAATTTCAAAAAGAACCTCGTAAAAACGATTCCAAAGAAGGATTATAGTTGGATATAGGAATATTTTAATAAACATGGTTAAAGTATTTAGGATTTTTTTTTTCATTACTTTCTGTATAATGTTTCCACAATGTTTGTACAAGATTAAAACAAATTTTAGAAGACTCCAAAACATTTATTAAATAGATGGTGGAACATATTAAAAACATATATTTAAATGTTAAAAAGAATCTCTTAAAAATGTTTATTTAAAATGAAGCTAACTTAGTACATTATTGTTCTGTTAACTTGCTATATACTTTCGATGTTAATTTAAAATATACAAGTTTCCAAAGAAATGCCTAATTTAACTTTTACTTGAAATTAGTCATTTCTTTGGAAAAATTTAATATTTTCAATCAATGTTTAAAGTAGCAGCTTAATATTAAATAATGCAAACAGTTTGCTTCATCTTCAATAAACTTTTTAAAGAGATTCTTTTTAACATTTAAATATATGTTTTTAATATGTTCCACCATCTATTTAATAAATGTTTTGGAGTCTTCTAAAATTTGTTTTAATCTTGTACAAACATTGTGGAAACATTATACAGAAAGTAATGAAAAAAAAATCCTAAATACTTTAACCATGTTTATTAAAATATTCCTATATCCAACTATAATCCTTCTTTGGAATCATTTTTACGAGGTTCTTTTTGAAATTTGAAAGTATGTTTTAAAAAAGTTAGAACAACATTTTCCATAACATGTTGAAAATTTCAATCAATCTGCTTAAATATTCTATAAACATTACTGAAATAATATTGACCAAAATTTTGAAAAACATCCTAAAAACATTATTAGAAACATTTCTAAACAACAAAGATACGCGTCCAATACGTCAACAGAATAGCATTAAATAAAACTTCTAATTAATGTTTTGACGATGTTTTATTAAAACTTTCTGAATAATGTTTTAAGAATGTTTATAAAAGGTTAAAATAGATTTTTAATAAATTCCAAAACATTGTTCAAAATATTGTTACAAACTTTATAAAACATTTTTGATAATGTTAGAAAAAACGTCTTAAAAATATTTCTACACAACGTTTGTAGAGGGTTAGTAAGTGAACATGAGAACATTTTATTCAGCTTCTAGTTAATGTTTTTACGATGTTTTATTAAAACTTTCTGAATAATGTTTTTAGAATGTTTATAAAAGGTTAAAATAGATTTTTAATAAATTCCAAAACATTGTTCAAAATATTGTTACAAATTTTATAAAACATTTTTGATAATGTTAGAAAGAACCTCTTAAAAAATTTCTAAACAATGATTATAGAGGGATAATAGGTGGATATAAGAACATTTTATTCAGCTTCTGGTTCATGTTTTTACGATGTTTTATTAAAACTTTCTGAATAATGTTTTTAGAATGTTTATAAAAGGTAAAAATAGATTTTTAGTAAATTCCAAAACATTGTTCAAAATATTGTTGTAACGTTTTAAAAACATTTTTCATAATGTTGGAAAGAACCTCTTAAAAACATTTCTAAACAATGATTATAGAGGGAGAATAGGTGGACATAGCATCATCTTATAAACATTTTTCGAAACGTTTAAGGTTCAAAACATTCCTTAAAAATCTTAAAAACATTTTTAAAACATTTGGTGCTATATAAGAACCCATAAAACCCATAAATATGGTCGCACCTGTGATGTAAATAGTACACTTTTAACCGAACATCTCGTATGCGACGCTCATATTTCGACGTACTTAGGAGATGTTGAAAATGGAACGTGGAATGGGATAAAAAATGAATCCGGTATATTTAAATACTTTGTATTATATTGTAGTTCATGCATGACTTTCTTAAATAACTCATGTTTTGCTTTTTTAAAGAGAAATATTGTGATTAACCATATACGTAATGCAACTTATATGATTTATTTATTTATTCTATGTAATAATTAAATTCAAATATTCATAAGAAATGTTCAAGATAAAGGTGTGTGTAGAAAAGAATGTATATTTTTTAATAATTTTTTTATTAAGTTAATGTAAGATTACAGTTTTATTGACTGATATTTTTATTAAACAAGGTTTACTTTTTTTATTTTACTATTAAAAAAACTATTACTAAAACTAAATAGAAAATATAGATATAAAATTATAATTTAGAAATTTAAACTATAATAAAAACTATAGTAGAAATAAAAAAGTCTTAAATAATAATTTAAGATATTTACTTAATTTTTTAGAATACGATCAGGATGATAATGAAAGCGATTATGAAATTGGTAGTGATATATGTTGTTGCGATTGTTGTGAAGACAACGAAGATCATGAATCTGATTCCGAAAATAATTCTTCACCATTTGACGAGGAGTTGTTTCCTGGAGCTTCGATGACTGTTCACGAGTTCGTTTTATGTATGGCAACTTTAAAGTCAAGTTACGTCAACCAGATTCGCACACCTGTCGAACACTCCAATTAATTTCGAAAATTTTGGCAAAACCCAATAAGTGCCCTAATAGTCTATATAAATTTAAAAAGTATTTAAAGATAAGGACGAAACAATATCCTTAAAAAACATTATTATTGTTTAAAATGTGTATCACGTACAGACAATAGCGACCATAATGTTAATAGCGATGAATCTATTAAAAATGAAGAAATATCAGAAAATAGAATCATGTGCGATTGCGAGGAAAAGGATAATTATTTCAATGAAGTTCCCATTATACGACAACTAGAATCATTATTACAACGTCCACACTTTTATAACTCTTTAAATCACAAAGATAAACATTTATATGAACCAGAATCTTTTACAGATATTTATGATGGATCATTGTATAGAGAATTGTCGGAAAGTGATAATATTTTAAATAATAGTAACAATATTTCTTTTATGTGGTACACTGATGGTATTAGAATTTTTAAATCTTCTAAATTTAATATTTGGGGTTTTTCTTCTTATTATTCTTGAGCTTCCTTATAAAGAAAGATATAAATTACAAAATATGTTACTGGTATCTTTGTGGTTTGGTGATTATAAGCCAGTACCTAATTTATTTTTGCAACCGTTAAAAAAATCATTAATGGAATTATATAAAGGTGTGGATTTTTATGTTAAAGATGTCGAATCAATAATTAATATTAGATGCGTTCTTTTGGTTATTGGGGTAGCTGATTTACCAGTAAAAGCATTATTTCTTGCAATGAACCAATACAATTGTCGATTTGGTTGCCAAATGTGTTTACAGGAAGGTCGCACTATAGAAAGAACTCGCACTTATCCGTTTGTAGAAAAGTTAATTTTACGCACAGAAGATGACGTATTAGAACATGCAAAGGAGGCACAGGAAATTGGCCAAGTAGTTTGCGGTGTGAAAGAACAACGATTTTGTCACAAATTTGTTATAAATTTATTTCTTCAAGTGCAATTGATATAATGCACTGTGTGTTTGAAGGTGTGACTAAAAGATTAGGGGAACTGTGGTTCGATGAAAAATTTGTAAATAATGAATTTAACATATCAAATTTAACTGAAGTTATTGATAAAAAACTGGCATCTATTAAACCCCCTTCCTTTATCTCAAGACGACCTAGACCTATAAAAACCCATTTTAGTTATTGGAAGTCGTCAGAATATAAAAATTGGTTTTTTTATTATTCTTTACCCGTTCTATGCGATATATTGCCACCGCAGTATTTCGATCATTACACATATCTCGTTTTTGCAATATATATATTATGTCAACAAAAAATTACAAGCGAAATGGTCATTTTGGCAGAAAATTTAATTGAAGAATTTTCAAGAAGATTCGAATATTTGTATGCCGCAAAGTACATGACATGTAATGGACACTGCCTTTGACACCTAGGAGAAGTAGTTCGCCGTTTAGGTCCATTATGGAACACGTCATGCTTTCCTTTAGAAGATATTAATGGAAAGATAAAGGCGTTTGTTCATGGCAGTAAAAAACCAGAATTGCAAATTATATTCAATATAACTATGTTTATTAAAGTACATACCTTACAGCATGAATGGCTAAAAAATAATAGCGATGCATATGATTTTTGCAAAACTTTTCTGTCTCCTACGAAGCAATTAAAACTAATCAAACTTGAAGAGTCTGTTTTTATAGTTGGCACTGCATTAAGATTAAATCCTACAGACGTTGAAAATATTTTACATGAATATAATTTAGAAGGTACAAATATATTTCTCTTCAAGAAAGTTTATAAAAATGGGCTTTTATATACTTCAAAATTAGCACAGGTCCTTCAAAGAAACGAGTCCTATTTTGTCACGTACTTAAAAAAATGTCACTTAAATATTGGAATAATTAATAATTATTGGTGTGTAACATGTTGCGATTGCAAACAAATTTGTCAATGCCATGGCGAAAATTACGCTTGCATTCAAAAATTAAATGTTCTAAATCCTTTTTCTGTAAAAACCACAAAAGTTCCGCTTAAATTTATTTACAAATGTACAAAAGTATGTAATTCAAGTACTGTTATCAAAATTAAAAATTTAAGAGATATATGTATACATATAAAACTCGATAACGAAACACATTATATATGCATACCTGTAAATAATTTAGAGTCCGAGAAAAATTATAAGTATAACTATATGTATTTATTTATGCGCCTATTGTAAAAATAATAAATTAAAATTAATATTTAAAAAAGCTATTGTTGTTATAGTAAATGTAATTACTGATATAAAAATGTACTTTAATAATACTATACTTAATAATATACTTAATAGTATACTTTAATAATTACAAATTTATTATTTTTATTTATTACTTGTGACGCTTCCGCTGGGGATTATGGCGGAGGTCGCAAAATAAATAAATAAAACACTCGCACTTAATTGATAAGAGTTCAGATGAGTCTTTATTTAAGATTACGAAACCCGATAGGTTCGTTTACACTTCGCCGTTTACCAGTCACGGCTTAGAATGTACTCGCCGATTTTCGCGATCAAAGTAACGCGATTTGACGCGACGAGCACACACACACTTGCACGGAAAGGGAGCTGGAGAACTGAGGCAAAACTCACCTACACACCAGGAGAATCGTCTCCAAGACAAATCTCAGTCTCTCACGCGGGCGGATATTAACTACACGTTTTGTTTTGGTTTGCAAAATCTCAATACAGCCTATATCGTACACCGCTCGGGAAGCTCTCCTCTCAGAGCGAGCCCTGCGCGAAGTCGCTGCGCACTCGTCGCTACTCTCGACTTCGCGGCCGTGCGAGAGCTATGCTGGGCCTCTCGAACGCGCGCGCATGTTCGCGTATACAGCGGCTACGCGCGGTCGGTAATTCGCATCGACAGTTCTGAACTAGATCTCCGTGTTGATATTCACGGATCGACATAAATAGTGGTGCTGGAGTTCGGGTGTTCAGTGGGACATATTCAGGATGCTGGAGGTTGGTGCTGCAGGAGGTTTCGGTGTCAGGTAACAATTCAATCGTTCCTTAAGTGTAATTTGTTAGGCTAATTCGGCCGTGTGTTTGAGACTTCTAGGTGCAGTTTCAACGGTGACCTGCGTGCCTGCGGGACTTCCTCTGGTTGGCTGAGATGAGGGTTCAATACTAGTGCTTACGGAGAAGACTTTCCCTCCAGGATATCGGGGGTAAGTGCGGCTGTTTCCGCAGCAGTAGTATTATTGTTTGAGGTGCTCCTAACCTCTAACCTAGTGTAAACACTAGGGTTAAATATCTCCTGTGCCTCCTTATATTCCCAGGGAGAACTGCATCTTGTCGCAGTTTCTCTGTCCTTCTTCTTATCTCTTAAATTAGGTCATTCACTAATTATCTTTTACAGGTACTCGGTACTAGGCTGGAGCGAGGACCTGGATGTTAGAGCGAGGCCACTCCATGTGTAACCTGGGAGCGCTATCGCACCTCACAGCCTCTACTGCTAGTCTACGGCTTCTTAGCATGGTGCTGGATTCAAGGATCAAGGGGGATCAATTCCAAGGAGTAGGACTGGTGCTGGAGGTTTACTCGAAGGAATAGTGTGTGTGTGCCTCCTCTCTCCAAGCATCTTGTGGCTTGCTCGACTAGTGCCATTTATTATAACGTAGGATAGATATCTCAGTGACATGTGATGTAAGCACATCGTCACATACTATATGCATTTTTGGGACGTGTGGGCGATATATGGACAATGTTTGCTAGGCATAATATATTTTTATTTTTGTAACTATTGGAAATATATTGGGAAAACATAAGATATTGTAAATTTTCAAAATATTGCCAATATAATGGCAATGCATTTCCCATACTTACATATTTTTATACTTTTGTAACTATTGGCAATATATTAAGAAAATATTGGATATTGTAAGTTTGCAATAATATTGCCAATATATTGGCTATTGATGTTCCAACATATTGCCCATATATTACCAACATCAATTTCCAATATATTGTCAATGCATTTCCCATACTTACCATTTTTACGCGGGAAGGTATAGAAGTTTCACCAAAGAAGATAGACCTAAGTAGAACACCAAAGCCCCAAGGAAAAGTGTCGCCAGTCTAAATGGTTGATACGCACCCCAGCCGCAAGCGACGCTAGTGTCGCCGCCGCATAAAGGTCTGACGGCCACCCCACATGCTGTTGTACACAGTAGCGAGTAATGCAAATGTGTGTTAAACAGCTGATTCGATGTATAATATCCACAAATATAAAAATAATAAAATTAATAATCTTACAAACCAATCTCTGTTAACTTAATTACAAACCTTGAAGGGGGGCGATGAACAAGTACCATTTTCGTTACAGTAATGATAACCGATCCCTTGGAAGCTTTTGAAACTTTGGTTCAAATCCTCATTATTATTATTTTTTTTATATTAATTACGAACAAAAGTTTTACTTTTAATTTTTTTATCTTTATAAAACTGTTTTTTTATTTCATATTTTTCAAATTAATTAATTTTTAAATAATTGTAATTAAATAAACTTACGAAAATAATAGCACATATCCATAAATTGAGTAAGTATATTAAAACAAATGCAAGAAATAACAAATTATGCTTGTATTTATAAATTTCATTTATGAAAAAATAAATATTAATTATTAATAATGCTTAATAGTTATTAATTAATTGATTAATTAATTAGATATCTTGTTCTATATAAAACATTTTGAAAGTACAACAGTACAATTTATTTTTCAAATGAATAACAAATTATTAATGTTTTTGAATTTTCGAACACGTTGTCATTCGTTAAAAAAACGGCAAATTGGAGACGTGCATTGTTTTAACCGCCAAAGTATTGTTGATCAATGATCGTCAGTGCTACAAGCGTTGTTTACGCGTGCAGTAGTTTGTTTTTCAGTTTGTGATTGATTCTTTCTCGTACATTTTCTTGTTGTGAACAGTGAAGATTTTGTCTTTATAAACATTTAAGGTAGCTCAAGCGCGAATCCAGACACTGCAGATTGAAATGAAACTTTGACACATTATTAATAATATCATGACAAATACAGTCGCAAAATTTGAGGGTGCCTTGCCGATAAAAATAATAAATAAAGCTTGTTCAAAGTTTCAGTTTTTAGCATTACTCTTATGGCAGTTTCGTGATTTTCCACAGGAAGTACGCTATTTTCTTTTGACAAACACTGGATGAATGGATCAAAAACTAGTTACAAAATATTGAAAACCTAAGCTTTTAAAATATATTTTAATAATCATAGCATGCCGGTCATTCTGAATAAATATTTTATATTGAACTTGTAAAATGACAGTAAGAGAGGAGGTTAAAGAAACCGTTTTCTCACTTGGCAACGTTGCAATGCAATCTTAACCCACGAAACGTTTAAATGTACTAGTCTATAGAATTTTGCTTGGATTATAATTGTATATGTTACCAAATCTTTATATGAAACATATTTTAATTTATAAATGCAACTTACGCATTTTCAGTACAATAGTAAAAATTAGTAAACATAAATTTAAATAAAGGTATACTTTTCATGTCTCTTTATATCACTCATATTTAAAATGTAAACACATGAAAATTATAAGCTAAACCCTTTACGCAACTTACACACATTTACACGCGAGCGGTGAATATGTCGGTGAGTGCAATGTTGCCAAATCGTAGAGGAAGTAAAGACAAACGTAGTCATATCACTAACTTTATATATATTTTATTTCCAATATATTGATAATTAGTTGTTGATAATGTATTGAAAATTCATATCTTTTAGTTTATATTAATTAAAAATGCGTATTATGTCAAAAAATATGAAAAATCGACTTAAAACTACATTGATTAGGGAGTTGCACATGAGCTACCTTAAGAGTAATTGACATTGTTATTAAAATTGTTAGTTCAATAAGTGAGAATGCCAGCAACAAACACGTGTTCGTTTAAGAATTGTGATACTTCTAAAAAAAAGGATCCAACTTTAACTTTTCATCGGTTTCCCATTCGATTTCCACATGTGTATGTATTTAATTTTTAAAGACAAAAAGTATATATTTTAAAGTTTTATTTATTTTCTTTGAAGGTAAATTGAAATAAAATCTTTTGCTTTTTTGAATATAAGAAAGTACTCTATAGATAAATGTTATAATAACTTTTAATTTTTCGTTGCTGTTTTTCGACTACATTTAAATCAAGTACTTAAGAGGATGTCGAACTCAAATTACAGGGATCTATAGCTTTCAACATAAAAATTATACTTCAATCAAATATTGAATTAAAAATCTGAAAAAATTCATACAGGTAGTTTAAAACAAAAGCGAGGGCATGGTGTTTTGATCTTTTAAAAAAGTAATTTGTTTAATAATTATTAAGTAAATAATTTTTGGTCGGTAATTATTAGTCAAAATAGGGCATAAACCTTCAACCCAAACATCGTAATTAAAATATCGATTTAAAAATCTGAAAAAATTTGGGTATATTGTTTAAAACAAGCCTGAGGGCATGGCGTTCAGGATTTTTTCAAAAGTTCATTCTTTTGTTTATAAAACAATGTAAAAATTGACCGTTTTTTGAGTCCTAGGTTGAGTTTTAGGTTGTAATTCTTGTTTTTTTTTATCAAATAAGTGAGCAAATTTAGATTTCAATAACACTATATTGTTATAATTTGTTGACTAATTACGTAGAACGAATCGTTTTGGAAATATTTTTATTCAGATTAAAAATTATTATGCCTTTTATATAACGGTTCAGATTTGGTTTATTATTTATGCACCTATTTATGGCTCTGTTTAACTACTTTTTTAATTTTAACTATCAATCAGTATAAACTATTTCTAAAATTTTATTTAACATTTAACACGAGTTTTATAAGCAGGTTTAATATGTTATTTTTAGGAGATTTTTTAAAATTGCAACAAACTTTTTAACGTTGTATTTATTAATAATTAATAATTCATTTTCATAATTAAATGAAGTCGGGTGAAAATTAGATGAAGAAATTTGAAATGATTTTTTATTGCATAATTTAAAAATTTTATTTTTGCCTTCATAATTTCATTTTAATTTTTTTAAACACCAACGAAAATTTTAAGTCAAATTATAAGATGTGAACGTAAATAATTGGTATCTCTATATTTTTAAATAATGAGTTGGATTTTTTTAAAATATCTCTGTAACGTTCTTGTACATGTTTTGAAGATGTAGTATAAACATTTTCAAAATTATTTATGTTTAATAATTAAAAGTCATGTATGAACTTTTACAGAGTTTTAGTTTTGCATTTGTTGACAATTTTTGGGTACATCCCTGTAATTTGGTTGTCACATCTGCTTAAATGTCATTTTGCTCTTTACTTACGTTTAAATGCATGTTACTTATGATACTTAAAGCATAATATTATTCTTATGTAATATGAAAAATTAATAACATTTTATCGCTACACAATGCACGAATTATCACCCTTATGTATATGTCTATAAAATTGTGCAATAAAAGTTTTCAAAAGGTAGGTTTTATTTTTTGCATAAAATGTCTTGAATAAGGTATTTAAACGGTTGTTTTATATTATTTATTAACAGGGTCCGTCCTGTCATGTAAATTGATCTTACAATTAATATTTTCTCCATTTACTATTTATAATAATCAAATATAAAAAAATTTGGCGAAAACAGTAGAAAAACTACGTAGATAAGTATTTTTTTAATTGTTGTACTTTGATTTCTTTGCTTATTTCAATTGCTCTTAGTAGATATTGTGATTGTCTTTGCACAAGTACCAGTTTTTCTTTTTTTATGTAGTTAGACACGTAATAAAATTAATGCAATAATATTAAGTATTGTAATAATATTATTTTCTTTTTAGTAATATTTAAAACGTTTTGAAAGTGCTACTATATTAAAACAATATTGTATAAATTAAGTTTATTGGGGTTACTCTTAACTTTCTTTGTAAATGCTCTTGTAATTTAACATTAATTAGACAAAATTATTAAATATTAAAATTTATATTCATTAAATAGCATAATAAGTCTTTTTCGATATATTAGTTGTATATATAGCGATTTGTATTAGTCTACAAATTTTTTAATTACTTTTACGCATTGAATTAACATTGCATTGAAATATAGTAGTTTTCTGCTCGTGTGACTATATCACACTCGAACATATGCATTTCTATTTAGTGTGCGAGAATGGCATTTAAATAATTTTAAAAATGCGTAAAGTGTCTCTTACCCCATTTGAATCAAAGAACAATACTCGATCTAAACTAAATACTTTCACTAAGGTTTAATTTATTTTTCTGCCAAACTTATGTACTACTTGTTTAATGACTAATGAGTAATGGTGCATGCTTTTTTCATTTACAAGTAGTTAAATCTATATTTGCATGTTCTAATAGTTTATCAGAATGGTTTCGAGTTTGCGGGAATAGCGATTTACTCAAATTAACAGAGAAGCAGCTGCAGGATAAAAGAGTATGTAGTAAGCATTTTTTAGAGTCAGATTTTATTCAGTGCAGTGCTTTTAAAAGAGTACTTAGCCCCAATACAATTCCTCAGTTAACTTTAAGCAACGCTTCGAAATCGGAAAATGCAGTTGAAAAGAGAACTTGCATTGCAACTTCTGCTGCAACTTCTGATCATCATGGCAATTCTAATACTTCACACTTGTGTGAAACAAATTTAGACGCTGTAGATTCCGGTAATAAAGAGAAGAAGGAAAGAAAACTAGAAGGTAAATCGGAATTTGAAAAAGAATCGGTATTAATGTGGGACGAAATGGCGATTAGACCATGCCTTGAGTACAATCTGAAGGATGATTTTATTGAAGGGTACCATGATCTAAGCGACGATTTCGGTGGTAGGGAATTAAAACTGGCAAATTCTGTTTTAGTTTTTTTGTTAAGTGGGTTAAGCTATGATTGGAAGCAGCCTCTTATGTATTTTCCGACTGCAGGTACCACTTCCAGTTCAATTTTGAAAGACATCATTTTAAATGTCATTAATGTTTGTGAAGAAATCGGGTTTAAAATTTGTTATATGGTTTGTGATCAGGGTGCTTCCAATCAAAAAGCTGTAAGTTTATTAAATATAACTAAAGATCAGCCGTTTATCGAATTAAACAATCGTAAAATATTTTTTGGTTTTGACGTACCACACATATTAAAATGCATTCGAAATAATTTAATTAAACATAATTACGTAATGGGTAAAGAAGTAGTTTCTTGATGTAATATTCGAGAATTATGAGAGCTGGAGCGGGCAAAATCGTGTAAAGCTGCGCCTAAATTGACAGATCGTCACATTAACCCAAATAATTTTGAAAAAATGCGTGTTAGTTTGGCCGTGCAAGTTTTTAGCAATTCGGTTTATGCAGCATTAATGGCAGGTGCATCCTCCGGAGCTTTAAAAAGTAACACTGTTGTCGCGACTGCCAATTTCGTAAAAAACATTAATGATGTCTTTGACTGCTTGAACGCTCGTTCTCATAAAGATTCAAATCCCTTAAAACGCGGCTTGTCTAATTCAAATTGTAATGTAGAGTTTCGTTTAAAAAACTTTGCTAATTATATTGATAAATGGTCTATCGAAAACGGTAAAAAGCCTAATTGCTTTGAAAATTTCGCATTAACCATCAACGGCATACTATAATTGTGGAACGAACTTAAACAACAAAACAAACCGTACTTATTAACCAATCGATTAAATCAAGATAAAATTGAAAACTTTTTCGGAGTAATGCGATCGCGATCGGGCCACAATGATAATCCTACTGTTATGCAGTTTCGCAGAAATTTGCAGTATGCAATAATGATTACATTATTAGTCCCTCCAGTTGGAACTAATTGCGAGCC
Organism: Theocolax elegans; assembly: GCA_026168455.1. NCBI lineage: Eukaryota > Metazoa > Arthropoda > Insecta > Hymenoptera > Cerocephalidae > Theocolax > Theocolax elegans. Next base: position 20,523 of record JANSJX010000297.1, on the reverse strand, counting down.
GGATGATGCGCGTTTATTAATTTCAAATTTTGAAGTAAGTAGAGATGAGTCTACAGTAGCCGCGAGTAATGAGATTATTAATAAAAATATAGAAAACTGGTTTATTTATAATGAAAAATTCGATGTAGAGACCACTGATGAATCAGAAGTATGCAAAGTTGAAGTTGCTCAAGTCGATGATCTTGAAAACTGCACAAAAACTTACATTGCCGGATATTTAGCTTTTAAAGTTGTAAATAAATTCAATTGTGATAACTGCGCTAAAAAATTAATTGATGATAGTAGAGAATTAAATTCTAAGACAGATTTATTATTGCTGTGGAAAGCTTATCCACCATTAAAAGCGAAAGCTTGTGGTGGATTAAAAGCTCCGACAATTTCGTTTATTTCGTTTGTAAACACTTGTTATGAAATTTTTGAATCAAAATTTGAAAAAATTGCTCATTCCGAATTTATAGGTAAATATTTGTATGCATTAATTAAAAGCTGTATTTTAAGAAGACATCCTGGATTTTTTGTAGATAATTGTTCTGAGCATTGTGATTTTATAATTAAATTATTTGTTAAAACTCACATTTTTTATCACGTCAAGTGGATTTCCAAAGATAATAGGGACAGAAATATAAGTAAACCCGTAATGCCGCAAGCGAATAAACCGAATAAAAAGTTGCTTAAACTTGATTGCTGAATGTATTTTTAGTATGTTATTATTAAACTTTTATTTTTTTATAATTGTATCATATTAACTTGAAAAATAGTTAAATTTAGCATGTTTTATTTCCATTTTTCGCGTACAGTTGGAAAGAAATTACTTTGTTTGATTGTAGATTAATAATTTAGTTTAACTGACTTTCATTTTGAATTTTTTTGCTCTTTTAATTTTGATTATTTGCATGTTTTAATTTTTATACATTTTTAAAGTAGTTGTGTTTTCTGTACATACTTGAAGATGACATCAATTGTATACTAAATTTTCTTTTTTATACTTCCAATATTCTGCAACGAAATATTTAAGGGGACAAGCCTGAGTTAAAATTGAAAAAAAATAGTTTATATAATTTATAATAAAACAAGTTAAAACATTTGCAAATTTTTTAAACAAATTATATTATTATTAACTTTTATGAAAAATTTTTTAGCTAATTTATTTGCCACATAACTGTGTTAATCAATTTATGGCTCTGCGTACTGTGATTTTTACCGTAATGCACTTACCGCAGGATATCTCAGGAACTTGTTCATTGAATAGGCTGAAATTTTAATAGTAACTATTAAATATCATTCTAATTCACTGAAATGGAACAGAATTTAAAAATATTGTAATCAAAAAAGTTAATTTGCAAAATTATTGCAATAAATTCAAAAATTATTTAAAAATCAGATAAATTATTTTTTTTAATAACAATTTTGTGTGCTTTTAGTAATTCTGTTCCATTCAAGTGGATTAGAATGTTGTTTAATTGTTACTGTTAAAATTTCAGCCTGTTCAATGAAAAAGTTTCTGAGATATCCTGCGGCAAATGCATAATAGTAAAAAATCATAGTACGCAGAACCATAAATTTATTCACACAGTTATGTGGCTAATAAGTTAGCTAAAAAATTTTAAATAAAAGTTTATAATAATTCCATTTGTTCAAAAAATTAGGAAATATTTTAATTTATCACATAATAAATTATTAATTATTAATAATTAATTATTTTTTCTAAATTTTAACCCAGGCTTGTCCCCTTAATGACATAAGTTTAATGTTGTTCAATTCAAAAACTTACATCTTTGTTTTAAATTTTCATTGTCAACTTGCAAGGATTTACAGCGGAACAAAGGGCTTGGTACTCTTATTTTTTCTTAATATCATGTTTACAGTGTTTCAGATTTCACTTAGAGTGCACCTAGTTACCCTGGTAGAAATTTTCTTTAGTACTATGTGTTCTATATTTTTAAACGAACACTAGATAAATCTGCCAGGGTATATTTCGTCCATTTTTATTTTATCGTAAAAAAAGTTTTTTTTTTATTTTCACACGTTCTCATATTATCAGTTAATTTAGTATATGCAGTATGTAAATAGTTTAAATAATCGAAATTGCTTACTTTGAATGTACATATTTAAAAAAATCATTCATAATTTTATTAAATATTTAAAAAACATAATTTTTTATTCTTCATTTTTTAATTTTTTTTAAGGAGAACCACGTGTACATAATTTTTAATATAGCTGTGTATATATTGTTTTCTTTTGTTTAACGACGCGTTAAACTTTTATTTTTTTTTATTTTTAAGAATCGTATTTAGCAGAATTCAAAATCTCTTGACTCCCATTCATTGCATCCTATGAATCCTCATCCCTTCCTGATGGAAGACATTCTGCTACCTTCCCGCTTGGTTTCCATCGAATGTTCTCAGTTATATTTATTTTTTATAGCTAATTTACCTAGGCCTATAATTATAAGACAACTGATTTCAACAAAACGCAGAATAACGTTATAAGATAATATTTTCCTTTTATTTTTCCTCTTTTCACGTAATAGAAATAAAATTAAAAAATATTAAAAAATGTACTCGCTACTGTGTACAACAGCATGTGGGGTGGCCGTCAGACCTTTATGCGGCGACGACACTAGCGTCGCTTGCGGCTGGGGTGCGTATCAACCATTTAGACTGGCGACACTTTTCCTTGGGGCTTTGGTGTTCTACTTAGGTCTATCTTCTTTGGTTTCACGTCGGTAGCTATGATTATTTACGAATCTCAAGTTTCAAACTCTTTAATCAATATTTTCAATGTAAAAATTAGGAAAATAGGTTTATACAATTTGTCTTTTACTCAAAAGGTGGTTAAAGCTCCACTTCCTTTTTTGCTACCCGACCTTCTTCATATTTCGAAATTTTAGCAAAAGCTACAACACGTATGTGGTGGTAAAATTTACATTTTTTAATAGTAAAATTAGGACAGACTTGCATAGTAGTATAAATTACTATATGCGGTATTAAAATTTCAATGTTCACTACTTTATTAAAAACGACAAACTGTTTAACACTTTTTACATTTGAAGTTAGCAATTTTTTCATACATTCTTAATAATATTTATAGCACATATAGTAAATTTTATTTTCAAAGGAATTTTTTTAAATAAAATTTTCATTGTAATAAATATATTTGTTTCGTATTGCGGAAATTAATTACTTTAATAAATTATTTTGATGGCACGGACATTTGTTTTGAACCAAGGTAGTTTTATTAGGTTTTTGACAAGTTTGTAGTATATCATATAATTATATAGATATATCAATGTACCCTCTAAACTTATGAACATAATTCGATGGCAAATAACTCATTATTTAACAATATATGATTTTAAGCTCTTAAAAGTCCCTTGTATATTAACTGCAATTAAATTCAACCATTTGCTAGAGATTATGATATGGAACTCTGGTATATAGTGAAAAAGTCGGACACTGCATAGCGGCTACACTTATAACTAAACTGATATTATCGGCCCTCGCGGTCAGGTTTATAAATATAACGATTGATATTCATACATATTACATTTGTAACAGAAAATTTTACTATTACTCCTAGCAATAATAGCAGTCGGAAGTAGCAAATTTAAGTTTGTGCCATTTTTAAAATTTAGATTAATAAGAATTTTTGCTATTAAATTTGTAAAATGTCATATGTTTCATAAGAAAAATTACTATGTTTGATATTAACTTTTGTGTGCACAATTTTTACTATAAACATAGTAAAAATTTGTTCCTCAAACTTAGTAATACTTCATTATTATTTGTAAAAATATTTCGTATATACAGTAAATAATCTAAAAATAGTGGTAAACATCACGAAAGTGCACGTGTGTCCCTCGCGTACCATCAGAAATAGTAAAATGTACTGTTAGATTTTTCTCAGTATATCAATTGATATCTCCTTCGCACAAATTGAAAGATAATTTGTGTTAGCATCTGCTATTTATCTTAAGATAAATTTCAATAATATAATATTATTTAATCAAATCGAAGCGACAGTCATTTCCAAGTTACATTTCAATACGTAAACAGGCTTTTATATTTCAAAGCCAATTTTTATCCTCCCTACCTTACCGACCTCGAAAATCACATAAAATTATTTATAATTAAAGAAGGAAGTGAATTTGTGTAAGTCGAGAACAGTGCCCTTTCCTTATTAATAATCTACGTCTGTTCAAAATTTGAAGCAAAAATATTAATTGGTTTTCGCGTAATCCCTTACCAAAATTTATGTTAATTTCGTGCAGTTTAAGATTATATGCTCGTCTAATTAAAAGACATGTCAACATTTTTGGTAAGGGATTACTCGAAAACCAATTGATATTTTTACTTCAAATTTTGTAGAGAGATAGATAAATAATAAAGGAAGGGCACTGTTCTCCTCAATTTACGTAAATTAATGCCCTTATTTAATTATAACTAATTTTATGTGATTTTCGAGGTCGGTAAAGTAGGGAGGATAAAAATTGGCTGTGGCACCCCGTTAATTATTTGATTTATGTCTTTTCTTATGTCATTGGATATTAAATCATGCCTATAAAAAAGTATTTCTTTCTTGTGATATTTAGTTTCTTTAAGTGAAATAAAACCAAAGCATTTTACTTACATTTTTAACTTACAAGGGGAGTACTTGACCTCCGGGAAACGGATCTTAACCAAACTGTAGGATATGTTTTCTACTATAAAAATATGAAGAAAGCTGAAGTTCCGTATGTCAATGCCATGCTTTACGGACTTTATAAGCAAAAAACGAAAAATTTCGCAAAAAATAGTCTTGACTTTGGTCGATTATAACTCAGAAACAAAAGAAGATATGCATTCAAACTTAAGTCCAGAAGAAAGCTGAGATCAAATAGATTGGATTTAAAGAAAAAGAAGCTCAAATAGTGTGATTTGGTTGAAAGTTATGGAAGAAAGAAGAATAAGAAGATAATTTAGCCTGAAAATCAACAGATTTTTAATTCAAAATATTCGTCAAAATATCGTTAAATTTCTATTAAGGTAAAAGTCCCTATTAATAAACGATTTTTAAGATGTCTTTTGTTCCGATCTCAATAAAAAATTGAAATAAGCATAAATGTTGGAAATTTGTATACCATTCGATGCGCGTATTCTTTCTGAACAATTACCTCGTTTAACATTTTAATTTAAACGTTTTTAATTAATTATATTATTAAAAAACGGAGAGCCTTATGTGCATGTATTATTGAACGCCTTGAATAGTACATTATGCAACTAGTGTGCGAAGAACGTGATTCTCGCACGCGTGGGAATTTGACACCCGAGCGTAGCGAGGGCGTCAAATTCACGCAAGTACGAGATCACTTTCGCACACGTGTTGCATATACTATTTTTTAAAACAAATGTCGCGAAGGCGATTAAGTAGAAAAATAAATATAAATGCAGAACCAAATAATTTTAATTAATTAATTAATTTTCATAATTTTAATTTTAATAATTTTAATCCATAATCAGATATATCTGAGTCAGTATCGGTATCCATGTAAATAGCACGTTATTATGTAATGTTAACAAGAAACTGTGTCTTCAATTTTTATGTACAAAACGACAGTACGCTTTCCTATCAGCGCGGAAAATACAAGAAAGATATAAGTGGGAGGGAGAATTAGTTGCATAACAGTTGATTGGTTTAAGGGGCGGGTCTATCGATACAGCATGAATATACAAGCGAATTCTACGAAAACCACCAAAACACTTTGGAATTTTTTGTACACGCTACGTTCTTCGCACATTCTGTAATGTTCTTCGCACCCGCTACAGTACAGTGTGTATATTGGGCTCTTCGCACACGCTGTAGATGCTTGCAAAATCGATCTTCGCGCACGGCGTTTTAAAAAATATATTTCCCGACTGTTTAATAATCCTGTCCCTATTTATTAAACACTTTTAAAAACTCAAAATTTAACTATTTTTTAACAATTTAGCTTAGTATTTCGATTGATACTACAATTATTTATCTATATTTAGTGTATGAAATCATAAAATTATATAAATAAAATGATGTTTAATAATTTTAATCATAATACAAATGCGAGTTACTTTGGTATAAAATGAACTTGTAAGAGTCTTCCGTAAGTCTTGATGCAACTATATTATAAAGATTCAATAGCTCTTTTTCATATACTTTTGAATTTTAATCGGTTACTAATCAATAATGACAAGCATACACATATTAGTGATTCGATAGATATACGTTTCACTGACATACATACTGAAATAATATCAATTTTTCCGAAAAAAAACTCAAAAGTAACCTTTAAGTGCGTTTGTAGGTTGACTTTCTAACCAAAAGAAATGCATTATTTAGCCTTTATACAACATGAATATATCATTTAAATCGATTAATAATGCATTTTTAACTACTTTACCAATAAACATCTATAAATAAATCGGTAAATATTGATTTAAAATAGTGTTTATACCGTTTAATAATAGGGACAGGAACAAAATCATATGTACGTAGTATGGAACAGCTAATAATTTAATTAAAACAATATTAAAATTTCAAAAACAGTTTGTAATCAAAATTTACGATATAAAAACTATCCCCTAATGCTTAAATGATCATATATAATCCTCTTATTAATGTATGAGAGTTAGAAAACTTCGTGCGACAATGCCGACTTTTTCCGTCAAAATGTTAATCAAACTATTCAATTTTGCCGAGTGCACAGTTTAATGTTTTTTCGTAATTTCCCCAGTGCTTCATTCAAATTTATTTCAATTCGTAAACACAGTTAATAGACTAAATTATTTAATAACATTTTTCTAATCATTAATATACATATACTTTTCTTTTAATTTGTATTACTTTCTCTCTGTTTAATACGAGGTACACTTTTCTCGAGGTGCTTATTAATAGGGACTTTTACCTTATCTTTCATAACTTTCAACCAAATCAAGATATTTAAGCTTTTTTTTTAAATCCAATCTATTTGATCTCAGCTTTCTTCTGGACTTAAGTTTGAATGCATATCTTTTTTTGTTTCTGAGTTATAAGCGACCAAAGTCAAGACTATTTTTTGCGAAATTTTTTGTTTTTTGACAATATATCTAAACATTAAAATAACCTTTGGTCTAGTTTAATCGCATGATTAAATCATGTATTTGTCATTTGTAGTAATTCAATTGCTTAAAAATATAAAAGAATGACTGTTTTTTTTATTTTACTCAAAGAAGTTAAATATGACAAAAAAATATTTTTCTTGTAAAAATAATTCATCCCATAAAATTATAAAAAAAAGTATATCAATTTGTTAAGGTGAGTAAGTCACCTTAACATAACATGAGAGTATGCAAATGTATATTGCAATTGTAGCGATAGATATTTATATAAGTAATACTTTTAATTTAACTATATTATCTTTTTTAAGCATATTTTGTACATTACACCCTACATAAAAAGCAATCGGCTGAAGAGGATAAATGTATTTATTGTTACGAAAATTTACAAAATTATAATAAACATTTGGATTATTTTTTGATTGTGTTGGATTCATATTCCCGCGTGGACCCTTTCAAGTAGTACAGTTGACAACGCTACATCAAACAAAACACATCTTAATTAATTCATGAGCAACGCACTCAGTACAATGACTTCATAATAAATATACTTAATCATAGTTTCAGTGCATTTATCGCCCTTAAAATTGAAGAGAAAGTTTAAATAAGAAATAAATGATTATTTTTTTTGAGAAATATTATGTAAAATGATTAGTTTCACATAAAGGTAATTTTAAATATAATGTATGTAAATTACGAGTGGAATACCATTACTTTATACTTTATTTCCTTTTAGTATTGTCATCGCAAAGTTACAGCAGAAACAAACATTGAAAGAATTTTTAAATTCTTAAACTAGAAATAAAGAAACTTATATTTCTATATTATAGTGAACAATTCTTTGTTGATAAATATATAAAATTTGGAATTTTTTTTAACTTTAATTATTATTAATTGTACTTAAATGGTTTATTGCAATTAAAGCAAATTTATTTAAAAGGTAATAAAGAACACAATTAAAGAGGAAATATCACCCTACTTATTACGTTCATTAACCACCCTTATTAATGTAAAAATTAACGTTGAAATTAAAAGTTGAAAATTAACTCGAATTCAATATACTTTTTATTGTTGCAAATACTAAATCCTATTTTGAACTTAATGTTTATCAATGGGTTTTTTCAGATACACAAAGAAAATTCATTTGAAAAAATGTATGAATTTACTTAATTTAATATTTTAGATTTAATCTTAGAGAGAAAATGTTGTTGCCTGCAAATTACCTACTCACCCACAAACCCTACATCCATTCGAACACCCACTCACGCATACATGCCCATCCACTTACACACCCATTACACTACCGACTTCTAAAACCCTCATCTATCCACGTACCCACTCATTCTCATCCATCCATTCACATCCATCCATTCGCACCATACCCATACACACATTTGAATTAAACAACATTTTTTCTATTGTACACTTCAAAAGTCTTTTGCCGAGTTTCAAAGAAATGTACAAGATGAAAATAGCAAAAATTACTCGAAGTACACGTATTTTTGCAATAAATCGAAATCGATAGTTGTATATATTAAGTGTAAATGAAAAAATTATTTGTAAAGAACATCATAACCGGGCTCTTATGAGGAATCGTAATTTTGGAGCACTCATTTGCACGTTGCTTAACGATCAAAGCTGAGCTTTTATTAAGGTGGTTCTGGGGTGTCCTTAAGGTGGTTCGGTAGTATCTTTCGGGGGGGTGAAGAACGAGGGGAGCACCTATGTTTTAACATAGGGCAGAATCAGGTCTAGCAACGTGAAAAAGATTATTATATGTGATCGAAAAAGGATCTTATAATTATAATATTATATAAAATATCATTAAAATATAATAATTACCTTTTCTCTTATATTTGTAAACAATAAAATTACTTATTTACATCAAATTTAATTTTATAAAATGTAAAAATATTGTGTCGGAAATCTGGCAACAGCGGACGCATAATAAATTAAAGTTTTGTGTGTTGGTTCCTCTGACATACTGGCAGCTAACCGTCAAAGCAATACGGTTGTTTTTATCTTCTCCAAATTTGCATCAAAAAATGTAATTAAAAGAAAATGTCTGAACGCTATAGAAATAAAAATGGTCAGTTTATTAAAAAAAAAGTTCGCGATGCACTTTTAAAAAGAGCACAGAATGCCAGAAACATTCAAACAAAAAAAGTAAAAAAAATCGTAGATAAATGTGAACCTAGAAGTGCTCAGATTGATGGCAGTAGGATAATTGATATTAAGCACATGTCAAAACAAATGGTATGTATTTCATGTGAAATGCCACTGCTCATTCAAGATATTGAAAATGAGTTAAAAAGAGGACTTGCTACAATTTTCTATGTACGCTGCTCGAATTGTTTACTTGTCAATAGTGTAAAAAGCGACAAAGAATATAAAAATCCAGCAACCAACAGAAATTTATTTGTTTTAAATACTAAAGCAGTTCTTGGTAAGTAAATGCATTTAATTGCTCTTATTTTCTTTTCTTATTCAACTAATCTGATAAACATATTCTTTTATTAGGAGCTTTACACAGTGGAATGGGAGAAACCCATATTAATAAGTTTTTAAATACATTAGATGTCCCTGGAGTTGACGCAAAAATTTTCAAGGCTCATGAAAGAGTTATCGGACCATTAATTGAATATGTGGCTAAGGAGAGCTGTTCAGAAGCCGCTGAAATGGAGCGAATATTAACGTTGGAAAATATAGAAGAATTAAAGAAGTTGTTGTGAGTTAAAGAAAAAAAATCTAGTTTTATAATCAAATCGTAATTAAATTATTATTTTTGATCTTTTTATAAAATGCAATTAATTTTAGGGGGTACTAATTTTAAGTATCTCCAATTGAAACCTTCCCTAATAATCATGTTTATACAAGCAGCAACATTCTCTTAGGACATATTGTAAAAAATAATGATTTATTTTAAATAAAAAATGATATACGTTTACAAAATTGGTCGTTGTTTATTTAGTTTTAATTTCTTTTTTTTTAATTTTGAATCTTTGACAGGCCTGCAGACTTACAAGAACAGTTTTTAGTGGTAAATGTAGATTCATCGAATAGTGATAAGTTAACGGTGAGAATTTTCGTTTCGTATGACATGGGTTGGAGCCAGAGAGGGAATGGACATGTATACGATAGCTTAAATGGTTTATAGGTTTAAAAACTGGTAAAGTTTTAGATTTCTGCACAAAGAATAGAAAGTGCAGAACATGTGATAATGAGCTTCGAACTGGTAAAAATGTTGCACACGACTGCAGATTGAATTTTCATGGTAGCGCAAAGGCAATGGAATCCGATGGAGCAGTTGAATTAGTTACCAAGAGTGAGATTCTAAAGCAAGCTAATCTTGAAGTAGGAGTTTTCATCGGTGATAAAATAGAAAAAATAATTTCAAATTAACGACACTGGCTTCTGAACTACGTAGTCTTCCATGTGATGGGGCTCATGATGCTCAGTTCGACACAGCTTTATTAGAAAAATTAACAGTCACTTACATACCTAAGAATGAAATAATTAATAATCAGAAGTCTGTTCAAGATATTTTAGTAAATATGGAAAATTCTATAAACGTTAAGAAAGTTATAAATTCATATACATTTCTAAATTCTATTTTAAGTACTTGCATGAGACAGCGATTAGCAACTTTTGGCATAACTGAACAAACATTAATTGACACATTCAAAACAAAAGGAAAAGAAGCGACATTGTCTTTATTAAAAGAAGAAATTAATGGAAAGTCGCAAATTGTTAAGACTAAAAAGATTATGGATAAAATCTTAGAGTACCTAATTCATTGCAAGTAGTAAAATATTTAAAAACCAATTTTATATATTACAAATTACAAATACTCACATTTATTTATAATATTATATTATATATTTATTTTACATATAAGTAGTAAGTTGGATTAAAATTAAGTAATGTTTTCATACTACGTACAAAGATTAATTATTTATTTAATATATATTTTATAAAGAACGTTTTGTAATATATACCTGCATGTATATAAATTGAGAAAAATAAACTTATATACAGTTCTCCAAGTTTTTCCTTATAACTCAAAACATCAACCTATAACCTAGAATTAAGTCTTATCAGCTATGATATGTACACTATGGAACGAATGTTTATATTTACCGAAAAAAGAATTAATCACTGAATTTGTTTAGATAAAAAACATTAATTATTCGTTTGTTGTAGAAAATAAGATGTAAGCTACTGTTACTTTCCAGCTCTAACCTGTACGTGTCAATATGAAAACAAGCTGAACTATATATACATATATACATACCGTAGAGAGCGCCGCGCTGTTGCCACGTTTCTTATAAAACTACGTAAAGTTTAAAAATTTAAATTCGATCGTCATGAAATATCATAAATTACTTTGCAAAATGGGTGGTAACAGGCTATTTTTAAAATAGTAATTTAATCTTGAATGCTTTATCTACAGATTCATATAGATAAGTTTTGTTTCTCTACATTTGCTCACCTTTATTTTATAATCACAAAATATTGAATACTAATGCCCCATAAGAAAGCGTGTAAAATTTGCAAATTTCAGAATCGTTTTTCTTTAATATATTGTGGTAAAAAATTTTGAAAAAATTAATTTACCTTTTAAATACAATTATGAATTATATTTTAAAATATTTCATAAATCTCTATATTTTTACGAAACCCCTGAACTACCTTAAGTGCGGAGAAGAAGGGAAATCTCTTCCCTTACCGCGCGCACCGTTGCTGCGGCACTGCACCTCCCCGCGTGGCCTACAAGTTTGAGTTATTTAGATTTTCGTTCATTATGCTACAAATGTACGTGGTAATGTGGCTTCAAATTTTGCACACGGTTTTATTTATTAGTATCTTCTACATTTTTCATCAACTGTACTCTAAAGTCAATGACAGTATTTGCGAGTCGGCGTAAAAGCCTATGTATAAGAAACCAACTTTTTACTCGTATATCTTTTAAATTTGCGTAGTAAAAAATAGTGAAAAAATTCATGGCCATTTCTAACACTACTATAAATATTACATTTCGATTTCATAACATTCTCTACATTTTGACGAGACTTCGAAACCACCTTACAAAAGATTGTAGTATTAAACAAATACATGATTAAGAATTAGAAACTCTAAATATTTTCAATGGGTACGGGTACCTATAACTTTTTTGAAGAAATTCACGGCTAGAATGAGTTGACTTAGTATTCTGGAAAAGTCGATCGTGATGGTTAACGTAACGTAATTCTTCCTAACGATCGAGATGCGTGCAAAGAACAAATTGTAAAGATGCACGAACAACAAACGCGCGTACCGCTTATAACGCCGCGATTGCTGACATTTTCACGCGTGTCTCCCATTAACTCATTTTCAAAACACTCATTGTAAGTATGCGGCAAACTTAATATCACGTAAATGTACTAATTTATCACTCATATTCTGATTTTCACGACAAAATCATTGACGTCGATTTTTCAAGCGACCTCTTGTCACCGTGTACTATTTCAAATCGCATTGGAAAGCGATTTTCATGTCCAAAGAAAGCAGATATACAAATACTTGTTCATCCACTTTTTTAACCATAGATTTATTAAAGGCGATATAAAGCGCGCGTTTAGAAAGCATAGAATGTAATTTCTACTTATGTTCATATAAATGACAAAAATACTCTTTTAAATTGAATAAATTAAGAACGAACTGGTCATAAATATTAAATATTATTTTTTATAATATTTTAATAAAGAAAAACCCTTTTAAAAATAATTATAAGCAGTCACTCTTGCATAATTTTAGGCTTCTTATTTACGAAAATTGCAGAAGTACGTCAAAATTCGTGTTCTTTAAGGGGGCAAGCCTGGTTTAAAATTTAGAAAATGTAATTTATTATAAGTAATTCACAATTAATTATTATATAACAAATTAAAAACATTTTACGATTCATTTAAACAAATTGTATGATTATAAACTTTTATAAAAAAAATTTATACAACAATTACAATAAGGGTAAATTCAGGTTCTTACACATGTTTACTATTTTCCTATTTCCTATTTTCCAACAAAATTCTACTTTTCGATAGTTGGGTTACTAGTACTAAATAAAAAATCAACTAAATTAGAATTTTTATTTTACGCACTGGTTATTCTGCACTATTATGCAGAAACATAAATAAGCATTATACGAGGAAGCTAATATCAATTATCAGCGATTTTTTTTATAAGTGTTAAATTTTTAACATTTTAATTCTTATAAAAAAAATTCTGGCGAATGTTAAAGGCTGAAAATGTTAATAATTGTATATTCATACCCAGGTAGAAAATTATATCGTAAACTATCTAGTTTAATATAGTACTACCTAGATCAAACTTTTGCTTATAAAAATAATAAAAAATATATTTGTTGATTTTAGCTACATACCAATCGAAAGCTTTTAAAAGCAGCTTTTGAACGAGGTTCCGCAGGTTTCTGTAACGTTATTTGGACCGGAGATATGTAACTTTGAAGTTGAGTCGATTTTTTTTTTGGTGAGCTTAAACTTTTGAGCGGTAGTTATAGTATTATGCAGTAGGGGTGTTTGAATCATAATAGACATTCATTGTTCTTATTTTGTTGCACAAAATCGAAAAGCAACAAATTAGCAACAAATTGAACCGTTAAAATGATCTAAAAATATTAATTGATACAAACAAAATTTTGGCGTTCTAAGGATGGTGGCATTTTGGCTAAGGATTGATATATCGGCTTCTTGTAACAGGTAGTTAAAAAGCAGAAAATTAGCAACAAATTATGCCGTTGGATTTATTTGAATAACTTAATAAGGTCAAAAGTTACGATTATTGGCTACATAAGCTTAAAATTAAGGTAGCGTCGGAAACATATATAGCAATAAAATCGTTTCTAGAAGAATAAATCAGCAACAACCCGATCCGGTCCTGATCCGGCGACTGGTCTGGATATGTATTGTAATGCTTTTTTCGTCCAGCCTGGAGAATCGCAGAGATTGTCCGATAACCATATTCAGCCCGAATCAAACCAGGATTTTGACAATTTAGATACATAGCGACTACGCCAACGTCTCTTTTGTTACTTATATAGGATTTCATGAACTCTATAATCAAATTGAAATTTTAAAAGTACATCAATTTAACGAATTTGTATCCGAGCCATACATTAACCGCATTATAATATACTATTATTTTTTTATACCTCTAGACATTTTCAGAACCGAAAGTAACTAGAAGTTTTGAAATACAAGCTTTGGTCTTTTCCGTCATTTTAATTTTTATTTTAGGGTGTTCCCTTGGTCCGATTTAACAATTTGAAATAGCTGGCAAAATACAAAAACACAGCTAAGTTTGAGTCCGATAAGTTAAACACTGCACGAACCTTTCTTAAGGGGATGTCGGATGGTCTAAAACAACGTTCCGCGGGTCGGTAATATAGATTGTTAAATTTAATTATATATTTACGACGAAGATGGCGTAAGCGCTCTCTCCTAAAATTGACACCAAGAGTAATGGCGCTGAGGTCAGTTGAGACATATCCGAAATAATTGTTAATTTAAAAAAAATAAAGACCATACCATGCAAATAGAGAGATGAGCGGGATTGCCACTCATAACAGAAGTATTTGTAGGCCGGTTGTCACCTCAAAAGATTAATATTCAAATCGTAAAGTGATAAGTACGATTTGACTGACGAGAAACGACTTGTTTTGCACGCCGCCATTACTTTACGAATTACGTCACGCGATCGTGCAGTGATGTTTTCTACCATAGATAGCGCTCGCTGTATTATTTCGTTACAAATTTCCAAGGCGCCGTGATAAGGAAAAAATAATGAGTTTATCCGATAGATAGATTTGCCAGTAGATGGCATTAGATACATAATATTTTTGTAATATGTAAAAAGCAACAAACGTGGCAATGTCAATAAAATTATTTAGGGATATAACATTCAAAAAATTGTTATATTTTACATTGTTTTTATAAACAAAACAATGAGATTTTGAAATAATAATGTTGTCTTTCAGGTCCTCAGGCGTGTTTTCAACGATGTACCCACATTTTGCCAGATATTAAAATTGATCTTTTACTATGTTTTTGTCATTTTTGATTAATAATTACAAACCAATAATGGTTTGCTCAATTATTATTGTAAGAATAATTTTTTATTGAGAAATCGAACTGTTAGACTCTACCTCATGTTTTAAGTCATTTGTATCATTTGCATCACATTTTTTGGTGTAGATCCCTATAATTTGGGTTCAACATCTCTTTATGCTCATACAGTACGCAAATCTAAAATATCTCGTAAGAAAATAAAAGAAAAGAAAATCATGCAAAGATATTAACAAATCACACAAATGTTTTTTTACATTGTTATTTTAAACAAAACAATGAAGTTTCGAAATAATAATGCTTTCACGCCCTAAGACATGTTTTCAACAATGTACCCACATTGATTAAAAACTACAAATTAAACTGGTTTGCTCAATTATTATTGAAAATAAAATTTTTCTTTAGAAGTCAAACCATCAGACCTTTTCTCTGTATCGATTTTTTAATTAATATTTTAGATACACTCTTTGGTGTAGATCCATGTAATTTGGGTTCGACATCTCTTTATGCTCTCATGCAGTGCACCAATCTAAAATATCCCATAAGAAAGTAAAACAAAAAAAATCATGCAAAGATATTAGCAAATCACACAAAAATTTTTTACAATGATATTTTAAACAAAACAATGAAGTTTCGAAATAATAATGCTTTCACGCCCTAAGGCATGTTTTCAACAATGTATCCACATTGATTAAAAACTACAAATTAAACTGGTTTGCTCAATTATTATTTAAAATAAAATTTTTCTTTAGAAGTCAAACCATCAGACCTTTTCTCTGTATCGATTCCATCAGACCTTTTCTCTGTATCGATTTTTTAATTAATATTTTAGATACACTTTTTGGTGTAGATCCCTGTAATTTGGGTTCCACATCTCTTTATGCTCTCATGCAGTACACCAATCTAAAATATCCCATAAGAAAGTAAAGCAAAAGATAATCATGCAATTTATAGTAGTATATCGAGCAATAAAGCAAAACATAAAAAAAGCATGCAAAGATATTAATACATACACAAGAAAGTAAAGAAAAAACATTATTTCTAAATAGTCGATTGGAAAGGGTTTTAACAATAGACTATTTATAAATTCAACAATGGAGGGTGAAAATTACAAATGAAAAAACATTATGCTAAGCTACCAATAACATTTCACCGAATTTTTAATAAGATATCTCAACTTAAGGGGATATCGGACCCAGAAAATGGTCATTTTGTACTTTTTTTTATAAACAAATGAATAAAGTTTTTAAAAAACGCTAAACGTCAAGCCCTTAAGCATGTTTTAAATAATATACACAAATTTTCCCAAATGTTTAAATCCATAATTTGATCACAATGGTGTTGTTGAAACATTATGATTTTTTAGATGAATAATTACCGACCAAACATTGTTTACTCAATTATTATTTAAAAGATGTCTTTTCATTAAAAAATCAAAACGTCAAGCCCTTCCTTATGTCTTCAGCTATCCGTACGAATTTTTTCAGATTTTTAATGCAATATTTTAGATATAATTTTTGGGTTGAAAGGTGCAGATTCCTGTAATAGATTTTGAGATAAATAGCTTCAAAAATAGTTCTTGAAAAAATTGTTTCTATCACTTAACAATTTTTACCTGTCTTCTTAAAAATATCTTTATTCTTTACGATAAATTTCTGTAGTTTAAAATTTTGGACAGAAGTGTTTATCTTAAATTATATATATATGTTGTGACAATGTGCTTCGCAACATGATTGAATTATATTTGAAGCTAAAGCGAATACCTACCTACCCGAATAGCTAAGCGACTACTTATTTAAACCTAGCTACTCATATTACTTCAACCTTACCCTCTGTTTACCTACCCGCACTGGATCTAAGTCCTACCCACTCTCACAATTCTAATAACCCTTCCCAAGACTCACTAACACACAATGCCACTTGAAATATTTGTAAGCTGGAACGGCTAGCGAAAACCCAGCTTATCATCAGGACCGTCTAGCTAACTGTTGAGGGAGGTCGATAAAGCAGCAACCACAGGGGCTTCCAATAGACTGACAAGTACGGAGAAACTGAGCTGGAAGATGTCAGCAGTCCACAGCCAGAGTGAAAATTGCTATCCTCGGCCCAGGGTGTCCGGAGTTAGCATGCAAGCATCCAGTCCACTGTGAAGATAATACCATTTACTTTAGTATATACTACTGATATGTAGGATAAGGACATAGGAACACATACAGCTGTATTTTACTATCGCATCCGTATTCACATATGACAGCTGTATGTTAGGAGAAACAAGGTTGGATTGAGGTTATGCGTGTACACAAATTTGGTATACAGCGGGTACCGAATTATTATGTAGATAAAAACGCATATCAGCGTTACCCCGATATACAAATAATTACCTGGAGATTTTACATGGAATAGCTGTGGCGACCTTGGTGTTCGGCGTCATCAAGTGAAGCAGAGTAGAGACGGCTACGGGTAACGAGGTTGGCGTCGTGGCAACGTAGTCGACTTCACGCCGTACTTATTAGTTGATGGGCAGAGATAATAAACGAGAATATTACCTTAAGAGAGAAACAGCTACGATGTCCAGGTAAAGAGGATATCAGCCAGCAATAAGATAACAGCTGAGCCACATCGAGACGTACGATCGCGGTCCGTGCGTTTGACGCACAATCGCGAAGTTTAAGCCCACCGAGAACGAGCTATGCGCATGCGCGGATGCAGAATCATGGCACTCGAGAAGTAGTCCAGTGAAAATAGGTCTGAAATCGACTTGTCACAGAAGTGGCTGCATTTTTGATATTTGGTTAATCGAGGTCGTAGAAAACGATTCTGAAATTTGCAGCTTCCTAGGTCCAGGGGTTCTATGCGAAACCAACGTTTAAAAGTTATTTTAAATTATATCTCAATAACCGTTGGGTCTACAGCAAAACGACTAGTGCCAAATGAAAGAACGTAAAATTTAGCATCGGAAACGATTTTTTATTCGATTTCTGTAAGTGTAAAATTTTGAGATAAATGAAAAAGGCATAAAATTCATCCGAATAAGGAGTAGAGGGGAAGCGCAGACGACATGGCCGCCGCTCCCCGCATCCGTGGCTCTAAGCGCAATAAGAGCGAGGCAAATTTGATTGTTTCGTGTTATCTCACGGCAACGTCGAGAATTTTTTTGGGCGCTTTAAATACTGCAAGTGTAAACATAGCGGCAGGCTTTGGATAAATGGGCATTTTTATATTTTATGCAGTGTCAACTTATTAGAAAGATGTTTTCCTCTATACAAAATCTATTATATTATTCTTGTATGTTTCTCGATTATAGTGTATTACTATAGTGTGGAAAAATTTGAGTAATTTCTAATATTTAATTATTTAAAACAAATTTTTAATAACACCCATTACTAATCCCAATTATTAAATGTTGCCTGTTTTAGGTATGTGATAATTTTTATTTTTTTTGACATTTTTAAAATTTTTATCATTTTTTTTTATAATTTTTATAATTTTTGTTTTTCTTTTTAGTGAAATTACTTAAGAATTCATGCAAATTTTGTGTGATAACTGTCAAAGCAAGCAGCACAAATGTGAATATTACAAGGAGTACAAATTTTTTGAGTTCTGACAGAACACTTCGAAAAGTTTGTACAATTTTTTTTCTTTTCTGACAGTGCAGTTTTATGTGGTCTTGGATTTGTAGTAGAGTTTTTCTTTACATAATTACGGGCTATTTCTATAGCAATATCTTTAGTCCCTAATTTTTTAGTTTCGTTGCGTACCATATTTTTCAGCACTGTAGCATTAGCTATAAATGCTTGAATCAATCTTAGAAAAATAACCCATGTCCATTTCTTACATCTAATTGAAGGCATCAACATACTGCAGTGATAGTCATGTAGGTCAACTCCTCTCCGGCGAACGTTGCATACTGTATGTTCCCGACTTTAGAGAGGCAGTTAATATATATATTTTTATATCTTATATACTAAATAAGCCCACGATCCTCTCGAAAAGGCATCTCAAATATTTTAAGTAGACTTTTTATGTAGGTTAGAGGTTTAAAAAAATCAAACAAAACAATAAACGATGGCCTCGATAATCTAGACTATCCTATTGTAACATTGAGTAAGCGCTCGAATCAAAGATCTCGAATCTCGATCTCGAACATAAAAAAACTCGTAAATCAATGGAAAACAAAACATTGGCACGCGTAGCGCGCACAAATCCACTAGTAATATAATATGAACGTTCAAGAGTATCGCTATATATTGGTAATCTCGACATTACTAATACATATATTAGTACATACTTTACTATATAGGAAATCGATCAGTACATCACTTGCGAGTCGCGACCGGCACGATGACACGACGACAAGGTGACCGCCGATACACAATATACATGTATATATATATGGATATGCGGCCCGGTCCAAATAAAAATATTTACTATATACGTTTACATTATAGCGCGAACGTGATCCCCTCCCGTAGACTTCGAAACGGGAAACTTGATTTTTGTCTAAAGCAGCGTGACCAGTTGGCGATTTTTTTTCCTCTTCTCTCTAACGTATTTTGATGTTTATTATGAGAGAGCAACGAAGAGAAAAAATCGCCATCTGGCAACCCTGGTCTAAAGCAGAAGAGTTTTGTATAAAATTTACAATGATTCTTCAAGATTTACCACAAGTTTTTTCGCAATTACTAATAGTTGTTTTTGCTAGTATTTTATAACCTAAATTTTATGAGATCAATCGCGTTTTTATATTAAAATAAACAGAGGAACTGTAAATAAAAATATAAATAGATTGGAAAATAATCGTTCGTTGGAGCTATGCAGAAGGTGATTTTGCAAGGCGATTTTACCATTCCAAACAGGTGAAACGAAATAATCGACGCAGCGCGCGTTCAGTACCCTACGGGCGGGGATTCGCAAGATAGCGCGAGCGTGATCTCCTCCCGTAGACTTCGAAACGGGAAACTTGATTTTTGTCTAAAGCAGAAGAGTTTTGTATAAAATTTATAATGATTCTTCAAGATTTTCCAAAAGTCTTTTCGCAATTACTAATAGTTGTATTCACTAGTATTTTATAACCTATATTTTATGATATAAATCGCGTTTTTGTATTAAAATAAACAAAAAATCTGTAAATAAAAATATAAATAGAGTAGAAAATAATCGTTCGTTGGAGTTATGGAGAAGATGATTCCGCAAGGCGATTTTACCATTCCAAACAGGGGGTCCATTCAGCCTTTTTTGCGCGGCGTAATTTCAGTCGAAAGCAGCGATAAGTACATTTTGCGCTGGGTTTTATCGAT
>JANSJX010000036.1:0-176029 GCA_026168455.1 Theocolax elegans | reverse complement strand
TATAACTTAGTTACAGAAAGTAAATACAAGGATTTTAATATCTTACCTTTTAAACAACGTGAATGATATTTATGATACACTTGTTGAGTGAAACCGTTCACTTTCAATAACGAATGACTAGGATGTTGAAAAGTTGACAATGATTGCGGAGCACTACCGTAACTACTAGCTAAGAAACCTTTGTTTGAACTTGTATCAGCACTACTTCTGTAAATATAAAATAAAAATAAAAACCTATTATTATTGTAATAGAAAATAAAGCTAAATATTCACGGCTATGGAACAAAATCTAAAAATTTCAAAATTTGGACTTCTTAGCCGGTTTACACGTGTTTATACGTGTAAAAATGTATTTGATTTCAATACACCCGGCTAAGAAACGAAATCTAAAAAATTTCAAAATTTGGACTTCTTAACCGGCTTATACGTGGTTATACGTGTACAAATGTATTTGAATTCAATCCCCTGGCTATGTAACAAACTCTAAAAATTTGAAAATTAGGACTACTTAGCCGGTTCATACGTGTTTATACGTGTAAAAATGTATTTGATTTCAATACACCCGGCTAAGAAACGGAATCTTAAAAATTTCAATCCCCCCGGCTATGGAACTAAATCTAAAAGTTTGAAAATTTGGACTTTTTAGCCGGTTTATACGTGTTTATACGTATAAAAATTCATTTCACTTCAATACACCAGGCCATGGAACGAAATCTAAAAATTTCAAAATTTGGATTTCTTAGCCGGTTTATACGTGTTTGCACGTGTAACAATGCATTTGAATTCAATAACCCGGCAATGGGACGAATTAAAAAATTTATACGTTTGGACTTCATAACCGGTTTATACGTGTTTATACGTGTAAAAATGCATTTGAATTCAATACACCCGGCAATAGAACGAAATCTAAAAATTTCAAAATTAGGACTTCTTAGGCGGTATATACGTATTTGCACGTGTAAAAACGTATATGAAATCAATCCCCACGGCTATGGAACGAAATCTAAAAAAATTGAAAATTTGTACTTCAAAGCCGGTTTATACGAGTTTATATGTGTACCAATGCATTTGAATTCAATCCGCCTGGCTATGGAACAAAATCTAAAAATTTGAATAATTGGACTTCTAAGCCGGTCTATACGTGTTTATACGTGTAAAATTTCATTTGACTTCAATACACCAGGCCATGGAACAAAATTCTAAAAATTTCAAAATTTGGATTGCTTAGCCGGTTTATACGTGTTTGCACGTGTAAAAATGCATTTGAATTCAATAAACCCGGTAATGGGACGAAATGAAAAAAATTTAAAAATATGGACTTCATAGCCGGTTTATACGGGTTTATACGTGTAAAAATGTATTTGAACTCAATCCCCCTGGCTATGGAACAAAAACTAAAAATTTCAAAATTTGGACTTCTTAGCCGGTTTACACGTGTTTATACGTGTAAAAATGTATTTGATTTCAATACACCCGGCTAAGAAACGAAATCTAAAAAATTTCAAAATTTGGACTTCTTAACCAGCTTATACGTGTTTATACGTGTACAAATGTATTTGAATTCAATCCCCCTGGCTATGGAACAATATCTAAAAATTTGAAAATTAGGACTACTTAGCCGGTTTATACGTGTTTATACGTGTAAAATTGCTATTGAATTCAATAAAACCCGGCAATGGGACGAAATCTAAAAAATTTAAAAATCTGGACTTCATAGCCGGTTTATACGTGTTATACGGGTAAAAATGTATTTGAATTCAATCCCCCCGGCTGTGGAACGAAATCTAAAAATTTCAAAAATTGGACTACTTTGCCAGTTAATACGTGTTTGCACGTATAAAAATTCATTTCAATTCACTAAACCCGGCAATGGGACGAAATATAAAAAATTTAAAAATTTGGTCATCTTAGCCGGTTTATACGTGTTTGCACGTGTAAAAATGTATTAGAAATCAATACACCCGGCTATGGAAAAAAATCTAAAAATTTGAAAATTTGGACTTCTTAGCCGATTTAGTCGGGTTTATACGTGTAAAAATGCGTTTGAATTCAATACACCCGGCAACGGGATGAAATCTAAAAAATTTAAAAATCTGGACTTCATAGCCGGTTAATACGTGTTTATACGTGTAAATATGTATTTGAATTCAATACACTGGGCTATGGAGCGACAACTAAAAAATTTGAAAATTCGGACTTCTCGGCCGGTATATACGTGTGTATACGTGTAAAAATGTATTTGAAATCTATCCCCCCCGCAATGGAACAAAATCAAAAATTTCCGAATTTGGACTTTATAGCCGGTTTATACGTGTTTATACGTGTAAAAATGCATTTAAGTTCAATCCCCCTGGCTATGGAACGAATTCAAAAATTTCAAAATTTGGACTTCTTAACCGGTATATACGTGTTTGCACGTGTTAAAATATATTTCAAATCAATCCCCCCGGCTATGGAACGAAATCTAAAAGTTTGAATATTTGGACTTCATAGCCGGTTAATACGTGTTTATACGTGTAAATATGTATTTGAATTCAATACACTGGGCTATGGAGCGACAACTAAAAAATTTGAAAATTCGGACTTCTCGGCCGGTATATACGTGTGTATACGTGTAAAAATGTATATGAATTCAATCCCTCTGGCTATGGAACAAAAACTAAAAATATGAAAATTTGGACTTCTAAGTCGGTTAATACGTGTTTATACGTGTAAAAATTCATTTGAATTCACTACACCCGGCCATGGAACGAAATCTAAAAATTTCAAAATTTGGATTTCTTAACCGATTTATACGTATTTGCACGTGTAAAATTGCATTTGAATTCAATAAACCTGGCCATGGAACGAAATCTAAAAATTACTAAATTTGGATTTCTTAGGCGGTTTATACGTGTTTGCACGTGTAAAAATGCATTTGAATTCAATAAACCCGGCAATGGGACGAAATCAAAAAAATTTTAAAATTTGGTATTCATAGCCGGTTTATACGTGTTTATACGTGTAAAAATGCATTTGAACTCAATCCCCCTGGCTATGGAACAAAATATAAAAATTTCAAAATTTGGATTTATTAGCCGGTAAATACATGTTTATACGTGTAAAAATGTATTTGAACTCAATCCCCCTGGCTATGGAACGAAATCTAAAAATTTCAAAATTTGGACTTCTAAGCCGGTTAATACGTGTTAATACGTGTGAAAATGCATTTGAAGTCAATCCCCCTGGCTATGTAACGAAATCTAAAAATTTCAAAATTTGGACTTATAAGCCGGTTAATACGTGTTAATACGTATGAAAATGTATTTGAATTCAATCCCTATGGCTATGGAACAATATCTAAAAATTCCGAATTAGGACTTCTCAGCCGGTATATACGTGTTTATACGTGTAAAAATGTATTTGAACTCAATCCCCCTGGCTATGGAACGAAATCTAAAAATTTCAAAATTAGGATTTCTAAGCCGGTACATGTGTGTTTATACGTGTAAAAATGTATTTAAATTCAATACACCCGGCTATGTAACGAAATCTAAAAATTTCAAAATTTGGACTTATAAGCCGGTTAATACGTGTTAATACGTGTGAAAATGTATTTGAATTCACTCCCTATGGCTATGGAACAATATCTAAAAATTCCGAATTAGGACTTCTCAGCCGGTATATACGTGTTTGCACGTGTAAAAATGTATTTGAAATCAAACCCTTTGGCTATGGAACGAAATCTAAAAATTTCAAAATTTGGACTTATTAGCCGGTTTATACGTGTGTATACGTGTAAAAATGTATATGAATTCAATCCCCCTGGCTGTGGAACAAAAACTAAAAATATGAAAATTTGGACTTCTAAGTCGGTAAATACGTGTTTATACGTGTAAAAATTCATTTGAATTCACTACACCCGGCCATGGAACGAAATCTAAAAATTTCAAAATTTGGATTTCTTAACCGATTTATACGTGTTTGCACGTGTAAAAATGCATTTGAATTCAATAAACCTGGCCATGGAACGAAATCTAAAAATTACTAAATTTGGACTTATAAGCCGGTTAATACGTGTTAATACGTGTGAAAATGCATTTGAAGTCAATCCCCCTGGCTATGTAACGAAATCTAAAAATTTCAAAATTTGGACTTATAAGCCGGTTAATACGTGTTAATACGCATGAAAATGTATTTGAATTCAATCCCTATGGCTATGGAACAATATCTAAAAATTCCGAATTAGGACTTCTCAGCCGGTATATACGTGTTTATACGTGTAAAAATGTATTTGAACTCAATCCCCCTGGCTATGGAACGAAATCTAAAAATTTCAAAATTAGGATTTCTAAGCCGGTACATGTGTGTTTATACGTGTAAAAATGTATTTAAATTCAATACACCCGGCTATGTAACGAAATCTAAAAATTTCAAAATTTGGACTTATAAGCCGGTTAATACGTGTTAATACGTGTGAAAATGTATTTGAATTCACTCCCTATGGCTATGGAACAATATCTAAAAATTCCGAATTAGGACTTCTCAGCCGGTATATACGTGTTTATACGTGTAAAAATGTATTTGAACTCAATCCCCCTGGCTATGGAACGAAATCTAAAAATTTCAAAATTAGGATTTCTAAGCCGGTACATGTGTGTTTATACGTGTAAAAATGTATTTAAATTCAATACACCCGGCTATGTAACGAAATCTAAAAATTTCAAAATTTGGACTTATAAGCCGGTTAATACGTGTTAATACGTGTGAAAATGTATTTGAATTCACTCCCTATGGCTATGGAACAATATCTAAAAATTCCGAATTAGGACTTCTCAGCCGGTATATACGTGTTTGCACGTGTAAAAATGTATTTGAAATCAAACCCTTTGGCTATGGAACGAAATCTAAAAATTTCAAAATTTGGACTTATTAGCCGGTTTATACGTGTGTATACGTGTAAAAATGTATATGAATTCAATCCCCCTGGCTGTGGAACAAAAACTAAAAATATGAAAATTTGGACTTCTAAGTCGGTAAATACGTGTTTATACGTGTAAAAATTCATTTGAATTCACTACACCCGGCCATGGAACGAAATCTAAAAATTTCAAAATTTGGATTTCTTAACCGATTTATACGTGTTTGCACGTGTAAAAATGCATTTGAATTCAATAAACCTGGCCATGGAACGAAATCTAAAAATTACTAAATTTGGACTTATAAGCCGGTTAATACGTGTTAATACGTGTGAAAATGCATTTGAAGTCAATCCCCCTGGCTATGTAACGAAATCTAAAAATTTCAAAATTTGGACTTATAAGCCGGTTAATACGTGTTAATACGCATGAAAATGTATTTGAATTCAATCCCTATGGCTATGGAACAATATCTAAAAATTCCGAATTAGGACTTCTCAGCCGGTATATACGTGTTTATACGTGTAAAAATGTATTTGAACTCAATCCCCCTGGCTATGGAACGAAATCTAAAAATTTCAAAATTTGGACTTCTAAGCCGGTTAATACGTGTTAATACGTGTGAAAATGCATTTGAAGTCAATCCCCCTGGCTATGTAACGAAATCTAAAAATTTCAAAATTTGGACTTATAAGCCGGTTAATACGTGTTAATACGCATGAAAATGTATTTGAATTCAATCCCTATGGCTATGGAACAATATCTAAAAATTCCGAATTAGGACTTCTCAGCCGGTATATACGTGTTTATACGTGTAAAAATGTATTTGAACTCAATCCCCCTGGCTATGGAACGAAATCTAAAAATTTCAAAATTAGGATTTCTAAGCCGGTACATGTGTGTTTATACGTGTAAAAATGTATTTAAATTCAATACACCCGGCTATGTAACGAAATCTAAAAATTTCAAAATTTGGACTTATAAGCCGGTTAATACGTGTTAATACGTGTGAAAATGTATTTGAATTCACTCCCTATGGCTATGGAACAATATCTAAAAATTCCGAATTAGGACTTCTCAGCCGGTATATACGTGTTTGCACGTGTAAAAATGTATTTGAAATCAATCCCTTTGGCTATGGAACGAAATCTAAAAATTTCAAAATTTGGACTTATTAGCCGGTTTATACGTGTGTATACGTGTAAAAATGTATATGAATTCAATCCCCCTGGCTATGGAACAAAAACTAAAAATATGAAAATTTGGACTTCTAAGTCGGTTAATACGTGTGTATACGTGTAAAAATTCATTTGAATTCACTACACCCGGCCATGGAACGAAATCTAAAAATTTCAAAATTTGGATTTCTTAACCGATTTATACGTGTTTGCACGTGTAAAAATGCATTTGAATTCAATAAACCTGGCCATGGAACGAAATCTAAGAATTACTAAATTTGGATTTCTTAGGCGGTTTATACGTGTTTGTACGTGTAAAAATGCATTTGAATTCAATAAACCCGGCAATGGGACGAAATCAAAAAAATTTTAAAATTTGGTATACATAGCCGGTTTATACGTGTTTATACGTGTAAAAATGCATTTGAACTCAATCCCCCTGGCTATGGAACAAAATATAAAAATTTCAAAATTTGGATTTATTAGCCGGTAAATACATGTTTATACGTGTAAAAATGTATTTGAACTCAATCCCCCTGGCTATGGAACGAAATCTAAAAATATCAAAATTTGGACTTCTAAGCCGGTTAATACGTGTTAATACGTGTGAAAATGCATTTGAAGTCAATCCCCCTGGCTATGTAACGAAATCTAAAAATTTCAAAATTTGGACTTATAAGCCGGTTAATACGTGTTAATACGTGTGAAAATGTATTTGAATTCAATCCCTATGGCTATGGAACAATATCTAAAAATTCCGAATTAGGACTTCTCAGCCGGTATATACGTGTTTGCACGTGTAAAAATGTATTTGAAATCAATCCCTTTGGCTATGGAACGAAATCTAAAAATTTCAAAATTTGGACTTCTTAGCCGGTTTACACGTGTTTATACGTGTAAAAATGTATTTGATTTCAATACACCCGGCTAAGAAACGAAATCTAAAAAATTTCAAAATTTGGACTTCTTAACCGGCTTATACGTGGTTATACGTGTACAAATGTATTTGAATTCAATCCCCTGGCTATGTAACAAACTCTAAAAATTTGAAAATTAGGACTACTTAGCCGGTTCATACGTGTTTATACGTGTAAAAATGTATTTGATTTCAATACACCCGGCTAAGAAACGGAATCTTAAAAATTTCAATCCCCCCGGCTATGGAACTAAATCTAAAAGTTTGAAAATTTGGACTTTTTAGCCGGTTTATACGTGTTTATACGTATAAAAATTCATTTCACTTCAATACACCAGGCCATGGAACGAAATCTAAAAATTTCAAAATTTGGATTTCTTAGCTGGTTTATACGTGTTTGCACGTGTAAAAATGCATTTGAATTCAATAACCTGGCAATGGGACGAATTAAAAAATTTATACGTTTGGACTTCATAACCGGTTTATACGTGTTTATACGTGTAAAAATGCATTTGAATTCAATACACCCGGCAATAGAACGAAATCTAAAAATTTCAAAATTAGGACTTCTTAGGCGGTATATACGTATTTGCACGTGTAAAAACGTATTTGAAATCAATCCCCACGGCTATGGAACGAAATCTAAAAAAATTGAAAATTTGTACTTCAAAGCCGGTTTATACGAGTTTATACGTGTACCAATGCATTTGAATTCAATCCGCCTGGCTATGGAACAAAATCTAAAAATTTGAATAATTGGACTTCTAAGCCGGTCTATACGTGTTTATACGTGTAAAATTTCATTTGACTTCAATACACCAGGCTATGGAACAAAATCTAAAAATTTCAAAATTTGGATTGCTTAGCCGGTTTATACGTGTTTGCACGTGTAAAAATGCATTTGAATTCAATAAACCCGGTAATGGGACGAAATGAAAAAAATTTAAAAATATGGACTTCATAGCCGGTTTATACGGGTTTATACGTGTAAAAATGTATTTGAACTCAATCCACCTGGCTATGGAACAAAAACTTAAATTTCAAAATTTGGACATCTTAGCCGGTTTACACGTGTTTATACGTGTAAAAATGTATTTGATTTCAATACACCCGGCTAAGAAACGAAATCTAAAAAATTTCAAAATTTGGACTTCTTAACCAGCTTATACGTGTTTATACGTGTACAAATGTATTTGAATTCAATCCCCCTGGCTATGGAACAATATCTAAAAATTTGAAAATTAGGACTACTTAGCCGGTTTATACGTGTTTATACGTGTAAAATTGCTATTGAATTCAATAAACCCGGCAATGGGACGAAATCTAAAAAATTTAAAAATCTGGACTTCATAGCCGGTTTATACGTGTTATACGGGTAAAAATGTATTTGAATTCAATCCCCCCGGCTGTGGAACGAAATCTAAAAATTTCAAAAATTGGACTACTTTGCCAGTTAATACGTGTTTGCACGTTTAAAAATTCATTTCAATTCACTAAACCCGGCAATGGGACGAAATATAAAAAATTTAAAAATTTGGCCTTCATAGTCGGTTTATACGTGTTGCACGTGTACATATGTTTTTGAATTCAATACACCCGGCTATGGAACGAAATATAAAAATTTGAAAATTTAGTCTCCTTAGCCGCTTTATACGTGTTTATACGTGTAAAAATGTATTTGAATTCAATACACCCGGCTATGGAATGAAATCTAAAAATTTGAAAATTTGGTCATCTTAGCCGGTTTATACGTGTTTGCACGTGTAAAAATGTATTAGAAATCAATACACCCGGCTATGGAAAAAAATCTAAAAATTTGAAAATTTGGACTTCTTAGCCGATTTAGTCGGGTTTATACGTGTAAAAATGCGTTTGAATTCAATACACCCGGCAACGGGATGAAATCTAAAAAATTTAAAAATCTGGACTTCATAGCCGGTTAATACGTGTTTATACGTGTAAATATGTATTTGAATTCAATACACTGGGCTATGGAGCGACAACTAAAAAATTTGAAAATTCGGACTTCTCGGCCGGTATATACGTGTGTATACGTGTAAAAATGTATATGAATTCAATCCCCCTGGCTATGGAACAAAAACTAAAAATATGAAAATTTGGACTTCTAAGTCGGTTAATACGTGTTTATACGTGTAAAAATTCATTTGAATCCACAACACCCGGCCATGGAACGAAATGTAAAAATTTCAAAATTTGGATTTCTTAACCGACTTATACGTGTTTGCACGTGTAAAAATGCATTTGAATTCAATAAACCTGGCCATGGAACGAAATCTAAAAATTACTAAATTTGGATTTCTTAGGCGGTTTATACGTGTTTGCACGTGTAAAAATGCATTTGAATTCAATAAACCCGGCAATGGGACGAAATCAAAAAAATTTTAAAATTTGGTATTCATAGCCGGTTTATACGTGTTTATAACGTGTAAAAAATGCATTTGAACTCAATCCCCCTGGCTATGGAACAAAATATAAAAATTTCAAAATTTGGATTTATTAGCCGGTAAATACATGTTTATACGTGTAAAAATGTATTTGAACTCAATCCCCCTGGCTATGGAACGAAATCTAAAAATTTCAAAATTAGGACTTCTAAGCCGGTTAATACGTGTTAATACGTGTGAAAAATGCATTTGAAGTCAATCCCCCTGGCTATGTAACGAAATCTAAAAATTTCAAAATTTGGACTTATAAGCCGGTTAATACGTGTTAATACGTGTGAAAATGTATTTGAATTCAATCCCTATGGCTATGGAACAATATCTAAAAATTCCGAATTAGGACTTCTCAGCCGGTATATACGTGTTTGCACGTGTAAAAATGTATTTGAAATCAATCCCTTTGGCTATGGAACGAAATCTAAAAATTTCAAAATTTGGTCTTATTAGCCGGTTTATACGTGTGTATACGTGTAAAAATGTATATGAATTCAATCCCCCTGGCTATGGAACAAAAACTAAAAATATGAAAATTTGGACTCCTAAGTCGGTTAATACGTGTTTATACGTGTAAAAATTCATTTGAATTCACTACACCCGGCCATGGAACGAAATCTAAAAATTTCAAAATTTGGATTTCTTAACCGATTTATACGTGTTTGCACGTGTAAAAATGCATTTGAATTCAATAAACCTGGCCATGGAACGAAATCTAAAAATTACTAAATTTGGATTTCTTAGGCGGTTTATACGTGTTTGCACGTGTAAAAATGCATTTGAATTCAATAAACCCGGCAATGGGACGAAATCAAAAAAATTTTAAAATTTGGTATTCATAGCCGGTTTATACGTGTTTATACGTGTAAAAATGCATTTGATCTCAATCCCCCTGGCTATGGAACAAATATAAAAATTTCAAAATTTGGATTTATTAGCCGGTAAATACATGTTTATACGTGTAAAAATGTATTTGAACTCAATCCCCCTGGCTATGAAACGAAATCTAAAAATTTCAAAATTTGGACTTCTAAGCCGGTTAATACGTGTTAATACGTGTGAAAATGCATTTGAAGTCAGTCCCCCTGGCTATGTAACGAAATCTAAAAATTTCAAAATTTGGACTTATAAGCCGGTTAATACGTGTTAATACGTGTGAAAATGTATTTGAATTCAATCCCTATGGCTATGGAACAATATCTAAAAATTCCGAATTAGGACTTCTCAGCCGGTATATACGTGTTTGCACGTGTAAAAATGTATTTGAAATCAATCCCTTTGGCTATGGAACGAAATCTAAAAATTTCAAAATTTGGACTTATTAGCCGGTTTATACGTGTTTATACGTGTAAAAATGTATTTGAACTCAATTCCCCTGGATATGGAACGAAATCTATAAATTTCAAAATTAGGATTTCTAAGCCGGTACATGTGTGTTTATACGTGTAAAAATGTATTTAAAATTCAATACACCCGCTATGGAACAAAATCTAAAAAATTAAAAATTTGGACTTCTAAGCCGGTTAATACGTGATTATACGTGTAAAAATGCGTTTGAATCAATCCCTACGGCTGTGGAACGAAATCTAAAAATTTCAAAATTTGGACTTCTAAGCCGGTTAATACGTGTTAATACGTGTGAAAATGCATTTGAAGTCAATCCCCCTGGCTATGTAACGAAATCTAAAAATTTCAAAATTTGGACTTATAAGCCGGTTAATACGTGTTAATACGTGTGAAAATGTATTGAATTCAATCCCTATGGCTATGGAACAATATCTAAAAATTCCGAATTAGGACTTCTCAGCCGGTATATACGTGTTTGCACGTGTAAAAATGTATTTGAAATCAATCCCTTTGGCTATGGAACGAAATCTAAAAATTTCAAAATTTGGACTTATTAGCCGGTTTATACGTGTTTATACGTGTAAAAATGTATTTGAACTCAATCCCCCTGGATATGGAACGAAATCTAAAAATTTCAAAATTATGATTTCTAAGCCGGTACATGTGTGTTTATACGTGTAAAAATGTATTTAAATTCAATACACCCGGCTATGGAACAAAATCTAAATAATTAAAAAATTTGGACTTCTAAGCCGGTTAATACGTGATTATACGTGTAAAAATGTATTTGAAATCAATCCCTTTGGCTATGGAACGAAATCTAAAAATTTCAAAATTTGGACTTCTAAGCCGGTTAATACGTGTTAATACGTGTAAAAATGTATTTGAACTCAATCCCCCTGGCTATGGAACGAAATCTAAAAATTTCAAAATTAGGATTTCTAAGCCGGTACATGTGTGTTTATACGTGTAAAAATGTATTTAAATTCAATACACCCGGCTATGTAACGAAATCTAAAAATTTCAAAATTTGGACTTATAAGCCGGTTAATACGTGTTAATACGTGTGAAAATGTATTTGAATTCAATCCCTATGGCTATGGAACAATATCTAAAAATTCCGAATTAGGACTTCTCAGCCGGTATATACGTGTTTGCACGTGTAAAAATGTATTTGAAATCAATCCCTTGGCTATGGAACGAAATCTAAAAATTTCAAAATTTGGACTTATTAGCGGTTTATACGTGTTTATACGTTGATAAAAATGCATTTGAATTCAATACACCCCGGCAATAGAACGAAATCTAAAAATTTCAAAATTAGGATTCTTAGGCGGTATATACGTATTTGCACGTGTAAAAACGTATTTGAAATCAATCCCCACGGCTATTGGAACGAAATCCTAAAAAATTGAAATTTGTACTTCAAAGCCGGTTTATACGAGTTATTACGTGTACCAAGCATTGAATTCAATCCGCCTGGCTATGGAACAAAATCTAAAAATTTGAATAATTGGACTTCTAAGCCGGTCTATACGTGTTTATACGTGTAAAATTCATTTGACTTCAATCACCAGGCTATGGAACAAAATCTAAAAATTTCAAAATTTGGATTGCTTAGCCGGTTTATACGTGTTTGCACGTGTAAAATGCATTTGAATCAATAAACCCGGTAATGGGAACGAAATGAAAAAATTTAAAATATGGACTTCATAGCCGGTTTATACGGGTTTATACGTGTAAAAATGTATTTGAACTCAATCCACCTGGCTATGGAACAAAAACTTAAATTTCAAAATTTGGACATCTTAGCCGGTTTACACGTGTTTATACGTGTAAAAATGTATTTGATTTCAATACACCCGGCTAAGAAACGAAATCTAAAAAATTTCAAAATTTGGACTTCTTAACCAGCTTATACGTGTTTATACGTGTACAAATGTATTTGAATTCAATCCCCCTGGCTATGGAACAATATCTAAAAATTTGAAAATTAGGACTACTTAGCCGGTTTATACGTGTTTATACGTGTAAAATTGCTATTGAATTCAATAAACCCGGCAATGGGACGAAATCTAAAAAATTTAAAAATCTGGACTTCATAGCCGGTTTATACGTGTTATACGGGTAAAAATGTATTTGAATTCAATCCCCCCGGCTGTGGAACGAAATCTAAAAATTTCAAAAATTGGACTACTTTGCCAGTTAATACGTGTTTGCACGTTTAAAAATTCATTTCAATTCACTAAACCCGGCAATGGGACGAAATATAAAAAATTTAAAAATTTGGCCTTCATAGTCGGTTTATACGTGTTGCACGTGTACATATGTTTTTGAATTCAATACACCCGGCTATGGAACGAAATATAAAAATTTGAAATTTAGTCTCCTTAGCCGCTTTATACGTGTTTATACGTGTAAAAATGTATTTGAATTCAATACACCCGGCTATGGAATGAAATCTAAAATTTGAAAATTTGGTCATCTTAGCCGGTTTATACGTGTTTGCACGTGTAAAATGTATTAGAAATCAATACACCGGCTATGGAAAAAATCTAAAAATTTGAAAATTTGGACTTCTTAGCCGATTTAGTCGGGTTTATACGTGTAAAAATGCGTTTGAATTCAATACACCCGGCAACGGGATGAAATCTAAAAAATTTAAAAATCTGGACTTCATAGCCGGTTAATACGTGTTTATACGTGTAAATATGTATTTGAATTCAATACACTGGGCTATGGAGCGACAACTAAAAATTTGAAAATTCGGACTTCTCGGCCGGTATATACGTGTGTATACGTGTAAAAATGTATATGAATTCAATCCCCCTGGCTATGGAACAAAAACTAAAAATATGAAAATTTGGACTTCTAAGTCGGTTAATACGTGTTTATACGTGTAAAAATTCATTTGAATCCACAACACCCGGCCATGGAACGAAATGTAAAAATTTCAAAATTTGGATTTCTTAACCGACTTATACGTGTTTGCACGTGTAAAAATGCATTTGAATTCAATAAACCTGGCCATGGAACGAAATCTAAAAATTACTAAATTTGGATTTCTTAGGCGGTTTATACGTGTTTGCACGTGTAAAAATGCATTTGAATTCAATAAACCCGGCAATGGGACGAAATCAAAAAAATTTTAAAATTTGGTATTCATAGCCGGTTTATACGTGTTTATAACGTGTAAAAATGCATTTGAACTCAATCCCCCTGGCTATGGAACAAAATATAAAAATTTCAAAATTTGGATTTATTAGCCGGTAAATACATGTTTATACGTGTAAAAATGTATTTGAACTCAATCCCCCTGGCTATGGAACGAAATCTAAAAATTTCAAAAATTTGGACTTCTAAGCCGGTTAATACGTGTTAATACGTGTGAAAATGCATTTGAAGTCAATCCCCCTGGCTATGTAACGAAATCTAAAAATTTCAAAATTTGGACTTATAAGCCGGTTAATACGTGTTAATACGTGTGAAAATGTATTTGAATTCAATCCCTATGGCTATGGAACAATATCTAAAAATTCCGAATTAGGACTTCTCAGCCGGTATATACGTGTTTGCACGTGTAAAAATGTATTTGAAATCAATCCCTTTGGCTATGGAACGAAATCTAAAAATTTCAAAATTTGGTCTTATTAGCCGGTTTATACGTGTGTATACGTGTAAAATGTATATGAATTCAATCCCCCTGGCTATGGAACAAAAACTAAAAATATGAAAATTTGGACTCCTAAGTCGGTTAATACGTGTTTATACGTGTAAAAATTCATTTGAATTCACTACACCCGGCCATGGAACGAAATCTAAAAATTTCAAAATTTGGATTTCTTAACCGATTTATACGTGTTTGCACGTGTAAAAATGCATTTGAATTCAATAAACCTGGCCATGGAACGAAATCTAAAAATTACTAAATTTGGATTTCTTAGGCGGTTTATACGTGTTTGCACGTGTAAAAATGCATTTGAATTCAATAAACCCGGCAATGGGACGAAATCAAAAAAATTTTAAAATTTGGTATTCATAGCCGGTTTATACGTGTTTATACGTGTAAAATGCATTTGATCTCAATCCCCCTGGCTATGGAACAAAATATAAAAATTTCAAAATTTGGATTTATTAGCCGGTAAATACATGTTTATACGTGTAAAAATGTATTTGAACTCAATCCCCCTGGCTATGAAACGAAATCTAAAAATTTCAAAATTTGGACTTCTAAGCCGGTTAATACGTGTTAATACGTGTGAAAATGCATTTGAAGTCAGTCCCCCTGGCTATGTAACGAAATCTAAAAATTTCAAAATTTGGACTTATAAGCCGGTTAATACGTGTTAATACGTGTGAAAATGTATTTGAATTCAATCCCTATGGCTATGGAACAATATCTAAAAATTCCGAATTAGGACTTCTCAGCCGGTATATACGTGTTTGCACGTGTAAAAATGTATTTGAAATCAATCCCTTTGGCTATGGAACGAAATCTAAAAATTTCAAAATTTGGACTTATTAGCCGGTTTATACGTGTTTATACGTGTAAAAATGTATTTGAACTCAATTCCCCTGGATATGGAACGAAATCTATAAATTTCAAAATTAGGATTTCTAAGCCGGTACATGTGTGTTTATACGTGTAAAAATGTATTTAAATTCAATACACCCGGCTATGGAACAAAATCTAAAAAATTAAAAAATTTGGACTTCTAAGCCGGTTAATACGTGATTATACGT
Organism: Theocolax elegans; assembly: GCA_026168455.1. Taxonomy (NCBI): domain Eukaryota; kingdom Metazoa; phylum Arthropoda; class Insecta; order Hymenoptera; family Cerocephalidae; genus Theocolax; species Theocolax elegans. The sequence goes on along the minus strand of JANSJX010000036.1, from coordinate 160,491 downwards.
GTAAAAATGCGTTTGAATCAATCCCTACGGCTGTGGAACGAAATCTAAAAATTTCAAAATTTGGACTTCTAAGCCGGTTAATACGTGTTAATACGTGTGAAAATGCATTTGAAGTCAATCCCCCTGGCTATGTAACGAAATCTAAAAATTTCAAAATTTGGACTTATAAGCCGGTTAATACGTGTTAATACGTGTGAAAATGTATTTGAATTCAATCCCTATGGCTATGGAACAATATCTAAAAATTCCGAATTAGGACTTCTCAGCCGGTATATACGTGTTTGCACGTGTAAAAATGTATTTGAAATCAATCCCTTTGGCTATGGAACGAAATCTAAAAATTTCAAAATTTGGACTTATTAGCCGGTTTATACGTGTTTATACGTGTAAAAATGTATTTGAACTCAATCCCCCTGGATATGGAACGAAATCTAAAAATTTCAAAATTATGATTTCTAAGCCGGTACATGTGTGTTTATACGTGTAAAAATGTATTTAAATTCAATACACCCGGCTATGGAACAAAATCTAAATAATTAAAAAATTTGGACTTCTAAGCCGGTTAATACGTGATTATACGTGTAAAAATGTATTTGAAATCAATCCCTTTGGCTATGGAACGAAATCTAAAAATTTCAAAATTTGGACTTCTAAGCCGGTTAATACGTGTTAATACGTGTAAAAATGTATTTGAACTCAATCCCCCTGGCTATGGAACGAAATCTAAAAATTTCAAAATTAGGATTTCTAAGCCGGTACATGTGTGTTTATACGTGTAAAAATGTATTTAAATTCAATACACCCGGCTATGTAACGAAATCTAAAAATTTCAAAATTTGGACTTATAAGCCGGTTAATACGTGTTAATACGTGTGAAAATGTATTTGAATTCAATCCCTATGGCTATGGAACAATATCTAAAAATTCCGAATTAGGACTTCTCAGCCGGTATATACGTGTTTGCACGTGTAAAAATGTATTTGAAATCAATCCCTTTGGCTATGGAACGAAATCTAAAAATTTCAAAATTTGGACTTATTAGCCGGTTTATACGTGTTTGCACGTGTAAAAATGCATTTGAATTCAATAAACCTGGCCATGGAACGAAATCTAAAAATTACTAAATTTGGATTTCTTAGGCGGTTTATACGTGTTTGCACGTGTAAAAATGCATTTGAATTCAATAAACCCGGCAATGGGACGAAATCAAAAAAATTTTAAAATTTGGTATTCATAGCCGGTTTATACGTGTTTATACGTGTAAAAATGCATTTGAACTCAATCCCCCTGGCTATGGAACAAAATATAAAAATTTCAAAATTTGGATTTATTAGCCGGTAAATACATGTTTATACGTGTAAAAATGTATTTGAACTCAATCCCTCTGGCTATGGAACGAAATCTAAAAATTTCAAAATTTGGACTTCTAAGCCGGTTAATACGTGTTAATACGTGTGAAAATGCATTTGAAGTCAATCCCCCTGGCTATGTAACGAAATCTAAAAATTTCAAAATTTGGACTTATAAGCCGGTATATACGTGTTTGCACGTGTAAAAATGTATTTGAAATCAATCCCTTTGGCTATGGAACAAAATCTAAAAAATTAAAAAATTTGGACTTCTAAGCCGGTTAATACGTGATTATACGTGTAAAAATGCGTTTGAATCAATCCCTACGGCTGTGGAACGAAATCTAAAAATTTCAAAATTTGGACTTCTAAGCCGGTTAATACGTGTTAATACGTGTGAAAATGCATTTGAAGTCAATCCCCCTGGCTATGTAACGAAATCTAAAAATTTCAAAATTTGGACTTCTCAGCCGGTATATACGTGTTTGCACGTGTAAAAATGTATTTGAAATCAATCCCTTTGGCTATGGAACGAAATCTAAAAATTTCAAAATTTGGACTTATTAGCCGGTTTATACGTGTTTATACGTGTAAAAATGTATTTGAACTCAATTCCCCTGGATATGGAACGAAATCTATAAATTTCAAAATTAGGATTTCTAAGCCGGTACATGTGTGTTTATACGTGTAAAAATGTATTTAAATTCAATACACCCGGCTATGGAACGAAATCTAAAAATTTCAAAATTAGGATTTCTAAGCCGGTACATGTGTGTTTATACGTGTAAAAATGTATTTAAATTCAATACACCCGGCTATGTAACGAAATCTAAAAATTTCAAAATTTGGACTTATAAGCCGGTTAATACGTGTTAATACGTGTGAAAATGTATTTGAATTCAATCCCTATGGCTATGGAACAATATCTAAAAATTCCGAATTAGGACTTCTCAGCCGGTATATACGTGTTTGCACGTGTAAAAATGTATTTGAAATCAATCCCTTTGGCTATGGAACGAAATCTAAAAATTTCAAAATTTGGACTTATTAGCCGGTTTATACGTGTTTATACGTGTAAAAATGTATTTGAACTCAATCCCCCTGGATATGGAACGAAATCTAAAAATTTCAAAATTATGATTTCTAAGCCGGTACATGTGTGTTTATACGTGTAAAATGTATTTAAATTCAATACACCCGGCTATGGAACAAAATCTAAATAATTAAAAAATTTGGACTTCTAAGCCGGTTAATACGTGATTATACGTGTAAAAATGTATTTGAAATCAATCCCTTTGGCTATGGAACGAAATCTAAAAATTTCAAAATTTGGACTTCTAAGCCGGTTAATACGTGTTAATACGTGTAAAAATGTATTTGAACTCAATCCCCCTGGCTATGGAACGAAATCTAAAAATTTCAAAATTAGGATTTCTAAGCCGGTACATGTGTGTTTATACGTGTAAAATGTATTTAAATTCAATACACCCGGCTATGTAACGAAATCTAAAAATTTCAAAATTTGGACTTATAAGCCGGTTAATACGTGTTAATACGTGTGAAAATGTATTTGAATTCAATCCCTATGGCTATGGAACAATATCTAAAAATTCCGAATTAGGACTTCTCAGCCGGTATATACGTGTTTGCACGTGTAAAAATGTATTTGAAATCAATCCCTTTGGCTATGGAACGAAATCTAAAAATTTCAAAATTTGGACTTATTAGCCGGTTTATACGTGTGTATACGTGTAAAAATGTATATGAATTCAATCCCCCTGGCTATGGAACAAAAACTAAAAATATGAAAATTTGGACTTCTCAGTCGGTTAATACGTGTTTATACGTGTAAAAATTCATTTGAATTCACTACACCCGGCCATGGAACGAAATCTAAAAATTTCAAAATTTGGATTTCTTAACCGATTTATACGTGTTTGCACGTGTAAAAATGCATTTGAATTCAATAAACCTGGCCATGGAACGAAATCTAAAAATTACTAAATTTGGATTTCTTAGGCGGTTTATACGTGTTTGCACGTGTAAAAATGCATTTGAATTCAATAAACCCGGCAATGGGACGAAATCAAAAAAATTTTAAAATTTGGTATTCATAGCCGGTTTATACGTGTTTATACGTGTAAAAATGCATTTGAACTCAATCCCCCTGGCTATGGAACAAAATATAAAAATTTCAAAATTTGGATTTATTAGCCGGTAAATACATGTTTATACGTGTAAAAATGTATTTGAACTCAATCCCCCTGGCTATGGAACGAAATCTAAAAATTTCAAAATTTGGACTTCTAAGCCGGTTAATACGTGTTAATACGTGTGAAAATGCATTTGAAGTCAATCCCCCTGGCTATGTAACGAAATCTAAAAATTTCAAAATTTGGACTTATAAGCCGGTTAATACGTGTTAATACGTGTGAAAATGTATTTGAATTCAATCCCTATGGCTATGGAACAATATCTAAAAATTCCGAATTAGGACTTCTCAGCCGGTATATACGTGTTTGCACGTGTAAAAATGTATTTGAAATCAATCCCTTTGGCTATGGAACAAAATCTAAAAAATTAAAAAATTTGGACTTCTAAGCCGGTTAATACGTGATTATACGTGTAAAAATGCGTTTGAATCAATCCCTACGGCTGTGGAACGAAATCTAAAAATTTCAAAATTTGGACTTCTAAGCCGGTTAATACGTGTTAATACGTGTGAAAATGCATTTGAAGTCAATCCCCCTGGCTATGTAACGAAATCTAAAAATTTCAAAATTTGGACTTCTCAGCCGGTATATACGTGTTTGCACGTGTAAAAATGTATTTGAAATCAATCCCTTTGGCTATGGAACGAAATCTAAAAATTTCAAAATTTGGACTTATTAGCCGGTTTATACGTGTTTATACGTGTAAAAATGTATTTGAACTCAATTCCCCTGGATATGGAACGAAATCTATAAATTTCAAAATTAGGATTTCTAAGCCGGTACATGTGTGTTTATACGTGTAAAAATGTATTTAAATTCAATACACCCGGCTATGGAACAAAATCTAAAAAATTAAAAAATTTGGACTTCTAAGCCGGTTAATACGTGATTATACGTGTAAAAATGCGTTTGAATCAATCCCTACGGCTGTGGAACGAAATCTAAAAATTTCAAAATTTGGACTTCTAAGCCGGTTAATACGTGTTAATACGTGTGAAAATGCATTTGAAGTCAATCCCCCTGGCTATGTAACGAAATCTAAAAATTTCAAAATTTGGACTTATAAGCCGGTTAATACGTGTTAATACGTGTGAAAATGTATTTGAATTCAATCCCTATGGCTATGGAACAATATCTAAAAATTCCGAATTAGGACTTCTCAGCCGGTATATACGTGTTTGCACGTGTAAAAATGTATTTGAAATCAATCCCTTTGGCTATGGAACGAAATCTAAAAATTTCAAAATTTGGACTTATTAGCCGGTTTATACGTGTTTATACGTGTAAAAATGTATTTGAACTCAATCCCCCTGGATATGGAACGAAATCTAAAAATTTCAAAATTAGGATTTCTAAGCCGGTACATGTGTGTTTATACGTGTAAAAATGTATTTAAATTCAATACACCCGGCTATGGAACAAAATCTAAATAATTAAAAAATTTGGACTTCTAAGCCGGTTAATACGTGATTATACGTGTAAAAATGTATTTGAAATCAATCCCTTTGGCTATGGAACGAAATCTAAAAATTTCAAAATTTGGACTTCTAAGCCGGTTAATACGTGTTAATACGTGTGAAAATGCATTTGAAGTCAATCCCCCTGGCTATGTAACGAAATCTAAAAATTTCAAAATTTGGACTTATAAGCCGGTTAATACGTGTTAATACGTGTGAAAATGTATTTGAATTCAATCCCTATGGCTATGGAACAATATCTAAAAATTCCGAATTAGGACTTCTCAGCCGGTATATACGTGTTTGCACGTGTAAAAATGTATTTGAAATCAATCCCTTTGGCTATGGAACGAAATCTAAAAATTTCAAAATTAGGATTTCTAAGCCAGTACATGTGTGTTTATACGTGTAAAAATGTATTTGAAATCAATCCCCCTGGATATGGAACGAAATCTAAAAATTTCAAAATTAGGATTTCTAAGCCAGTACATGTGTGTTTATACGTGTAAAAATGTATTTAAATTCAATACACCCGGCTATGGAACAAAATCTAAAAAATTAAAAAATTTGGACTACTAAGCCGGTTAATACGTGATTATACGTGTAAAAATGCGTTTGAATCAATCCCTACGGATGTGGAACGAAATCTAAAAATTTCAAAATGAGGACCTCTTAGCCGGTATATACGTGTTTGCACGTGTAAAAATGTATTTGAAATCAATCCCCCCGGCTATGGAACGAAATCTAAAATTTGAAAATTTGGACTTCCAGCCGGTTTATACGTGTTTGCACGTGTAAAAACGTGTTTGAATTCAATCCCCCCGGCTATGGAACAATATCTAAAAATTCTGAATTAGGACTTCTTAGCCGGTATATAGGGTAAATGTACCAATACCTGCGCGTGTACGAAATCCTGCGGATTTTTCTTTTTTTCTAAATAAAATAAATAAAAATCAATTTTTTTCCTTAAAAAAATTCATGCGATTACTATGGGTTAATTGGTACCAGAATAAATAATAATAAGTAATATATATTAAATTTATAATTAAGTACAGGTCTTCTAAAAATACAGTGTCAAAAATTGAATAAAATGACTTCATTTCCAAACGATTTCGACACAAATTAGCTAGCTTAAAAGTCACTTAAAATTTAGTAAATAATTTTGTTAAGCTACGAAAAAAGATTTTTCCATTACTTAAATATATTATTTATTATTTGAAATATTAAAAAAGTGTTAATCTATTTAAATAATTATTTAAAAATCGTCAGTAGCATTTGGGCAGTATACGCAAAGTATGCGCGCATCGCTGCGGCGAAAATTTGACGCAATTGTCCGTATTCCTGCGCAGTAACGTGTCAGTACATAACCTAAAAACTACACTACTCTGCAGTACCTTTATCGCAGTTATAATTTCACGTTTAGTGTAAAAATATATTTTAATAACTCCAAAAGTAAAGAAACTTGACAGGCAGAAACAAAATAAAACAAAGAAGGAAGCAGGAAAGAATATAATGAGTTGTAAAATATAAAATGTATATATACTGCATTAATGTGTATATATATTTTTTCTGTTATAACAATGTTGCTTATAGCACACTGCTGTGATGCATTATTTATTATTGGAACATTAAATAAAATAATATATATTAGATTTAAGAATAAATTAGTTATATGCTGCAGAAATGCAGCTAATCATTAACTAATTAGTTTAAGTTAGTATATAAGATATGTACAGATTAATTTTTTTACCTCTATAGGGTTTGCAGATGTAATAAATCTGTAATTATTAATGGGTTAAATAAAGAATAAAGAATAAAGAAAAGGTTAGAAAAGAAGAATTAAATTTACAAAAGATAATGACAAAATACGCAAACAAGAAGAATGTTTAAAATAAATGGAAATTTTTAAAATTTAGAAACAAAATGATTTAAAATAAAAAAAAGAATCGATAGATACAAAAAGTCTTAAAAAATAAAGAAGCTCAGTTGATCAACAGGCAATGCATAGGATTTTTTAGATTTTTAGAAAAGTTATTTGTTTTATTTAAAAATTTATTAATATTGCATGTGCATATTTATAAAATATGTTAAAGTTTAAATTAATAAACAAATTACTAATTAAATACTCTAATGTTTACTTAATATTATTGTAATTAAAACTTTATGGTAAGTAAAAACTATTATTTATAAAAAGTATTTGCCTAAATTATTAACAGCAGGAATAGGGGCAAAGTTCCGCATTAATACGTTCATTCCATTTTATATTCCGCAGGAATATGTACATTTTGATACGCGAAAAGTTTTTTATTATAAAAAATTTTAATTGATAAATAGTAATGTTAAGTATTTTTTTTAACTACCTAATAGCTTAAACTTTATGTTTAAATAATTTAGATATATCAATATTGATATATTTTCACAAAAAAGACTAAAAAATTGGCTGATTCAGCTTGACGCCGCAGGAATTGGTACATTTACCCTACGTGTTTGCACGTATTCAACATTTGGATTTCTAAGCCGGTACATGTGTGTTTATACGTGTAAAAATGTATTTGAATTCAATACACCCGGCTATGGAACAAAATCTAAAAATTTGAAAATTAGGACTACATAGCCGGTTTATACGTGTTTATACGTGTACAAATGTATTTGAATTGAATCCCCCCGGCTATGGAATAAAATCTAAAAAATTAAAAAATTTGGAATTCTAAGCCGGTTAATACGTGATTATACGTGTAAAAATGCATTTTAATCAATCCCCCCGGCTGTGGAACGAAATCTAAAAATTTCAAAATGAGGACCTCTTAGCCGGTATATACGTGTTTGCACGTGTAAAAATGTATTTGAAATCAATCCCCCCGGCTATGGAACGAAATCTAAAATTTGAAAATTTGGACTTCCAGCCGGTTTATACGTGTTTGCACGTGTAAAAACGTGTTTGAATTCAATCCCCCTGGCTATGGAACGAAATCTAAAAATTCCAAATTAGGACTTCTTAGCCGGTATATACGTGTTTGCACGTGTAAAAATGTATTTGAAATCAATCCCCCCGGCAATGGAACGAAATCTAAAAATTTCAGAATTTGGACTTTATAGCCGGTTTGTACGTGTTTATACGTATAAAAATGCATTGGAACTCAATCCCCCTGGCTGTGGAACGAAATCTAAAAATTTCAAAATTTGGACTTCTTAGCTGGTTAACACGTGTTCATACGTGTAAAAATGTATTTGAATTCAATACACCCAGCTAAGGAACGAAATCTAAAAAATTTCAGAAATTGGACTTCTTAGCCGGTTTATACGTGTTTATACGTGTACAAATGTATTTGAATACAATCCCCCTGGCTATGGAAAAATCTAAAAATTTGAAAATTTGGACTTCTAATCCGGTTAATACGTGTTAATACGTGTGAAAATGCATTTGAAGTCAATCCCCCCGGCTATGGAACGAAATTAAAAATTAGATAATTTCATCTTCTTAGCCGGTTTATATGTGTTTATAAGTGAATAATGCATTTGAATTCAAAGCACCGGGCTAAGGAACGAAATCTAAAAATTTGGAAACTTCGACTTCTTACCCGGTTTATGCGTGTATATACGTGTAATATTGCATGTTAATTCACTCCACACGGATATAGAACGGAATCTAAAAATTTGAAAATTTGGACTTCTTAGCCCGTTTATATGTGTTTATAAGAGAAAAAAAGCATTTGAATTCAGTCCACCCGGCAATTGAACGAAATCTGAAAATATCAAAATTAGGACTTCTTAGCCGGTTACTGTGTGTATATACATGTAAAAATGTATGTTAATTCAATGCATCCGGCTATGGAACGAAAAACTAAAAATTTGAAAATTTGGACTTTTTAGTCGGTTTTATACGTGTTTATACGTGAAAAATGCAACTACATTCAAAGCACCGGGCTATGGAATGAATCTAAAATTTGAAAACTTCGGCTTCTTAGCCGCTTTATACGTGTTTATAAGTGAAAAAAAGCATTTGAATTCTTCCACCCGGCAATGGAACGAAAACTAAAAATTTGAAAATTTCGACTTCTTACCCCGTTTATGCATGTATATACGTGTAATATTGCATGTTAATTCACTCCACCCGGATATGGAACGAAATCTACAAATTTGAAAATTTGGACTTCTTAGCCCGTTTATATGTGTCTATAAGAGAAAAAAAGCATTAGAATTCAATCCACCCGGCAATTGAACGAAATCTGAAAATATGAAAATTTGGACTTCTTAGCTGGTTTATGTGTGTACATACGTGTAAAAATGTATTTGAATTCAATACACCCGGCTATGGAACGAAATCTAAAAATTTGAAAATTTGGACTTCTTAGCCGGTTACTGTGTGTATATACATGTAAAAATGTATGTTAATTCAATGCATCCGGCTATGGAACGAAAACTAAAAATTTGAAAATTTGGACTTTTTAGTCGGTTTATACGTGTTTATACGTGAAAAATGCAACTAAATTCAAAGCACCGGGCTATGGAATGAAATCTAAAATTTGAAAACTTCGGCTTCTTAGCCGCTTTATACGTGTTATAAGTGAAAAAAAGCATTTGAATTCTATCCACCCGGCAATGGAACGAAAACTAAAAATTTGAAAATTTCGACTTCTTACCCCGTTTATGCATGTATATACGTGTAATATTGCATGTTAATTCACTCCACCCGGATATGGAACGAAATCTACAAATTTGAAAATTTGGACTTCTTAGCCCGTTTATATGTGTCTATAAGAGAAAAAAAGCATTAGAATTCAATCCACCCGGCAATTGAACGAAATCTGAAAATATGAAAATTTGGACTTCTTAGCCGGTTTATACGTGTTTATACGTGTAAAAATGTATTTGAATTCAATACACCCGGCTATGGAACGAAATCTAAAAATTTGAAAATTTCGACTTCTTACCCCGTTTATGCGTGTATATACGTGTAATATTGCATGTTAATTCACTCCACACGGATATAGAACGGAATCTAAAAATTTGAAAATTTGGACTTCTTAGCCCGTTTATATGTGTTTATAAGAGAAAAAAAGCATTTGAATTCAGTCCACCCGGCAATTGAACGAAATCTGAAAATATCAAAATTAGGACTTCTTAGCCGGTTACTGTGTGTATATACATGTAAAAATGTATGTTAATTCAATGCATCCGGCTATGGAACGAAAACTAAAAATTTGAAAATTTGGACTTTTTAGTCGGTTTATACGTGTTTATACGTGAAAAATGCAACTAAATTCAAAGCACCGGGCTATGGAATGAAATCTAAAATTTGAAAACTTCGGCTTCTTAGCCGCTTTATACGTGTTTATAAGTGAAAAAAAGCATTTGAATTCTATCCACCCGGCAATGGAACGAAAACTAAAAATTTGAAAATTTCGACTTCTTACCCCGTTTATGCATGTATATACGTGTAATATTGCATGTTAATTCACTCCACCCGGATATGGAACGAAATCTACAAATTTGAAAATTTGGACTTCTTAGCCCGTTTATATGTGTCTATAAGAGAAAAAAAGCATTAGAATTCAATCCACCCGGCAATTGAACGAAATCTGAAAATATGAAAATTTGGACTTCTTAGCTGGTTTATGTGTGTACATACGTGTAAAAATTTATGTTATTTCAGTGCACCCGGCTATGGAACGAAATCTAAAAATTTGAAAATACGACTTCTTACCCGGTTTATGCGTGTATATACGTGTAATATTGCATGTTAATTCACTCCACCCGGATATGGAACAAAATCTAAAAATTTGAAAATTTAGACTTCTTAGCCCGTTTATATGTGTTTATAAGAGAAAAAAAGCATTTGAAATCAATCCACCCGGCAATTGAACGAAATCTCAAATATAAAAATTTGGACTTCTTAGCTGGTTTATGTGTGTACATACGTGTAAGAATGTATGTTTATTCATTGCACCCGGCTATGGAACGAAATCAAAAAAATTGAAAATTTGGACTTCTTAGCCGGTTATTGTGTGTATATACATGTAAAAATGTATGTTAATTCAATGGACCCGGCTATGGAACGAAATCTAAAAATTGGAAAATTTGAACTCCTTAGCCGGTTTATGCGTGTATATACGTGTAATATTGCATGTTATTGCTATCCACCCGGCTATGGAACGAAATCTAAAAATTTGAAAATTTGGACTCCTTAGCCGGTTTTTGTGTGTATATACATGTAAAAATGTATGTTATTTCAATGCACGCGGCTATGGAACGAAATCTAAAAATTTGAAAATTTGGACTTCTGAGCCCGTTTATATGTGTTTATAAGAGAAAAAAAGCATTTAATTCAATCCACCCGGAAATTGAACGAAATCTGAAAAGATGAAAATTTGGACTTCTTAGCTGGTTTATGTGTGTACATACGTGTAAAAATTTATGTACTTCAGTGCACCCGGCTATGGAACGAAATCTAAAAATTTGAAAATACGACTTCTTACCCGGTTTCTGCATGTATACACGTGTAATATTGCATGTTAATTCACTCCACCCAGATATGGAACGAAATCTAAAAATTTAAAAATTTGGACTTCTTAGCCCATTTATATGTATTTATAAGAGAAAAAAAGCATTTGAATACAATCCACCCGGCAATTGGACGAAATCTGAAAATATGAAAATTTGGACTTCTTAGCTGGTTTATGTATGTACATACGTGTAAAAATGTATGTTTATTCATTGCACCCGACTATGGAACGAAATCAAAAAAATTGAAAATTTGGACTGCTGAGCCGGTTTTTGTGTGTATATACATGTAAAAATGTATGTTAATTCAATGCACGCGGCTATGGAACGAAAACTAAAAATTTGAAAATTTTGACTTCTTAGCCTGTTTATATGTTTGATACGTGAAAAAAAACATATGAATTCAAAGCACTCGGCTATGGAACGAAATCTAAAAATTGGTAAATTTGGACTCCTTAGCCGGTTTATGCGTGTATATACGTGTAATATTGCATGTTATTGCAATCCACCCGGATATGGAACGAAATCTAAAAATTTGAAAATTTGGACTTCTTAGCCCGTTTATATGTATTTATAAGAGAAAAAAAGCATTTGAATTCAATCCACCCAGCAATTGAACGAAATCTGAAAATATGAAAATTTGGACTTCTTTGCCGGTTACTGTGTGTATATACATGTAAAAATGTATGTTAATTCAATGCACCCGGCTATGGAACGAAAACTAAAAATTTGAAAATTTGGACTTTTTAGCCGCTTTATACGTGTTTATAAGTGAAAAAAAAGCATTTGAATTCTATCCACCCGGCAATGGAATGAAATCTAAAAATTTGAAAATTTGGACTCCCTAGCCGGTTTTTGTGTGTATATACATGTAAAAATGTATGTTAATTCAATGCACGCGGCTATGGAACGAAATCTAAAAATTTGAAAATTTGGACTCCTTAGCCGGTTTTTGTGTGTATATACAAGTAAAAATGTATGTTAATTCAATGCTCGCGGCTATGGAACGAAATCTAACAATTTGAAAATTTGGACCTCTGAGCCCGTTTATATGTGTTTATAAGAGAAAAAAAGCTTTTGAATTCAATCCACCCGATAATTGAACGAAATCTGAAAATATGAAAATTTGGAATTCTTAGCTGGTTTATGTGTGTACATACGTGTAAAAATGTATGTTTATTCATTGCACCCGGCTATGGATCGAAATCAAAAAAATTGAAAATTTGAACTTCTTAGCCGGTTATTGTGTGTATATACATGTAAAAATGTATGTTAATTCAATGCAACCGGCTATGGAACGAAAACTAAAAATTTGAAAATTTTGACTTCTTAGCCTGTTTATATGTGTTGATACGTGAAAAAAAACATTTGAATTCAAAGCACCCGGCTATGGAACGAAATCTCAAAATTGGAAATTTGGACTCCTTAGCCGGTTTATGCGTGTATATACATGTAAAAATGTATGTTAATTCAATGCACGCAGCTATGGAACGAAATCTAAAAATTTGCAAAATTTGAACTTCTGAGCCCGTTTATATGTGTTTATAAGAGAAAAAAAGCATTTGAATTCAATCCACCCGGCAATTGAACGAAATCTGAAAATATGAAAATTTGGACTTCTTAGCTGGTTTATGTGTGTACATACGTGTAAAAATGTGTGTTTATTCAATCCACCCGGCTATGGAACAATATTAAAAAATATGAAAATCTGGTCTTCTTAGCTGGTTCATGTGTGTACATACGTGCAAAATTTATGTTAATTCAGTGCACCCGGCTATGGAACGAAATCTAAAAATTTGAAAATACGACTTCTTACCCGGTTTATGCGTGCATATCTAAAAATCTAAAAATTTGAAAATTTGGACTTCTTAGCCCGTTATATGTGTTTATAAGAGAAAAAAAGCATTTGAATTCAGTCCACCCGGCAATTGAACGAAATCTGAAAATATGAAAATTTGGACTTCTTAGCTGGTTTATGTGTGTACATGCGTGTAAAAATGTATGTTTATTCATTGCACCCGGCTATGGAACGAAATCAAAAAAATTGAAAATTTGGACTTCTGAGCCGGTTATTGTGTACATACATGTAAAAATGTATGTTAATTCAATGCACGCGACTATGGAACGAACTCTAAAAATTTGAAAATTTGGACTTCTTAGCCCGTTTATATATGTTTATAAGAGAAAAAAAGCATTTGAATTCAATCCACCCGGCAATTGAACGAAATCTAAAAATTGGAAAATTTGGACTCCTTAGCTGGTTTATGTGTGTACATACGTGTAAAATGTATGTTTATTCATTGCACCCGGCTATGGAACGAAATCTAAAAATTGGAAAATTTGGACTCCTTAGCCGGTTTATGCGTGTATATACGTGTAATATTACATGTTATTGCAATCCACCCGGCTATGGAACGAAATCTAAAAATTTGAAAATTTGGACTCCTTAGCCGGTTTTTGTGTGTATATACATGTAAAAATGTACGTTAATTCAATGCACGCGGCTATGGAACGAAATCTAAAAATTTGAAAATTTGGACTTCTTAGCCCGTTTATATGTGTTTATAAGAGAAAAAAAGCATTTGAATTCAATCCACCCGGCAAATGAACGAAATCTGAAAATATGAAAATTTGGACTTCTTAGCTGGTTTATGTGTGTACATACGTGTAAAAATGTATGTTTATTCATTGCACCCGGATATGGAACGAAATCTAAAAAATTAAAATTTGGACTTCTTAGCCCGTTTATATGTGTTTATAAGAGAAAAAAAGCATTTGAATTCAATCCACCCGATAATTGAACGAAATCTGAAAATATGAAAATTAGGAATTCTTAGCTGGTTTATGTGTGTACATACGTATAAAAATGTATGTTTATTCATTGCACCCGGCTATGGAACGAAATCAAAAAAATTGAAAATTTGGACTTCTTAGCCGGTTATTGTGTGTATATACATGTAAAAATGTATGTTAATTCAATGGACCCGGCTATGGAACGAAATCTAAAAATTGGAAAATTTGGACTCCTTAGCCGGTTTATGCGTGTATATACGTGTAATATTGCATGTTATTGCTATCCCCACCCGGCTATGGAACGAAATCTAAAAATTTGAAAATTTGGACTCCTTAGCCGGTTTTGTGTGTATATACATGTAAAAATGTATGTTAATTCAATGCTCGCGGCTATGGAACGAAATCTAAAAATTTGAAAATTTGGGACCTCTGAGCCCGTTTATATGTGTGTATAAGAGAAAAAAGCTTTGAATTCAATCCCACCGATAATTGAACGAAATCTGAAATATGAAAATTGGATTCTTAGCTGGTTATGTGTGTACTACGTGTAAAAATGTATGTTTATTCATTGCAACCGGCTATGGAACGAAATCAAAAAATTGAAAATTTGGACTTCTAGCCGGTGATTGTGTGTATATACATGTAAAAATGTATGTTAATTCAATGCAACCGGCTATGGACGAAAACTAAAAATTGAAAATTTTGATCTTCTTAGCTTGTTTATATGTGTTGATACGTGAAAAAAAACATTTGAATTCAAAGCACCCGGCTATGGAACGAAATCTAAAAATTGGTAAATTTGGACTCCTTAGCCGGTTTATGCGTGTATATACATGTAAAAATGTATGTTAATTCAATGCACGCAGCTATGGAACGAAATCTAAAAATTTGCAAAATTTGGACCTCTGAGCCCGTTTATATGTGTTTATAAGAGAAAAAAAGCTTTTGAATTCAATCCACCCGATAATTGAACGAAATCTGAAAATATGAAAATTTGGAATTCTTAGCTGGTTTATGTGTGTACATACGTGTAAAAATGTATGTTTATTCATTGCACCCGGCTATGGATCGAAATCAAAAAAATTGAAAATTTGAACTTCTTAGCCGGTTATTGTGTGTATATACATGTAAAAATGTATGTTAATTCAATGCAACCGGCTATGGAACGAAAACTAAAAATTTGAAAATTTTGACTTCTTAGCCTGTTTATATGTGTTGATACGTGAAAAAAAACATTTGAATTCAAAGCACCCGGCTATGGAACGAAATCTCAAAATTGGAAAATTTGGACTCCTTAGCCGGTTTATGCGTGTATATACATGTAAAAATGTATGTTAATTCAATGCACGCAGCTATGGAACGAAATCTAAAAATTTGCAAAATTTGAACTTCTGAGCCCGTTTATATGTGTTTATAAGAGAAAAAAGCATTTGAATTCAATCCACCCGGCAATTGAACGAAATCTGAAAATATGAAAATTTGGACTTCTTAGCTGGTTTATGTGTGTACATACGTGTAAAAATGTGTGTTTATTCAATCCACCCGGCTATGGAACAATATTAAAAAATATGAAAATCTGGTCTTCTTAGCTGGTTCATGTGTGTACATACGTGCAAAATTTATGTTAATTCAGTGCACCCGGCTATGGAACGAAATCTAAAAATTTGAAAATACGACTTCTTAC
The DNA here is from genome assembly GCA_026168455.1 of Theocolax elegans. Taxonomy (NCBI): domain Eukaryota; kingdom Metazoa; phylum Arthropoda; class Insecta; order Hymenoptera; family Cerocephalidae; genus Theocolax; species Theocolax elegans. The sequence continues at coordinate 144,494 of JANSJX010000036.1, read as the reverse complement.
CCGGTTTATGCGTGCATATCTAAAAATCTAAAAATTTGAAAATTTGGACTTCTTAGCCCGTTATATGTGTTTATAAGAGAAAAAAAGCATTTGAATTCAGTCCACCCGGCAATTGAACGAAATCTGAAAATATGAAAATTTGGACTTCTTAGCTGGTTTATGTGTGTACATGCGTGTAAAAATGTATGTTTATTCATTGCACCCGGCTATGGAACGAAATCAAAAAAATTGAAAATTTGGACTTCTGAGCCGGTTATTGTGTGTATACATGTAAAAATGTATGTTAATTCAATGCACGCGACTATGGAACGAACTCTAAAAATTTGAAAATTTGGACTTCTTAGCCCGTTTATATATGTTATAAGAGAAAAAAAGCATTTGAATTCAATCCACCCGGCAATTGAACGAAATCTAAAAATTGGAAAATTTGGACTCCTTAGCTGGTTTATGTGTGTACATACGTGTAAAAATGTATGTTTATTCATTGCACCCGGCTATGGAACGAAATCTAAAAATTGGAAAATTTGGACTCCTTAGCCGGTTTATGCGTGTATATACGTGTAATATTACATGTTATTGCAATCCACCCGGCTATGGAACGAAATCTAAAAATTTGAAAATTTGGACTCCTTAGCCGGTTTTTGTGTATATACATGTAAAAATGTACGTTAATTCAATGCACGCGGCTATGGAACGAAATCTAAAAATTTGAAAATTTGGACTTCTTAGCCCGTTTATATGTGTTTATAAGAGAAAAAAAGCATTTGAATTCAATCCACCCGGCAAATGAACGAAATCTGAAAATATGAAAATTTGGACTTCTTAGCTGGTTTATGTGTGTACATACGTGTAAAAATGTATGTTTATTCATTGCACCCGGATATGGAACGAAATCTAAAAAATTAAAATTTGGACTTCTTAGCCCGTTTATATGTGTTTATAAGAAAAAAAAGCATTTGAATTCAATCCACCCGATAATTGAACGAAATCTGAAAATATGAAAATTAGGAATTCTTAGCTGGTTATGTGTGTACATACGTATAAAAATGTACGTGTGTATAATATGTTATCAATGGCACCGGGCTATTGGAACGAAAACTAAAAATTTGAAAATTTGGACTTTTTAGCCGCTTTATACGTGTTTATAAGGTAAAAAACAGCATTGAATTCTATCCACCGGGCACTGAATGAAATTCTAAAATTTGAAAATTTGGACTCCTAGCCGGTTTTTGTGTGTATAGACATGTAAAAATGTATGTTAATCAATGCAACGCGGCTATGGAACGAAATCTAAAAATTTGAAAATTTGGACTCCTTAGCCGGTTTTTGTGTGTCTATACAAGTAAAATGTCTGTTAATTCCATGCTCGCGGCTATGGACGAAATCTAACCAATTTGAAATTTGGAACCTCTGAGCGTTTATATGTGTTTATAAGAGAAAAAAAGCTTTTGAATTCAATCCACCCGATAATTGAACGAAATCTGAAAATATGAAAATTGGAATTCTTAGCTGGTTTATGTGTGTACATACGTGTAAAATGTATGTTTATTCATTGCACCCGGCTATGGATCGAAATCAAAAAATTGAAATTTGAACTTCTTAGCCGGTTATTGTGTGTATATACATGTAAAAATGTATGTTAATTCAATGCAACCGGCTATGGAACGAAAACTAAAAATTTGAAAATTTTGACTTCTTAGCCTGTTTATATGTGTTGATACGTGAAAAAAAACATTTGAATTCAAAGCACCCGGCTATGGAACGAAATCTCAAAATTGGAAAATTTGGACTCCTTAGCCGGTTTATGCGTGTATATACATGTAAAATGTATGTTAATTCAATGCACGCAGCTATGGAACGAAATCTAAAAATTTGCAAAATTTGAACTTCTGAGCCCGTTTATATGTGTTTATAAGAGAAAAAAGCATTTGAATTCAATCCACCCGGCAATTGAACGAAATCTGAAAATATGAAAATTTGGACTTCTTAGCTGGTTTATGTGTGTACATACGTGTAAAAATGTGTGTTTATTCAATCCACCCGGCTATGGAACAATATTAAAAAATATGAAAATCTGGTCTTCTTAGCTGGTTCATGTGTGTACATACGTGCAAAATTTATGTTAATTCAGTGCACCCGGCTATGGAACGAAATCTAAAAATTTGAAAATACGACTTCTTACCCGGTTTATGCGTGCATATCTAAAAATCTAAAAATTTGAAAATTTGGACTTCTTAGCCCGTTTATATGTGTTTATAAGAGAAAAAAAGCATTTGAATTCAGTCCACCCGGCAATTGAACGAAATCTGAAAATATGAAAATTTGGACTTCTTAGCTGGTTTATGTGTGTACATGCGTGTAAAAATGTATGTTTATTCATTGCACCCGGCTATGGAACGAAATCAAAAAAATTGAAAATTTGGACTTCTGAGCCGGTTATTGTGTACATACATGTAAAAATGTATGTTAATTCAATGCACGCGACTATGGAACGAACTCTAAAAATTTGAAAATTTGGACTTCTTAGCCCGTTTATATATGTTTATAAGAGAAAAAAAGCATTTGAATTCAATCCACCCGGCAATTGAACGAAATCTAAAAATTGGAAAATTTGGACTCCTTAGCTGGTTTATGTGTGTACATACGTGTAAAAATGTATGTTTATTCATTGCACCCGGCTATGGAACGAAATCTAAAAATTGGAAAATTTGGACTCCTTAGCCGGTTTATGCGTGTATATACGTGTAATATTACATGTTATTGCAATCCACCCGGCTATGGAACGAAATCTAAAAATTTGAAAATTTGGACTCCTTAGCCGGTTTTTGTGTGTATATACATGTAAAAATGTACGTTAATTCAATGCACGCGGCTATGGAACGAAATCTAAAAATTTGAAAATTTGGACTTCTTAGCCCGTTTATATGTGTTTATAAGAGAAAAAAAGCATTTGAATTCAATCCACCCGGCAAATGAACGAAATCTGAAAATATGAAAATTTGGACTTCTTAGCTGGTTTATGTGTGTACATACGTGTAAAAATGTATGTTTATTCATTGCACCCGGATATGGAACGAAATCTAAAAAATTAAAATTTGGACTTCTTAGCCCGTTTATATGTGTTTATAAGAGAAAAAAAGCATTTGAATTCAATCCACCCGATAATTGAACGAAATCTGAAAATATGAAAATTAGGAATTCTTAGCTGGTTTATGTGTGTACATACGTATAAAAATGTATGTTTATTCATTGCACCCGGCTATGGAACGAAATCAAAAAATTGAAAATTTGGACTTCTTAGCCGGTTATTGTGTGTATATACATGTAAAAATGTATGTTAATTCAATGGACCCGGCTATGGAACGAAATCTAAAAATTGGAAAATTTGGACTCCTTAGCCGGTTTATGCGTGTATATACGTGTAATATTGCATGTTATTGCTATCCACCCGGCTATGGAACGAAATCTAAAAATTTGAAAATTTGGACTCCTTAGCCGGTTTTTGTGTGTATATACATGTAAAAATGTATGTTAATTCAATGCTCGCGGCTATGGAACGAAATCTAAAAATTTGAAAATTTGGACCTCTGAGCCCGTTTATATGTGTTTATAAGAGAAAAAAAGCATTTGAATTCAATCCACCCGATAATTGAACGAAATCTGAAAATATGAAAATTTGGAATTCTTAGCTGGTTTATGTGTGTACATACGTGTAAAAATGTATGTTTATTCATTGCACCCGGCTATGGAACGAAATCAAAAAAATTGAAAATTTGGACTTCTTAGCCGGTTATTGTGTGTATATACATGTAAAAATGTATGTTAATTCAATGCAACCGGCTATGGAACGAAAACTAAAAATTTGAAAATTTTGACTTCTTAGCTTGTTTATATGTGTTGATACGTGAAAAAAAACATTTGAATTCAAAGCACCCGGCTATGGAACGAAATCTCAAAATTGGAAAATTTGGACTCCTTAGCCGGTTTATGCGTGTATATACATGTAAAAATGTATGTTAATTCAATGCACGCAGCTATGGAACGAAATCTAAAAATTTGCAAAATTTGAACTTCTGAGCCCGTTTATATGTGTTTATAAGAGAAAAAAAGCATTTGAATTCAATCCACCCGGCAATTGAACGAAATCTGAAAATATGAAAATTTGGACTTCTTAGCTGGTATATGTGTGTACATACGTGTAAAAATGTATGTTTATTCATTGCACCCGGCTATGGAACGAAATCAAAAAAAATGAAAATTTGGACTTCTTAGCTGGTTTATGTGTGTACCTACGTGTAAAAATGTATGTTTATTCATTGCACCCGGCTATGGAACGAAATCAAAAAAATTGAAAATTTGGACTTCTTAGCCGGTTATTGTGTGTATATACATGTAAAAATGTATGTTAATTCAATGCACTCGGCTATGGAACGAAAACTAAAAATTTGAAAATTTTGACTTCTTAGCCTGTTTATATGTGTTTATAAGAGAAAAAAAGCATTTGAATTCAATCCAACCGGCAATTGAACGAAATCTGAAAATATGAAAATTTGGACTTCTTAGCTGGTTTATGTGTGTACATACGTGTAAAAATGTGTGTTTATTCAATCCACCCGGCTATGGAACAAAATTAAAAAATATGAAAATCTGGTCTTCTTAGCTGGTTCATGTGTGTACATACGTGCAAAATTTATGTTAATTCAGTGCACCCGGCTATGGAACGAAATCTAAAAATTTGAAAATACGACTTCTTACCCGGTTTATGCGTGCATATACGTGTAATATTGCATGTTAATTAACTCCACCCGGATATGGAACGAAATCTAAAAATTTGAAAATTTGGACTTCTTAGCCCGTTTATATGTGTTTATAAGAAAAAAAAAGCATTTGAATTCAGTCCACCCGGCTATTGAACGAAATCTGAAAATATGAAAACTTGGACTTCTTAGCTGGTTTATGTGTGTACATGCGTGTAAAAATGTATGTTTATTCATTGCACCCGGCTATGGAACGAAATCAAAAAAATTGAAAATTTGGACTTCTGAGCCGGTTATTGTGTACATACATGTAAAAATGTATGTTAATTCAATGCACGCGACTATGGAACGAAATCTAAAAATTTGAAAATTTGGACTTCTTAGCCCGTTTATATGTGTTTATAAGAGAAAAAAAGCATTTGAATACAATCCACCCGGCAATTGGACGAAATCTGAAAATATGAAAATTTGGACTTCTTAGCTGGTTTATGTGTGTACATACGTGTAAAAATGTATGTTTATTCATTGCACCCGGCTATGGAACGAAATCAAAAAAATTGAAAATTTGGAATGCTTAGCCGATTATTGTGTGTATATACATGTAAAAATGTATGTTCATTCAATGCACGCGGCTATGGAACGAAACCTAAAAATTTGAAAATTTGGACTTCTTTGCCCGTTTATATATGTTTATAAGAGAAAAAAAGCATTTGAATTCAATCCACCCGGCAATTGAACGAAATCTAAAAATTGGAAAATTTGGACTCCTTAGCCGGTTTATGCGTGTATATACGTGTAATATTACATGTTATTGCAATCCACCCGGCTATGGAACGAAATCTAAAAATTTGAAAATTTGGACTCCTTAACCGGTTTTTGTGTGTATATACATGTAAAGATGTATGTTAATTCAATGCACGCGGCTATGGAACGAAATCTAAAAATTTTAAAAATTTGGACTTCTGAGCCCGTTTATATGTGTTTATAACAGAAAAAAAGCATTTGAATTCAATCCACCCGGCAATTGCACGAAATCTGAAATATTAAAATTTGGACTTCTTAGCTGGTTTATGTGTGTACATACGTGTAATATTGCATGTTTTTGCAATCCACCCGGCTATGGAACGAAATCAAAAACATTGAAAATTTGAACTTCTGAGGCGGTTATTGTGTGTATATACATGTTGAAATGTATGTTAATTCAATGTACCCGGCTATGGAACGAAAACTAAAAATTTGAAAATTTTGACTTCTTAGCCTGTTTATATGTGTTGATACGCGAAAAAAAACATTTGAATTCAAAGCACCCGGCTATGGAACGAAATCTAAAAATTTGAAAATTTGGACTCCTTAGCCGGTTTTTGTGTGTATATACATGTAAATATGTATGTTAATTCAATGCACGCTGCTATGGAACGAAATCTAAAAATTTGAAAATTTGGACTTCTGAGCCCGTTTATATGTGTTTATAAGAGAAAAAAAGCATTTAAATTGAATCCACCCGGCAATTGAACGAAATCTGAAAATATGAAAATTTGGACTTCTTAGCTGGTTTATGTGTGTACATACGTGTAAAAATGTATGTTTATTCATTGCACCCGGCTATGGAACGAAATCAAAAAAATTGAAAATTTGGACTTCTTAGCCGGTTATTGTGTGTATATACATGTAAAAATGTATGTTAATTCACTCCACCTGGATATGGAACGAAATCTAAAAATTTGAAAATTTGGACTTCTTAGCCCGTTTATATGTGTTTATAAGAGAAAAAAAGCATTTGAATACAATCCACCCGGCAATTGGACGAAATCTGAAAATATGAAAATTTGGACTTCTTAGCTGGTTTATGTGTGTACATACGTGTAAAAATGTATGTTTATTCATTGCACCCGGCTATGGAACGAAATCAAAAAAATTGAAAATTTGGAATCCTTAGCCGATTATTGTGTGTATATACATGTAAAAATGTATGTTCATTCAATGCACGCGGCTATGGAACGAAAACTAAAAATTTGAAAATTTTGACTTCTTAGCCTGTTTATATGTGTTTATAAGAGAAAAAAAGCATTTGAATTCAATCCACCCGGCAATTGAACGAAATCTGAAAATATGAAAATTTGGACTTCTTAGCTGGTTTATGTGTGTACATACGTGTAAAAATGTGTTTATTCAATCCACCCGGCTTTGGAACAAAATTAAAAAATTTGAAAATCTGGTCTTCTTAGCTGGTTTATGCGTGTATATACGTGTAATATTACATGTTATTGCAATCCACCCGGCTATGGAACGAAATCTAAAAATTTGAAAATTTGGACTCCTTAGCCGGTTTTTGTGTGTATGTACATGTAAAAATTTATGTTAATTCAATGCACGCGGCTATGGAACGAAATCTAAAAATTTGAAAATTTGGACTTCTGAGCCCGTTTATATGTGTTTATAAGAGAAAAAAAGCATTTGAATTCAATCCACCCGGCAATTGAACGAAATCTGAAAATATGAAAATTTGGACTCCTTAGCCGGTTTTTGTGTGTATATACATGTAAAAATGTATGTTAATTCAATGCACGCGGCTATGGAACGAAAACTAAAAATTTGAAAATTTTGACTTCTTAGCCTGTTTATATGTGTTTATAAGAGAAAAAAAGCATTTGAATTCAATCCACCCGGCAATTGAACGAAATCTGAAAATATGAAAATTTGGACTTCTTAGCTGGTTTATGTGTGTACATACGTGTAAAAATGTGTGTTTATTCAATCCACCCGGCTTTGGAACAAAATTAAATATTTGAAAAACTGGTCTTCTTAGCTGGTTCATGTGTGTACATACGTGTAAAAATTTATGTTAATTCAGTGCACCCGGCTATGGAACGAAATCTAAAAATTTGAAAATACGACTTCTTACCCGGTTTATGCGTGCATATACGTGTAATATTGCATGTTAATCAACTCCACCCGGATATGGAACGAAATCTAAAAATTTGAAAATTTGGACTTCTTAGGCCGTTTATATGTGTTTATAAGAGAAAAAAAGCATTTGAATTCAATCCACCCGGCAATTGAACGAAATCTGAAAATATGAAAATTTGGACTTCTTAGCTGGTTTATGTGTGTACATACGTGTAAAAATGTATGTTTATTCATTGCACCCGGCTATGGAACGAAATCTAAAAATTGGAAAATTTGGACTCCTTAGCCGGTTTATGCGTGTATATACGTGTAATATTACATGGTATTGCAATCCACCCGGCTATGGAACGAAATCTAAAAATTTGAAAATTTGGACTCCTAAGCCGGTTTTTGTGTGTATATACATGTAAAAATGTATGTTAATTCAATGCACGCGGCTATGGAACGAAATCTAAAAATTTGAAAATTTGGACTTCTTAGCCTGTTTATATGTGTTTATAAGAGAAAAAAAGCATTTGAATTCAATCCACCCGGCAATTGAACGAAATCTGAAAATATGAAAATTTGTACTTCTTAGCTGGTTTATGTGTGTACATACGTGTAAAAATGTGTTTTTATTCAATCCACCCGGCTTTGGAACAAAATTAAAAAATTTGAAAATCTGGTCTTCTTAGCTGGTTTATGCGTGTATATACGTGTAATATTACATGTTATTGCAATCCACCCGGCTATGAAACGAAATCTAAAAATTTGAAAATTTGGACTCCTTAGCCGGTTTTTGTGTGTATGTACATGTAAAAATTTATGTTAATTCAATGCACGCGGCTATGGAACGAAATCTAAAATTTGAAAATTTGGACTTCTGAGCCCGTTTATATGTGTTTATAAGAGAAAAAACGCATTTGAATTCAATCCACCCGGCAATTGAACGAAATCTGAAAATATGAAAATTTGGACTCCTTAGCCGGTTTTTGTGTGTATATACATGTAAAAATGTATGTTAATTCAATGCACGCGGCTATGGAACGAAATCTAAAAATTTTAAAAATTTGGACTTCTGAGCCCGTTTATATGTGTTTATAAGAGAAAAAAAGCATTTGAATTCAATCCACCCGGCAATTGCACGAAATCTGAAAATATTAAAATTTGGACTTCTTAGTTGGTTTATGTGTGTACATACGTGTAAAAATGTATGTTTATTCATTGCACCCGGCTATGGAACGAAATCAAAAAAATTGAAAATTTGGGCTTCTTAGCCGGTTATTGTGTGTATATACATGTAAAAATGTATGTTAATTCACTCCACCTGGATATTGAACGAAATCTAAAAATTTGAAAATTTGGACTTCTTTGCCCGTTTATATATGTTTATAAGAGAAAAAAAGCATTTGAATTCAATCCACCCAACAATTAAACGAAATCTAAAAATTTGAAAATTTGGACTCCTTAGCCGGTTTATGCGTGTATATACGTGTAATATTACATGTTATTGCAATCCACCCGGCTATGGAACGAAATCTAAAAATTTGAAAATTTGGACTCCTTAACCGGTTTTTGTGTGTATATACATGTAAAAATGTATGTTAATTCAATGCACGCGGCTATGGAACGAAATCTAAAAATTTGAAAATTTTGACTTCTTAGCCTGTTTATATGTGTTGATACGTGAAAAAAAACATTTGAATTCAAAGCACGCGGCTATGGAACGAAATCTAAAAATTGGAAAATTTGGACTCCTTAGCCGGTTTTTGTGTGTATATACATGTAAAAATGTATGTTAATTCAATGCACGCGGCTATGAAACGAAATCTAAAAATTTTAAAAATTTGGACTTCTGAGCCCGTTTATATGTGTTTATAACAGAAAAAAAGCATTTGAATTCAATCCACCCGGCAATTGCACGAAATCTGAAAATATTAAAATTTGGACTTCTTAGCTGGTTTATGTGTGTACATACGTGTAATATTGCATGTTATTGCAATCCACCCGGCTATGGAACGAAATCAAAAACATTGAAATTTGAACTTCTGAGCCGGTTATTGTGTGTATATACATGTTGAAATGTATGTTAATTCAATGTACCCGGCTATGGAACGAAAACTAAAAATTTGAAAATTTTGACTTCTTAGCCTGTTTATATGTGTTGATACGTGAAAAAAACATTTGAATTCAAAGCACCCGGCTATGGAACGAAATCTAAAAATTTGAAATTTTGGACTCCTTTAGCCGGTTTTTGTGTGTATATACATGAAAAATGTATGTTAGTTCAATGCACGCGGCTATGGAACGAAATCTAAAAATTTGAAAATTTGGACTTCTGAGCCCGTTTATATGTGTTTATAAGAGAAAAAAGCATTGAATTGAATCCACCCGGCAATTGAACGAAATCTGAATAATATGAAAATTTGGACTTCTTAGCTGGTTTATGTGTGTACATACGTGTAAAAATGTATGTTTATTCATTGCACCCCGGCTATGGAACGAAATCTAAAAATTGGAAAATTTGGACTCCTTAGCCGGTTATGCTTGTATATACGTGTAATATTACATGGTATTGCAATCCACCCGGCTATGGAACGAATCTAAACAATTTGAAAATTTGGACTCCTTAGCCTGTTTATATGTGTTTATAAGAGAAAAAAAGCATTTGAATTCAATCCACCGGCAATTGAACGAAATCTGAAAATATGGAAAATTTGGACTTCTTAGCTGGTTTATGTGTGTACATACGTGTTAAAAATGTGTGTTTATTCAATCCACCCGGCTTTGGAACAAAATTAAAAAATTTGAAAATCTGGTCTTCTTAGCTGGTTCATGTGTGTACATACGTGTAAAAATTTATGTTAATTCAGTGCACCCGGCTATGGAACGAAATCTAAAAATTTGAAAATACGACTTCTTACCCGGTTTATGCGTGCATATACGTGTAATATTGCATGTTAATTAACTCCACCGGATATGGAACGAAATCTAAAAATTTGAAAATTTGGACTTCTTAGGCCGTTTATATGTGTTTATAAGAGAAAAAAAGCATTTGAATTCAATCCACCCGGCAATTGAACGAAATCTGAAAATATGAAAATTTGGACTTCTTAGCTGGTTTATGTGTGTACATACGTGTAAAAATGTATGTTTATTCATTGCATCCGGCTATGGAACGAAATCAAAAAAATTGAAAATTTGGACTTCTTAGCCGGTTACTGTATGTATATACATGTAAAAACGTATGTTAATTCAATGCACCCGGCTATGGAACGAAATCTAAAATTGGAAAATTTGGACTCCTTAGCCGGTTTATGCGTGTATATACGTGTAATATTACATGGTATTGCAATCCACCCGGCTATGGAACGAAATCTAAAAATTTGAAAATTTGGACTCCTAGAGCCGGTTTTGTGTGTATATACATGTAAAAATGTATGTTAATTCAATGCACGCGGCTATGGAACGAAATCTAAAAATTTGAAAATTTGGACTTCTTAGCCGTTTATAGGTGTTTATAAGAGAAAAAGCATTTGAATTCAATCCACCCGGCAATTGAACGAATCTGAAAATATGAAAATTTACTTCTTAGCTGGTTTATGTGTGTACATACGTGTAAAAATGTTTTATTCATCCACCCGGCTTGGAACAAAATTAAAAAATTTGAAAATTGGTCTTCTTAGCTGTTATGCGTGTATATACGTGTAATATTACATGTTATTGCAATCCACCCGGCTATGAAACGAAATCTAAAAATTTGAAAATTTGGACTCCTTAGCCGTTTTTGTGGTATGTAACATGTAAAAATTTATGTTAATTCAATGCACGCGGCTATGGAACGAAATCTAAAAATTTGAAAATTTGGACTTCTGAGCCCGTTTATATGTGTTATAAGAGAAAAAAGCATTTGAATTCAATCCACCCGGCAATTGAACGAAATCTGAAAATATGAAAATTTGGACTCCTTAGCCGTTTTTGTGTGTATATACATGTAAAAATGTATGTTAATTCAATGCACGCGGCTATGGAACGAAATCTAAAAATTTTAAAAATTTGGACCTTCTGAGCCCGTTTATATGTGTTATAAGAGAAAAAAAGCATTTGAATTCAATCCAGCCCGGCAATTGCACGAAATCTGAACATATTAAAATTTGGACTTCTTAGTTGGTTTATGTGTGTACATACGTGTAAAAATGTATGTTTATTCATTGCACCCGGCTATGGAACGAAATCAAAAAATTGAAAATTTGGGCTCTTAGCCGGTTATTGTGTGTATATACATGTAAAAATGTATGTTATTCACTCCACCTGGATATTGAACGAAATCTAAAATTTGAAAATTTGGACTTCTTTGCCCGTTTAATATATGTTTATAGAGAAAAAAGCATTTGAATTCAATCCACCCAACAATTAAACGAAATCTAAAAATTTGAAAATTTGGACTCCTTAGCCGGTTTACTGCGTGTATATACGTGTAATATACTGTTATTGCAATTCCACCCGGCTATGGAACGAAATCTAAAAATTTGAAATTTGGACTCCTTAACCGGTTTTTGTGTGTATATACATGTAAAAATGTATGTAATTCAATGCACGCGGCTATGGAACGAAATCTAAAAATTTGAAAATTTTGACTTCTTAGCCTGTTTATATGTGTGATACGTGAAAAAAAACATTTGAATTCAAAGCACGCGGCTATGGAACGAATCTAAAAATTGGAAAATTTGGACCTTAGCCGGTTTTTGTGTGTATATACATGTAAAAATGTATGTTATTCATGCACGCGGCTATGGAACGAAATCTAAAAATTTTAAAAATTTGGACTTCTGAGCCCGTTTATATTGTTTATAACAGAAAAAAAGCATTTGAATTCAATCCACCCGGCAATTGCACGAAATCTGAAAATATTAAAATTTGGACTTCTTAGCTGGTTTATGTGTGTACATACGTGTAATATTGCATGTTATTGCAATCCACCCGGCTATGGAACGAAATCAAAAACATTGAAAATTTGAACTTCTGAGCGGTTATTGTGTGTATAACATGTTGAAATGTATGTTAATTCAATGTACCCGGCTATGGAACGAAAACTAAAAATTGAAAATTTTGACTTCTTAGCCTGTTTATATGGTTGATACGTGAAAAAAAACATTTGAATTCAAAGCACCCGGCTATGGAACGAAATCTAAAAATTTGAAAATTTGGACTCCTTAGCCGGTTTTTGTGTGTATATACATGAAAATGTATGTTAGTTCAATGCACGCGGCTATGGAACGAAATCTAAAAATTTGAAAATTTGGACTTCTGAGCCCGTTTATATGTGTTTATAAGAGAAAAAAAGCATTTGAATTGAATCCACCCGGCAATTGAACGAAATCTGAAAATATGAAAATTTGGACTTCTTAGCTGGTTTATGTGTGTACATACGTGTAAAAATGTATGTTTATTCATTGCCCGGCTATGGAACGAAATCTAAAAATTGGAAAATTTGGACTCCTTAGCCGGTTTATGCTTGTATATACGTGTAATATTACATGGTATTGCAATCCACCCGGCTATGGAACGAAATCTAAAAATTTGAAAATTGGACTCCTTAGCCTGTTTATATGTGTATAAGAGAAAAAAAGCATTTGAATTCAATCCACCCGGCAATTGAACGAAATCTGAAAATATGAAAATTTGGACTTCTTAGCTGGTTTATGTGTGTACTACGTGTAAAAATGTGTGTTATTCAATCCACCCGGCTTGGAACAAAATTAAAAAATTTGAAAATCTGGTCTTCTTAGCTGGTCATGTGTACATACGTGTAAAAATTTATGTTAATTCAGTGCACCCGGCTATGGAACGAAATCTAAAAATTTGAAAATACGACTTCTTACCCGGTTTATGCGTGCATATACGTGTAATATTGCATGTTAATTAACTCCACCCGGATATGGAACGAAATCTAAAAATTTGAAAATTTGGACTTCTTAGGCCGTTTATATGTGTTTATAAGAGAAAAAAAGCATTTGAATTCAATCCACCCGGCAATTGAACGAAATCTGAAAATATGAAAATTTGGACTTCTTAGCTGGTTTATGTGTGTACATACGTGTAAAAATGTATTTATTCATTGCATCCGGCTATGGAACGAAATCAAAAAAATTGAAAATTTGGACTTCTTAGCCGGTTACTGTATGTATATACATGTAAAAACGTATGTTATTCAATGCACGCGGCTATGGAACGAATCTAAAAATTGGAAAATTTGGACTCCTTAGCCGGTTTATGCGTGTATATACGTGTAATATTACATGGTATTGCAATCCACCCGGCTATGGAACGAAATCTAAAAATTTGAAAATTTGGACTCCTTAGCCGGTTTTTGTGTGTATATACATGTAAAAATGTATGTTAATTCAATGCACGCGGCTATGGAACGAAATCTAAAAATTTGAAAATTTGGACTTCTTAGCCCGTTTATATGTTTATAAGAGAAAAAAAGCATTGAATTCAATCCACCCGGCAATTGAACGAATCTGAAAATATGAAAATTTGGACTTCTTAGCTGGTTTATGTGTGTACATACGTGTAAAAATGTATGTTTATTCATTGCATCCGGCTATGGAACGAAATCAAAAAAATTGAAAATTTGGACTTCTTAGCCGTTATTGTATGTATATACATGTAAAAATGTATGCTAATTCAATGCACGCGGCTATGGAACGAACTCTAAAAATTTGAAAATTTGGACTTCTTTGCCCGTTTATATATGTTTATAAGAGAAAAAAAGCATTTGAATTCAATCCACCCGGCAATTGAACGAAATCTAAAAATTTGAAAATTTGGACTCCTTAGCCGGTTTATGCGTGTATATACGTGTAATATTACATGTTATTGCAATCCACCCGGCTATGGAACGAAATCTAAAAATTGAAAATTTGGAATCCTTAGCCGATTATTGTGTGTATATACATGTAAAAATGTATGTTAATTCAATGCACGCGGCTATGGAACGAAAACTAAAAATTTGAAAATTTTGACTTCTTAGCCTGTTTATATGTGTTATAAGAGAAAAAAAGCATTTGAATTCAATCCACCCGGCAATTGAACGAAATCTGAAAATATGAAAATTTGGACTTCTTAGCTGGTTTATGTGTGTACATACGTGTAAAAATGTGTTTATTCAATCCACCCGGCTTTGGAACAAAATTAAAAAATTTGAAAATCTGGTCTTCTTAGCTGGTTTATGCGTGTATATACGTGTAATATTACATGTTATTGCAATCCACCCGGCTATGGAACGAAATCTAAAAATTTGAAAATTTGGACTCCTTAGCCGGTTTTTGTGTGTATATACATGTAAAAATGTATGTTAATTCAATGCACGCGGCTATGGAACGAAAACTAAAAATTTGAAAATTTTGACTTCTTAGCCTGTTTATATGTGTTTATAAGAGAAAAAAAGCATTTGAATTGAATCCACCCGGCAATTGAACGAAATCTGAAAATATGAAAATTTGGACTTCTTAGCTGGTTTATGTGTGTACATACGTGTAAAAATGTATGTTTATTCATTGCACCCGGCTATGGAACGAAATCAAAAAAATTGAAAATTTGGACTTCTGAGCCGGTTATTGTGTACATACATGTAAAAATGTATGTTAATTCAATGCACGCGACTATGGAACGAAATCTAAAAATTTGAAAATTTGGACTTCTTAGCCCGTTTATATGTGTTTATAAGAGAAAAAAAGCATTTGAATACAATCCACCCGGCAATTGGACGAAATCTGAAAATATGAAAATTTGGACTTCTTAGCTGGTTTATGTGTGTACATACGTGTAAAAATGTATGTTTATTCATTGCACCCGGCTATGGAACGAAATCAAAAAAATTGAAAATTTGGAATGCTTAGCCGATTATTGTGTGTATATACATGTAAAAATGTATGTTCATTCAATGCACGCGGCTATGGAACGAAACCTAAAAATTTGAAAATTTGGACTTCTTTGCCCGTTTATATATGTTTATAAGAGAAAAAAAGCATTTGAATTCAATCCACCCGGCAATTGAACGAAATCTAAAAATTGGAAAATTTGGACTCCTTAGCCGGTTTATGCGTGTATATACGTGTAATATTACATGTTATTGCAATCCACCCGGCTATGGAACGAAATCTAAAAATTTGAAAATTTGGACTCCTTAACCGGTTTTTGTGTGTATATACATGTAAAGATGTATGTTAATTCAATGCACGCGGCTATGGAACGAAATCTAAAAATTTTAAAAATTTGGACTTCTGAGCCCGTTTATATGTGTTTATAACAGAAAAAAAGCATTTGAATTCAATCCACCCGGCAATTGCACGAAATCTGAAAATATTAAAATTTGGACTTCTTAGCTGGTTTATGTGTGTACATACGTGTAATATTGCATGTTTTGCAATCCACCCGGCTATGGAACGAAATCAAAAACATTGAAAATTTGAACTTCTGAGGCGGTTATTGTGTGTATATACATGTTGAAATGTATGTTAATTCAATGTACCCGGCTATGGAACGAAAACTAAAAATTTGAAAATTTTGACTTCTTAGCCTGTTTATATGTGTTGATACGCGAAAAAAACATTTGAATTCAAAGCACCCGGCTATGGAACGAATCTAAAAATTTGAAAATTTGGACTTCTTAGCCCGTTTATATGTGTTTATAAGAGAAAAAAAGCATTTGAATACAATCCACCCGGCAATTGGACGAAATCTGAAAATATGAAAATTTGGACTTCTTAGCTGGTTTATGTGTGTACATACGTGTAAAAATGTATGTTTATTCATTGCACCCGGCTATGGAACGAAATCAAAAAAATTGAAAATTTGGAATGCTTAGCCGATTATTGTGTGTATATACATGTAAAAATGTATGTTCATTCAATGCACGCGGCTATGGAACGAAACCTAAAAATTTGAAAATTTGGACTTCTTTGCCCGTTTATATATGTTTATAAGAGAAAAAAAGCATTTGAATTCAATCCACCCGGCAATTGAACGAAATCTAAAAATTGGAAAATTTGGACTCCTTAGCCGGTTTATGCGTGTATATACGTGTAATATTACATGTTATTGCAATCCACCCGGCTATGGAACGAAATCTAAAAATTTGAAAATTTGGACTTCTTAGCTGGTTTATGTGTGTACATACGTGTAAAAATGTGTTTATTCAATCCACCCGGCAATTGAACGAAATCTGAAAATATTAAAATTTGGACTTCTGAGCCCGTTTATATGTGTTTATAAGAGAAAAAAAGCATTTGAATTCAATCCACCCGGCAATTGCACGAAATCTGAAAATATTAAAATTTGGACTTCTTAGCTGGTTTATGTGTGTACATACGTGTAATATTGCATGTTTTGCAATCCACCCGGCTATGGAACGAAATCAAAAACATTGAAAATTTGAACTTCTGAGGCGGTTATTGTGTGTATATACATGTTGAAATGTATGTTAATTCAATGTACCCGGCTATGGAACGAAAACTAAAAATTTGAAAATTTTGACTTCTTAGCCTGTTTATATGTGTTGATACGCGAAAAAAACATTTGAATTCAAAGCACCCGGCTATGGAACGAAATCTAAAAATTTGAAAATTTGGACTCCTTAGCCGGTTTTTGTGTGTATATACATGTAAATATGTATGTTAATTCAATGCACGCTGCTATGGAACGAAATCTAAAAATTTGAAAATTTGGACTTCTGAGCCCGTTTATATGTGTTTATAAGAGAAAAAAAGCATTTAAATTGAATCCACCCGGCAATTGAACGAAATCTGAAAATATGAAAATTTGGACTTCTTAGCTGGTTTATGTGTGTACATACGTGTAAAAATGTATGTTTATTCATTGCACCCGGCTATGGAACGAAATCAAAAAAATTGAAAATTTGGACTTCTTAGCTGGTTTATGTGTGTACATACGTGTAAAAATGTGTTTATTCAATCCACCCGGCAATTGAACGAAATCTGAAAATATTAAAATTTGGACTTCTTAGCCCGTTATATGTGTTTATAAGAGAAAAAAAGCATTTGAATTCAATCCACCCGGCAATTGGACGAAATCTGAAAATATGAAAATTTGGACTTCTTAGCTGGTTTATGTGTGTACATACGTGTAAAAATGTATGTTTATTCATTGCACCCGGCTATGGAACGAAATCAAAAAAATTGAAAATTTGGACTTCTTAGCCGGTTATTGTGTGTATATACATGTAAAAATGTATGTTAATTCACTCCACCTGGATATGGAACGAAATCTAAAAATTTGAAAATTTTGACTTCTTAGCCTGTTTATATGTGTTGATACGCGAAAAAAACATTTGAATTCAAAGCACCCGGCTATGGAACGAAAACTAAAAATTGAAAATTTGGACTTCTTAGCTGGTTTATGTGTGTACATACGTGTAAAAATGTATGTTTATTCATTGCACCCGGCTATGGAACGAAATCAAAAAAATTGAAAATTTGGACTTCTTAGCCGGTTATTGTGTGTATATACATGTAAAAATGTATGTTAATTCAATGCACGCGGCTATGGAACGAAAACTAAAAATTTGAAAATTTGGACTTCTTAGCCTGTTTATATGTGTTTATAGAGAAAAAAAGCATTTGAATTCAATCCACCCGGCAATTGAACGAAATCTGAAAATATGAAAATTTGGACTTCTTAGCTGGTTTATGTGTGTACATACGTGTAAAAATGTGTTTATTCAATCCACCCGGCTTTGGAACAAAATTAAAAAATTTGAAAATCTGGTCTTCTTAGCTGGTTTATGCGTGTATACGTGTAATATTACATGTTATTGCAATCCACCCGGCTATGGAACGAATCTAAAAATTTGAAAATTGGACTCCTTAGCCGGTTTTTGTGTATATACATGTAAAAATGTATGTTAATTCAATGCACGCGGCTATGGAACGAAAACTAAAAATTGAAAATTTGGACTTCTTAGCCCGTTTATATGTGTTTATAAGAGAAAAAAAGCATTTAAATTGAATCCACCCGGCATTGAACGAAATCTGAAAATATGAAAATTTGGACTTCTTAGCTGGTTTTGTGTGTACATACGTGTAAAAATGTGTGTTTATTCAATCCACCCGGCTTTGGAACAAAATTAAAAAATTTGAAAATTTGGACTCCTTAGCCGGTTTATGCGTGTATACGTGTAATATTACATGTTATTGCAATCCACCCGGCTATGGAACGAAAACTAAAAATTTGAAAATTTTGACTTCTTAGCCTGTTTATATGTGTTGATACGCGAAAAAAACATTTGAATTCAAAGCACCCGGCTATGGAACGAAATCTAAAAATTTGAAAATTTGGACTCCTTAGCCGGTTTTTGTGTGATATACATGTAAATATGTATGTTAATTCAATGCACGCTGCTATGGAACGAAATCTAAAAATTTGAAAATTTGGACTTCTGAGCCCGTTTATATGTGTTTATAAGAGAAAAAAAGCATTTAAATTGAATCCACCCGGCAATTGAACGAAATCTGAAAATATGAAAATTTGGACTTCTTAGCTGGTTTATGTGTGTACATACGTGTAAAAATGTATGTTTATTCATTGCACCCGGCTATGGAACGAAATCAAAAAAATTGAAAATTTGGACTTCTTAGCCGGTTATTGTGTGTATACATGTAAAAATGTATGTTAATTCACTCCACCTGGATATGGAACGAAATCTAAAAATTTGAAAATTTGGACTTCTTAGCCCGTTTATAGTGTTTATAAGAGAAAAAAAGCATTGAATACAATCCACCCGGCAATTGGACGAAATCTGAAAATATGAAAATTTGGACTTCTTAGCTGGTTTATGTGTGTACATACGTGTAAAAATGTATGTTTATTCATTGCACCCGGCTATGGAACGAAATCAAAAAAATTGAAAATTTGGAATCCTTAGCCGATTATTGTGTATATACATGTAAAAATGTATGTTAATTCAATGCACGCGGCTATGGAACGAAAACTAAAAATTTGAAAATTTTGACTTCTTAGCCTGTTTATATATGTTTAAGAGAAAAAAAAGCATTTGAATTCAATCCACCCGGCAATTGAACGAAATCTAAAAATTGGAAAATTTGGACTCCTTAGCTGGTTTATGTGTGACATACGTGTAAAAATGTATGTTTATCATTGCACCGGCTATGGAACGAATCTAAAAATTGGAAAATTTGGACTCCTTAGCCGGTTTATGGTGTATATACGTGTACTATACATGTTATTGAATCCACCCGGCTATGGAACGAAATCTAAAATTCTGAAAATTTGGACTCCTTAGGCCGGTTTTTGTGTGTATATACATGTAAAAATGTACGTTAATTCAATGCACGCGGCTATGGAACGAAATCTAAAATTTGAAAATTTGGACTTCTTAGCCCGTTTATATGTGTTTATAAGGAGAAAAAAAGCATTTTGAATTCAATCCACCCGGCAAATGAACGAAATCTGAAAATATGAAAATTTGGACTTCTTAGCTGGTTTATGTGTGTACATACGTGTAAAAATGTATGTTATTCATTGCACCCGGATATGGAACGAAATCTAAAAATTAAAATTTGGACTTCTTAGCCCGTTTATATGTGTTTATAAGAGAAAAAAAGCATTTGAATTCAATCCACCCGATAATTGAACGAAATCTGAAAATATGAAAATTAGGAATTCTTAGCTGGTTTTATGTGTGTACATACGTATAAAAATGTATTGTTTATTCATTGCACCCGGCTATGGAACGAAATCAAAAAAATTGAAAATTTGGACTTCTTAGCCGGTTATTGTGTGTATATACATGTAAAAATGTATGTTAATTCAATGGACCCGGCTATGGAACGAAATCTAAAAATTGGAAAATTTGGACTCCTTAGCCGGTTTATGCGTGTATATACGTGTAATTATTGCATGTTATTGCTATCCACCCGGCTATGGAACGAAATCTAAAATTTGAAAATTTGGACTCTTAGCCGGTTTTTGTGTGTATATACATGTAAAATGTATGTTAATTCAATGCTCGCGGCTATGGAACGAAATCTAAAAATTGAAAATTTGGACCTCTGAGCCCGTTTATATGTGTTTATAAGAGAAAAAAAGCATTTTGAATTCAATCCACCCGCTAATTGAACGAAATCTGAAAATATGAAAATTTGGAATTCTTAGCTGGTTTATGTGTGTACATACGTGTAAAATGTATGTTTATTCATTGCACCCGGCTATGGAACGAAATCAAAAAATTGAAAATTTGACTTCTTAGCCGGATTATTGTGTGTATATACATGTAAAAATGTATGTAATTCAATGCAACCGGCTATGGAACGAAACTAAAAATTTGAAAATTTGACTTCTTAGCTGTTTATATGTGTTGATACGTGAAAAAAAAATTTGAATTCAAAGCACCCGGCTATGGAACGAAATCTAAAAATTGGAAAATTTGGACTCCTTAGCCGGTTTATGCGTGTATATACGTGTAATATTACATGTTATTGCAATCCACCCGGCTATGGAACGAAATCTAAAAATTGAAAATTTGGACTCCTTAGCCGGTTTTTGTGTATATACATGTAAATATGTATGTTAATTCAATGCACGCGGCTATGGAACGAAATCTAAAAATTTGAAAATTTTGACTTCTTAGCCTGTTATATGTGTTGATACGCGAAAAAAAACATTTGAATTCAAAGCACCCGGCTATGGAACGAAATCTAAAAATTTGAAAATTTGGACTCCTTAGCCGGTTTTTGTGTGTATACATGTAAATATGTATGTTAATTCAATGCACGCTGCTATGGAACGAAATCTAAAAATTTGAAAATTTGGACTTCTGAGCCCGTTTATATGTGTTTATAAGAGAAAAAAAGCATTTAAATTGAATCCACCCCAATTGAACGAAATCTGAAAATATGAAAATTTGGACTTCTTAGCTGGTTTATGTGTGTACATGCGTGTAAAAATGTATGTTTATTCATTGCACCCGGCTATGGAACGAAATCAAAAAATTGAAAATTTGGACTTCTGAGCCGGTTATTGTGTACATACATGTAAAAATGTATGTTAATTCAATGCACGCGACTATGGAACGAAATCTAAAAATTTGAAAATTTGGACTTCTTAGCCCGTTTATATGTGTTTATAAGAGAAAAAAAGCATTTGAATACAATCCACCCGGCAATGGACGAAATCTGAAAATATGAAAATTTGGACTTCTTAGCTGGTTTATGTGTGTACATACGTGTAAAAATGTATGTTTATTCATTGCACCCGGCTATGGAACGAAATCAAAAAAATTGAAAATTTGGAATGCTTAGCCGATTATTGTGTGTATATACATGTAAAAATGTATGTTCATTCAATGCACGCGGCTATGGAACGAAACCTAAAAATTTGAAAATTTTGGACTTCTTTGCCCGTTTATATGTGTTTATAAGAGAAAAAAAGCATTTGAATTCAATCCACCCGGCAATTGAACGAAATCTGAAAATATGAAAATTTGGACTTCTTAGCTGGTTTATGTGTGTACATACGTGTAAAAATGTGTTTATTCAATCCACCCGGCTTTGGAACAAAATTAAAAAATTTGAAAATCTGGTCTTCTTAGCTGGTTTATGCGTGTATATACGTGTAATATTACATGTTATTGCAATCCACCCGGCTATGGAACGAAATCTAAAAATTTGAAAATTTGGACTCCTTAGCCGGTTTTTGTGTGTATGTACATGTAAAAATTTATGTTAATTCAATGCACGCGGCTATGGAACGAAATCTAAAAATTTGAAAATTTGGACTTCTGAGCCCGTTTATATGTGTTTATAAGAGAAAAAAAGCATTTGAATTCAATCCACCCGGCAATTGAACGAAATCTGAAAATATGAAAATTTGGACTCCTTAGCCGGTTTTTGTGTGTATATACATGTAAAAATGTATGTTAATTCAATGCACGCGGCTATGGAACGAAAACTAAAAATTTGAAAATTTTGACTTCTTAGCCTGTTTATATGTGTTTATAAGAGAAAAAAAGCATTTGAATTCAATCCACCCGGCAATTGAACGAAATCTGAAAATATGAAAATTTGGACTTCTTAGCTGGTTTTGTGTGTACATACGTGTAAAAATGTGTGTTTATTCAATCCACCCGGCTTTGGAACAAAATTAAATATTTGAAAAACTGGTCTTCTTAGCTGGTTCATGTGTGTACATACGTGTAAAAATTATGTTAATTCAGTGCACCCGGCTATGGAACGAAATCTAAAAATTTGAAAATACGACTTCTTACCCGGTTTATGCGTGCATATACGTGTAATATTGCATGTTAATCAACTCCACCCGGATATGGAACGAAATCTAAAAATTTGAAAATTTGGACTTCTTAGGCCGTTTATATGTGTTTATAAGAGAAAAAAAGCATTTGAATTCAATCCACCCGGCAATTGAACGAAATCTGAAAATATGAAAATTTGGACTTCTTAGCTGGTTTATGTGTGTACATACGTGTAAAAATGTATGTTATTCATTGCACCCGGCTATGGAACGAAATCAAAAAAATTGAAAATTTGGACTTCTTAGCCGGTTATTGTGTGTATATACATGTAAAAATGTATGTTAATTCACTCCACCTGGATATGGAACGAAATCTAAAAATTTGAAAATTTGGACTTCTTAGCCCGTTTATATGTGTTTATAAGAGAAAAAAAGCATTTGAATACAATCCACCCGGCAATTGGACGAAATCTGAAAATATGAAAATTTGGACTTCTTAGCTGGTTTATGTGTGTACATACGTGTAAAATGTATGTTTATTCATTGCACCCGGCTATGGAACGAAATCAAAAAATTGAAAATTTGGAATCCTTAGCCGATTATTGTGTGTATATACATGTAAAAATGTATGTTCATTCAATGCACGCGGCTATGGAACGAAAACTAAAAATTTGAAATTTTGACCTTCTTAGCTGTTTATATGTGTTTATAAGAGAAAAAAAGCATCTTGAATTCAATCCACCGGCAATTGAACGAAATCTGAAAATATGTAAAATTTGGACTTCTTAGCTGGTTTATGTGTGTACATACGTGTAAAAATGTGTTATTCAATCCACCCGGCTTTGGAACAAAATTAAAAATTTGAAAATCTGGTCTTCTTAGCTGGTTTATGCGTGTATATACGTGTAATATACATGTTATTGCAATCCACCCGGCTATGGAACGAAATCTAAAAATTTGAAAATTTGGACTCCTTAGCCGGTTTTTGTGTGTATGTACATGTAAAAATTTATGTTAATTCAATGCACGCGGCTATGGAACGAAATCTAAAATTTGAAAATTTGGACTTCTGAGCCCGTTTATATGTGTTTATAAGAGAAAAAAAGCATTTGAATTCAATCCACCCGGCAATGAACGAAATCTGAAAATATGAAAATTTGGACTCCTTAGCGGTTTTTGTGTGTATATACATGTAAAAATGTATGTTAATTCAATGCACGCGGCTATGGAAACGAAAACTAAAAATTTGAAAACTTTTGACTTCTTAGCCTGTTTATATGTGTTTATAAGAGAAAAAAGCATTTGAATTCAATCCACCCGGCAATTGAACGAAATCTGAAAATATGAAAATTTGGACTTCTTAGCTGGTTTATGTGTGTACATACGTGTAAAAATGTGTGTTTATTCAATCCACCCGGCTTTGGAACAAAATTAAATATTTGAAAAATGGTCTTCTTAGCTGGTTCATGTGTGTACATACGTGTAAAAATTTATGTTAATTCAGTGCACCCGGCTATGGAACGAAATCTAAAAATTTGAAATACGACTCTTACCCGGTTTATGCGTGCATATACGTGTAATATTGCATGTTAATCAACTCCACCCGGATATGGAACGAAATCTAAAAATTTGAAAATTGGACTTCTTAGGCCGTTTATATGTGTTTATAAGAGAAAAAAAGCATTTGAATTCAATCCACCCGGCAATTGAACGAAATCTGAAAATATGAAAATTTGGACTTCTTAGCTGGTTTATGTGTGTACATACGTGTAAAATGTATGTTTATTCATTGCACCCGGCTATGGAACGAAATCTAAAAATTGGAAAATTTGGACTCCTTAGCCGGTTTATGCGTGTATATACGTGTAATATTACATGGTATTGCAATCCACCCGGCTATGGAACGAAATCTAAAAATTTGAAAATTTGGACTCCTAAGCCGGTTTTTGTGTGTATATACATGTAAAAATGTATGTTAATTCAATGCACGCGGCTATGGAACGAAATCTAAAAATTTGAAAATTTGGACTTCTTAGCCTGTTTATATGTGTTTATAAGAGAAAAAAAGCATTTGAATTCAATCCACCCGGCAATTGAACGAAATCTGAAAATATGAAAATTTGTACTTCTTAGCTGGTTATGTGTGTACATACGTGTAAAAATGTGTTTTTATTCAATCCACCCGGCTTTGGAACAAAATTAAAAAATTTGAAAATCTGGTCTTCTTAGCTGGTTTATGCGTGTATATACGTGTAATATTACATGTTATTGCAATCCACCCGGCTATGAAACGAAATCTAAAAATTTGAAAATTTGGACTCCTTAGCCGGTTTTTGTGTGTATGTACATGTAAAAATTTATGTTAATTCAATGCACGCGGCTATGGAACGAAATCTAAAAATTTGAAAATTTGGACTTCTGAGCCCGTTTATATGTGTTTTATAAGAGAAAAAAAGCATTTGAATTCAATCCACCCGGCAATTGAACGAAATCTGAAATATGAAAATTTGGACTCCTTAGCCGGTTTTTGTGTGTATATACATGTAAAAATGTATGTTAATTCAATGCACGCGGCTATGGAACGAAATCTAAAAATTTTAAAAATTTGGACTTCTGAGCCCGTTTATATGTGTTTATAAGAGAAAAAAAGCATTTGAATTCAATCCACCCGGCAATTGCACGAAATCTGAAAATATTAAAATTTGGACTTCTTAGTTGGTTTATGTGTGTACATACGTGTAAAAATGTATGTTTATTCATTGCACCCGGCTATGGAACGAAATCAAAAAATTGAAAATTTGGGCTCTTAGCCGGTTATTGTGTGTATATACATGTAAAAATGTATGTTAATTCACTCCACCTGGATATTGAACGAAATCTAAAATTTGAAAATTTGGACTTCTTTGCCCGTTTATATATGTTTATAAGAGAAAAAAGCATTTGAATTCAATCCACCCAACAATTAAACGAAATCTAAAAATTTGAAAATTTGGACTCCTTAGCCGGTTTATGCGTGTATATACGTGTAATATTACATGTTATTGCAATCCACCCGGCTATGGAACGAAATCTAAAAATTTGAAAATTTGGACTCCTTAACCGGTTTTTGTGTGTATATACATGTAAAAATGTATGTTAATTCAATGCACGCGGCTATGGAACGAAATCTAAAAATTTGAAAATTTTGACTTCTTAGCCTGTTTATATGTGTTGATACGTGAAAAAAAACATTTGAATTCAAAGCACGCGGCTATGGAACGAAATCTAAAAATTGGAAAATTTGGACTCCTTAGCCGGTTTTTGTGTGTATATACATGTAAAAATGTATGTTAATTCAATGCACGCGGCTATGGAACGAAATCTAAAAATTTTAAAAATTTGGACTTCTGAGCCCGTTTATATGTGTTTATAACAGAAAAAAAGCATTGAATTCAATCCACCCGGCAATTGCACGAAATCTGAAAATATTAAAATTTGGACTTCTTAGCTGGTTTATGTGTGTACATACGTGTAATATTGCATGTTATTGCAATCCACCCGGCTATGGAACGAAATCAAAAACATTGAAAATTTGAACTTCTGAGCCGGTTATTGTGTGTATATACATGTTGAAATGTATGTTAATTCAATGTACCCGGCTATGGAACGAAAACTAAAAATTTGAAAATTTTGACTTCTTAGCCTGTTTATATGTGTTGATACGTGAAAAAAACATTTGAATTCAAAGCACCCGGCTATGGAACGAAATCTAAAAATTTGAAAATTTGGACTCCTTAGCCGGTTTTTGTGTGTATATACATGAAAAATGTATGTTAGTTCAATGCACGCGGCTATGGAACGAATCTAAAATTTGAAAATTTGGACTTCTGAGCCCGTTTATATGTGTTTATAAGAGAAAAAAAGCATTTGAATTGAATCCACCCGGCAATTGAACGAAATCTGAAAATATGAAAATTTGGACTTCTTAGCTGGTTTATGTGTGTACATACGTGTAAAAATGTATGTTTATTCATTGCACCCGGCTATGGAACGAAATCTAAAAATTGGAAAATTTGGACTCCTTAGCCGGTTTATGCTTGTATATACGTGTAATATTACATGGTATTGCAATCCACCCGGCTATGGAACGAAATCTAAAAATTTGAAAATTTGGACTCCTTAGCCTGTTTATATGTGTTTATAAGAGAAAAAAGCATTTGAATTCAATCCACCCGGCAATTGAACGAAATCTGAAAATATGAAAATTTGGACTTCTTAGCTGGTTTATGTGTGTACATACGTGTAAAAATGTGTGTTTATTCAATCCACCCGGCTTTGGAACAAAATTAAAAAATTTGAAAATCTGGTCTTCTTAGCTGGTTCATGTGTGTACATACGTGTAAAAATTTATGTTAATTCAGTGCACCCGGCTATGGAACGAAATCTAAAAATTTGAAAATACGACTTCTTACCCGGTTTATGCGTGCATATACGTGTAATATTGCATGTTAATTAACTCCACCCGGATATGGAACGAAATCTAAAAATTTGAAAATTTGGACTTCTTAGGCCGTTTATATGTGTTTATAAGAGAAAAAAAGCATTTGAATTCAATCCACCCGGCAATTGAACGAAATCTGAAAATATGAAAATTTGGACTTCTTAGCTGGTTTATGTGTGTACATACGTGTAAAAATGTATGTTTATTCATTGCATCCGGCTATGGAACGAAATCAAAAAATTGAAAATTTGGACTTCTTAGCCGGTTACTGTATGTATATACATGTAAAAACGTATGTTAATTCAATGCACCCGGCTATGGAACGAAATCTAAAAATTGGAAAATTTGGACTCCTTAGCCGGTTTATGCGTGTATATACGTGTAATATTACATGGTATTGCAATCCACCCGGCTATGGAACGAAATCTAAAAATTTGAAAATTTGGACTCCTAAGCCGGTTTTTGTGTGTATATACATGTAAAAATGTATGTTAATTCAATGCACGCGGCTATGGAACGAAATCTAAAAATTTGAAAATTTGGACTTCTTAGCCTGTTTATATGTGTTTATAAGAGAAAAAAAGCATTTGAATTCAATCCACCCGGCAATTGAACGAAATCTGAAAATATGAAAATTTGTACTTCTTAGCTGGTTTATGTGTGTACATACGTGTAAAAATGTGTTTTTATTCAATCCACCCGGCTTTGGAACAAAATTAAAAAATTTGAAAATCTGGTCTTCTTAGCTGGTTTATGCGTGTATATACGTGTAATATTACATGTTATTGCAATCCACCCGGCTATGAAACGAAATCTAAAAATTTGAAAATTTGGACTCCTTAGCCGGTTTTTGTGTGTATGTACATGTAAAAATTTATGTTAATTCAATGCACGCGGCTATGGAACGAAATCTAAAAATTTGAAAATTTGGACTTCTGAGCCCGTTTATATGTGTTTATAAGAGAAAAAAAGCATTTGAATTCAATCCACCCGGCAATTGAACGAAATCTGAAAATATGAAAATTTGGACTCCTTAGCCGGTTTTTGTGTGTATATACATGTAAAAATGTATGTTAATTCAATGCACGCGGCTATGGAACGAAATCTAAAAATTTTAAAAATTTGGACTTCTGAGCCCGTTTATATGTGTTATAAGAGAAAAAAAGCATTTGAATTCAATCCACCCGGCAATTGCACGAAATCTGAAAATATTAAAATTTGGACTTCTTAGTTGGTTTATGTGTGTACATACGTGTAAAAATGTATGTTTATTCATTGCACCCGGCTATGGAACGAAATCAAAAAATTGAAAATTTGGGCTTCTTAGCCGGTTATTGTGTGTATATACATGTAAAAATGTATGTTAATTCACTCCACCTGGATATTGAACGAAATCTAAAAATTTGAAAATTTGGACTTCTTTGCCCGTTTATATATGTTTATAAGAGAAAAAAAGCATTTGAATTCAATCCACCCAACAATTAAACGAAATCTAAAAATTTGAAAATTTGGACTCCTTAGCCGGTTTATGCGTGTATATACGTGTAATATTACATGTTATTGCAATCCACCCGGCTATGGAACGAAATCTAAAAATTTGAAAATTTGGACTCCTTAACCGGTTTTTGTGTGTATATACATGTAAAAATGTATGTTAATTCAATGCACGCGGCTATGGAACGAAATCTAAAAATTTGAAAATTTTGACTTCTTAGCCTGTTTATATGTGTTGATACGTGAAAAAAAACATTTGAATTCAAAGCACGCGGCTATGGAACGAAATCTAAAAATTGGAAAATTTGGACTCCTTAGCCGGTTTTTTGTGTGTATATACATGTAAAAATGTATGTTAATTCAATGCACGCGGCTATGGAACGAAATCTAAAAATTTTAAAAATTTGGACTTCTGAGCCCGTTTATATGTGTTTATAACAGAAAAAAGCATTTGAATTCAATCCACCCGGCAATTGCACGAAATCTGAAAATATTAAAATTTGGACTTCTTAGCTGGTTTATGTGTGTACATACGTGTAATATTGCATGTTATTGCAATCCACCCGGCTATGGAACGAAATCAAAAACATTGAAATTTGAACTTCTGAGCCGGTTATTGTGTGTATATACATGTTGAAATGTATGTTAATTCAATGTACCCGGCTATGGAACGAAAACTAAAAATTTGAAAATTTTGACTTCTTAGCCTGTTTATATGTGTTTGATACGTGAAAAAAACATTTGAATTCAAAGCACCCGGCTATGGAACGAAATCTAAAAATTTGAAAATTTGGACTCCTTAGCCGGTTTTTGTGTGTATATACATGAAAAATGTATGTTAGTTCAATGCACGCGGCTATGGAACGAAATCTAAAAATTTGAAAATTTGGACTTCTGAGCCCGTTTATATGTGTTTATAAGAGAAAAAAAGCATTTGAATTGAATCCACCCGGCAATTGAACGAAATCTGAAAATATGAAAATTTGGACTTCTTAGCTGGTTTATGTGTGTACATACGTGTAAAAATGTATGTTTATTCATTGCACCCGGCTATGGAACGAAATCTAAAAATTGGAAAATTTGGACTCCTTAGCCGGTTTATGCTTGTATATACGTGTAATATTACATGGTATTGCAATCCACCCGGCTATGGAACGAAATCTAAAAATTTGAAAATTTGGACTCCTTAGCCTGTTTATATGTGTTTATAAGAGAAAAAAGCATTTGAATTCAATCCACCCGGCAATTGAACGAAATCTGAAAATATGAAATTTGGACTTCTTAGCTGGTTTATGTGTGTACATACGTGTAAAAATGTGTGTTTATTCAATCCACCCGGCTTTGGAACAAAATTAAAAAATTTGAAAATCTGGTCTTCTTAGCTGGTTCATGTGTGTACATACGTGTAAAAATTTATGTTAATTCAGTGCACCCGGCTATGGAACGAAATCTAAAAATTTGAAAATACGACTTCTTACCCGGTTTATGCGTGCATATACGTGTAATATTGCATGTTAATTAACTCCACCCGGATATGGAACGAAATCTAAAAATTTGAAAATTTGGACTTCTTAGGCCGTTTATATGTGTTATAAGAGAAAAAAGCATTTGAATTCAATCCACCCGGCAATTGAACGAAATCTGAAAATATGAAAATTTGGACTTCTTAGCTGGTTTATGTGTGTACATACGTGTAAAAATGTATGTTTATTCATTGCATCCGGCTATGGAACGAAATCAAAAAAATTGAAAATTTGGACTTCTTAGCCGGTTACTGTATGTATATACATGTAAAAACGTATGTTAATTCAATGCACGCGGCTATGGAACGAAATCTAAAATTGGAAAATTTGGACTCCTTAGCCGGTTTATGCGTGTATATACGTGTAATATTACATGGTATTGCAATCCACCCGGCTATGGAACGAAATCTAAAAATTTGAAAATTTGGACTCCTTAGCCGGTTTTTGTGTGTATATACATGTAAAAATGTATGTTAATTCAATGCACGCGGCTATGGAACGAAATCTAAAAATTTGAAAATTTGGACTTCTTAGCCCGTTTATATGTGTTTATAAGAGAAAAAAGCATTTGAATTCAATCCACCCGGCAATTGAACGAAATCTGAAAATATGAAAATTTGGACTTCTTAGCTGGTTTATGTGTGTACATACGTGTAAAAATGTATGTTTATTCATTGCATCCGGCTATGGAACGAAATCAAAAAAATTGAAAATTTGGACTTCTTAGCCGGTTATTGTATGTATATACATGTAAAAATGTATGCTAATTCAATGCACGCGGCTATGGAACGAACTCTAAAATTTGAAAATTTGGACTTCTTTGCCCGTTTATATATGTTTATAAGAGAAAAAAAGCATTTGAATTCAATCCACCCGGCAATTGAACGAAATCTAAAAATTTGAAAATTTGGACTCCTTAGCCGGTTTATGCGTGTATATACGTGTAATATTACATGTTATTGCAATCCACCCGGCTATGGAACGAAATCTAAAAATTTGAAAATTTGGACTCCTTAACCGGTTTTTGTGTGTATATACATGTAAAAATGTATGTTAATTCAATGCACGCGGCTATGGAACGAAATCTAAAAATTTGAAAATTTTGACTTCTTAGCCTGTTTATATGTGTTGATACGTGAAAAAAAAACATTTGAATTCAAAGCACCCGGCTATGGAACGAAATCTAAAAATTTTAAAAATTTGGACTTCTGAGCCCGTTTATATGTGTTTATAACATAAAAATAGAAATAATAACAGAAAAAAAGCATTTGAATTCAATCCACCCGGCAATTGCACGAAATCTGAAAATATTAAAATTTGGACTTCTTAGCTGGTTTATGTGTGTACATACGTGTAATATTGCATGTTATTGCAATCCACCGGCTATGGAACGAAATCAAAAACATTGAAAATTTGAACTTCTGAGCCGGTTATTGTGTGTATATACATGTTGAAATGTATGTTAATTCAATGTACCCGGCTATGGAACGAAAACTAAAAATTTGAAAATTTTGACTTCTTAGCCTGTTTATATGTGTTGATACGTGAAAAAAAAACATTTGAATTCAAAGCACCCGGCTATGGAACGAAATCTAAAAATTTGAAAATTTGGACTCCTTAGCCGGTTTTTGTGTGTATATACATGAAAAATGTATGTTAATTCAATGCACGCGGCTATGGAACGAAATCTAAAAATTTGAAAATTTGGACTTCTGAGCCCGTTTATATGTGTTTATAAGAGAAAAAAAGCATTTGAATTGAATCCACCCGGCAATTGAACGAAATCTGAAAATATGAAAATTTGGACTTCTTAGCTGGTTTATGTGTGTACATACGTGTAAAAATGTATGTTTATTCATTGCACCCGGCTATGGAACGAAATCTAAAAATTGGAAAATTTGGACTCCTTAGCCGGTTTATGCTTGTATATACGTGTAATATTACATGGTATTGCAATCCACCCGGCTATGGAACGAAATCTAAAAATTTGAAAATTTGGACTCCTTAGCCTGTTTATATGTGTTTATAAGAGAAAAAAGCATTTGAATTCAATCCACCCGGCAATTGAACGAAATCTGAAAATATGAAAATTTGGACTTCTTAGCTGGTTTATGTGTGTACATACGTGTAAAAATGTGTGTTTATTCAATCCACCCGGCTTTGGAACAAATTAAAAATTTGAAAATCTGGTCTTCTTAGCTGGTTCATGTGTGTACATACGTGTAAAAATTTATGTTAATTCAGTGCACCCGGCTATGGAACGAAATCTAAAAATTTGAAAATACGACTTCTTACCCGGTTTATGCGTGCATATACGTGTAATATTGCATGTTAATTAACTCCACCCGGATATGGAACGAAATCTAAAAATTTGAAAATTTGGACTTCTTAGGCCGTTTATATGTGTTATAAGAGAAAAAAGCATTTGAATTCAATCCACCCGGCAATTGAACGAAATCTGAAAATATGAAAATTTGGACTTCTTAGCTGGTTTATGTGTGTACATACGTGTAAAAATGTATGTTTATTCATTGCATCCGGCTATGGAACGAAATCAAAAAAATTGAAAATTTGGACTTCTTAGTCGGTTACTGTATGTATATACATGTAAAAATGTATGTTAATTCAATGCACGCGACTATGGAACGAAATCTAAAATTGGAAAATTTGGACTCCTTAGCCGGTTTATGCGTGTATATACGTGTAATATTACATGGTATTGCAATCCACCCGGCTATGGAACGAAATCTAAAAATTTGAAAATTTGGACTCCTTAGCCGGTTTTTGTGTGTATATACATGTAAAAATGTATGTTAATTCAATGCACGCGGCTATGGAACGAAATCTAAAAATTTGAAAATTTGGACTTCTTAGCCCGTTTATATGTGTTTATAAGAGAAAAAAGCATTTGAATTCAATCCATCCGGCAACTGAACGAAATCTGAAAATATGAAAATTTGGACTTCTTAGCTGGTTTAAGTGTGTACATACGTGTAAAAATGTATGTTTATTCATTGCATCCGGCTATGGAACGATATCAAAAAAATTGAAAATTTGGACTTCTTAGCCGGTTATTGTATGTATATACATGTAAAAATGTATGTTAATTCAATGCACGCGGCTATGGAACGAAAACTAAAATTTGAAAATTTTGACTTCTTAGCCTGTTTATATGTGTTTATAAGAGAAAAAAAGCATTTGAATTAAATCCACCCGGCAATGAACGAAATCTGAAAATATGAAAATTTGGACTTCTTAGCTGGTTTATGTTTGTACATACGTGTAAAAATGTATGTTTATTCATTGCACCCGGCTATGGAACGAAATCTAAAAATTGGAAAATTTGGACTCCTTAGCCGGTTTTTGCGTGTATATACGTGTAATATTATATGGTATTGCAATCCACCCGGCTATGGAACGAAATCTAAAAATTTGAAAATTTGGACTCCTTAGCCGGTTTTTGTGTGTATATACATGTAAAAATGTATGTTAATTCAATGCACGCGGCTATGGAACGAAATCTAAAATTTGAAAATTTGGACTTCTTAGCCCGTTTATATGTGTTTATAAGAGAAAAAAAGCATTGAATTGAATCCACCCGGCAATTGAACGAATTCTGAAAATATGAAAATTTGGACTTCTTAGCTGGTTTATGTGTGTACATACGTGTAAAAATGTATGTTTATTCATTGCACCCGGCTATGGAACGAAATCTAAAAATTGGAAAATTTGGACTCCTTAGCCGGTTTATGCTTGTATATACGTGTAATATTACATGGTATTGCAATCCACCCGGCTATGGAACGAACTCTAAAAATTTGAAAATTTGGACTCCTTAGCCTGTTTATATGTGTTTATAAGAGAAAAAAAGCATTTGAATTCAATCCACCCGGCAATGAACGAAATCTGAAATATGAAAATTTGGACTTCTTAGCTGGTTTATGTGTGTACATACGTGTAAAAATGTGTGTTTATTCAATCCACCCGGCTTTGGAACAAAATTAAAAAATTTGAAAATCTGGTCTTCTTAGCTGGTTTCATGTGTGTACATACGTGTAAAAATTTATGTTAATTCAGTGCACCCGGCTATGGAACGAAATCTAAAAATTTGAAAATACGACTTCTTACCCGGTTTATGCGTGCATATACGTGTACTATTGCATGTTAATTAACTCCACCCGGATATGGAACGAAATCTAAAAATTTGAAAATTTGGACTTCTTAGGCCGTTTATATGTGTTTATAAGAGAAAAAAAGCATTTGAATTCAATCCACCCGGCAATTGAACGAAATCTGAAAATATGAAAATTTGGACTTCTTAGCTGGTTTATGTGTGTACATACGTGTAAAAATGTATGTTTATTCATTGCATCCGGCTATGGAACGAAATCAAAAAATTGAAATTTGGACTTCTTAGTCGGTTACTGTATGTATATACATGTAAAAATGTATGTTAATTCAATGCACGCGTTATGGAACGAAATCTAAAAATTGGAAAATTTGGACTCCTTAGCGGTTTATGCGTGTATATACGTGTAATATTACATGGTATTGCAATCCACCCGGCTATGGAACGAAATCTAAAAATTTGAAATTTGGACTCCTTAGCCGGTTTTTGTGTGTATATACATGTAAAAATGTATGTTAATTCAATGCACGCGGCTATGGAACGAAATCTAAAAATTTGAAAATTTTGACTTCTTAGCCTGTTTATATGTGTTGATACGTGAAAAAAACATTTGAATTCAAAGCACGCGGCTATGGAACGAAATCTAAAAATTGGAAAATTTGGACTCCTTAGCCGGTTTTTGTGTGTATATACATGTAAAAATGTATGTTAATTCAATGCACGCGGCTATGGAACGAAATCTAAAATTTTAAAAATTTGGACTTCTGAGCCCGTTTATATGTGTTTATAACAGAAAAAAGCATTTGAATTCAATCCACCCGGCAATTGCACGAAATCTGAAATATTAAAATTTGGACTTCTTAGCTGGTTTATGTGTGTACATACGTGTAATATTGCATGTTATTGCAATCCACCCGGCTATGGAACGAAATCAAAAACATTGAAATTTGAACTTCTGAGCCGGTTTTTGTGTGTATATACATGTAAAAATGTATGTTAATTCAATGCACGCGGCTATGGAAGGAAATCTAAAAATTTGAAAATTTGGACTTCTTAGCCCGTTTATATGTGTTTATAAGAGAAAAAAAGCATTTGAATTGAATCCACCCGGCAATTGAACGAATTCTGAAAATATGAAAATTTGGACTTCTTAGCTGGTTTATGTGTGTACATACGTGTAAAATGTATGTTTATTCATTGCACCCGGCTATGGAACGAAATCTAAAAATTGGAAAATTTGGACTCCTTAGCCGGTTTATGCTTGTATATACGTGTAATATTACATGGTATTGCAATCCACCCGGCTATGGAACGAAATCTAAAATTTGAAAATTGGACTCCTTAGCCTGTTTATATGTGTTTATAAGAGAAAAAAAGCATTTGAATTCAATCCACCCGGCAATTGAACGAAATCTGAAAATATGAAAATTTGGACTTCTTAGCTGGTTTATGTGTGTACATACGTGTAAAAATGTGTGTTTATTCAATCCACCCGGCTTTGGAACAAAATTAAAAATTTGAAAATCTGGTCTTCTTAGCTGGTTCATGTGTGTACATACGTGTAAAAATTTATGTTAATTCAGTGCACCCGGCTATGGAACGAATCTAAAAATTTGAAAATACGACTTCTTACCCGGTTTATGCGTGCATATACGTGTAATATTGCATGTTAATTAACTCCACCCGGATATGGAACGAAATCTAAAAATTTGAAATTTGGACTTCTTAGGCCGTTTATATGTGTTTTATAAGAGAAAAAAAGCATTTGAATTCAATCCACCCGGCAATTGAACGAAATCTGAAAATATGAAAATTTGGACTTCTTAGCTGGTTTATGTGTGTACATACGTGTAAAAATGTATGTTTATTCATTGCATCCGGCTATGGAACGAAATCAAAAAATTGAAAATTTGGACTTCTTAGTCGGTTACTGTATGTATATACATGTAAAAATGTATGTTAATTCAATGCACGCGGTTATGGAACGAAATCTAAAAATTGGAAAATTTGGACTCCTTAGCCGGTTTATGCGTGTATATACGTGTAATATTACATGGTATTGCAATCCACCCGGCTATGGAACGAAATCTAAAAATTTGAAAATTTGGACTCCTTAGCCGGTTTTTGTGTGTATATACATGTAAAATGTATGTTAATTCAATGCACGCGGCTATGGAACGAAATCTAAAAATTTGAAATTTTGACTTCTTAGCCTGTTATATGTGTTGATACGTGAAAAAAAACATTTGAATTCAAAGCACGCGGCTATGGAACGAAATCTAAAAATTGGAAAATTTGGACTCCTTAGCCGGTTTTTGTGTGTATATACATGTAAAAATGTATGTTAATTCAATGCACGCGGCTATGGAACGAAATCTAAAAATTTTAAAAATTTGGACTTCTGAGCCCGTTTATATGTGTTTATAACAGAAAAAAAGCATTTGAATTCAATCCACCCGGCAATTGCACGAAATCTGAAAATATTAAAATTTGGACTTCTTAGCTGGTTTATGTGTGTACATACGTTGTAATATTGCATGTTATTGCAATCCACCCGGCTATGGAACGAAATCAAAAACATGAAAATTTGAACTTCTGAGCCGGTTATTGTGTGTATATACATGTTGAAATGTATGTTAATTCAATGTACCCGGCTATGGAACGAAAACTAAAAATTTGAAAATTTTGACTTCTTAGCCTGTTTATATGTGTTGATACGTGAAAAAAACATTTGAATTCAAAGCACCCGGCTATGGAACGAAATCTAAAAATTTGAAAATTTGGACTCCCTTAGCCGGTTTTTGTGTGTATATACATGAAAAATGTATGTTAATTCAATGCACGCGGCTATGGAACGAAATCTAAAAATTTGAAATTTGGACTTCTGAGCCCGTTATATGTGTTTATAAGAGAAAAAAGCATTTGAATTGAATCCACCCGGCAATTGAACGAAATCTGAAAATATGAAAATTTGGACTTCTTAGCTGGTTTATGTGTGTACATACGTGTAAAATGTATGTTTATTCATTGCACCGGCTATGGAACGAAATCTAAAATTGGAAATTTGGACTCCTTAGCCGGTTTATGCTTGTATATACGTGTAATATTACATGGTATTGCAATCCACCCGGCCTATGGAACGAAATCTAAAAATTTGAAAATTTGGACTCCTTAGCCTGTTTATATGTGTTTATAAGAGAAAAAAAGCATTGAATTACAATCCACCCGGCAATTGAACGAAATCTGAAAATATGAAAATTTGGACTTCTTAGCTGGTTTATGTGTGTACATACGTGTAAAAATGTGTGTTTATTCAATCCACCCGGCTTTGGAACAAATTAAAAAATTTGAAAATCTGGTCTTCTTAGCTGGTTCATGTGTGTACATACGTGCTAAAAATTTATGTTAATTCAGTGCACCCCGGCTATGGAACGAAATCTAAAAATTTGAAAATACGACTTCTTACCCGGTTTATGCGTGCATATACGTGTAATATTGCATGTTAATTAACTCCACCCGGATATGGAACGAAATCTAAAAATTTGAAAATTTGGACTTCTTAGGCCGTTTATATGTGTTTATAAGAGAAAAAAAGCATTGAATTCAATCCACCCGGCAATTGAACGAAATCTGAAAATACATGAAATTTGGACTTCTTAGCTGGTTTATGTGTGTACATACGTGTAAAAATGTATGTTTATTCATTGCATCCGGCTATGGAACGAAATCAAAAAAATTGAAAATTTGGACTTCTTAGCCGGTTACTGTATGTATATACATGTAAAAACGTATGTTAATTCAATGCACGCGGCTATGGAACGAATCTAAAAATTGAAAATTTGGACTCCTTAGCCGGTTTATGCGTGTATATACGTGTATATTACATGTATGCAATCCACCCGGCTATGGAACGAAATCTAAAAATTTGAAAATTTGGACTCCTTAGCCGGATTTGTGTGTATATACATGTAAAAATGTATGTTAATTCAATGCACGCGGCTATGGAACGAAATCTAAAAATTTGAAAATTTGGACTTCTTAGCCCGTTTATATGTGTTTATAAGAGAAAAAAGCATTGAATTCAATCCACCCGGCAATTGAACGAAATCTGAAAATATGAAAATTTGGACTTCTTAGCTGGTTTATGTGTGTACATACGTGTAAAAATGTATTTTATTCATTGCATCCGGCTATGGAACGAAACAAAAAATTGAAAATTGGACTTCTTAGCCGGTATTGTATGTATATACATGTAAAATGTATCTAATTCAATGCACGCGGCTATGGAACGACTCTAAAAATTTGAAAATTTGGACTTCTTTGCCGTTTATATATGTTTATAAGAGAAAAAAAGCATTTGATTTCATCCACCCGGCAATTGAACGATCTAAAATTTGAAAATTTGGACTCCTTAGCCGGTTGATGCGTGTAATAGTGTAATATTAACATGTTATTGCAATCCCCCGGCTCTATGGAACGAAATCTGAAAATTTGAAAATTTGGACTCCTTAACCGGTTTTTGTGTGTATATACATGTAAAAATGTATGTTAATTCAATGCACGCGGCTATGGAACGAAATCTAAAAATTTGAAAATTTTGACTTCTTAGCCTGTTTATATGTGTTGATACGTGAAAAAAAACATTTGAATTCAAAGCACGCGGCTATGGAACGAAATCTAAAAATTTTAAAATGTGGACTTCTGAGCCCGTTTATTGTGTTTTAACATAAAAATAGAAATAATAACAGAAAAAAAGCATTTGAATTCAATCCACCCGGCAATTGCCGAAATCTGAAAATATTAAAATTTGACTTCTTAGCTGGTTTATGGTGTGTACATACGTGTAATATTGCATGTTATTGCAATCCACCCGGCTATGGAACGAAATCAAAACATTGAAAATTTGAACTTCTGAGCCGGTTATTGTGTATATACATGTTGAAATGTATGTTAATTCATGTACCCGGCTATGGAACGAAAACTAAAAATTTGAAAATTTTGACTTCTTAGCCTGTTTTATTGTTGATACGTGAAAAAAAACATTTTAATTCAAAGCACCCGGCTATGGAACGAAATCTAAAAATTTGAAAATTTGGACTCCTTAGCCGGTTTTTGTGTATATACATGAAAAATGTATGTTAATTCAATGCACGCGGCTATGGAACGAAATCTAAAATTTGAAAATTTGGACTTCTGAGCCCGTTTATATGTGTTTATAAGAGAAAAAAGCATTTGAATTGAATCCACCCGGCAATTGAACGAAATCTGAAAATATGAAAATTTGGACTTCTTAGCTGGTTTATGTGTACATACGTGTAAAAATGTATTTATTCATTGCACCCGGCTATGGAACGAAATCTAAAAATTGGAAAATTTGGACTCCTTAGCCGGTTTATGCTTGTATATACGTGTATATTACATGGTATTGCAATCCACCCGGCTATGGAACGAAATCTAAAAATTTGAAAATTTGGACTCCTTAGCCTGTTTATATGTGTTTATAAGAGAAAAAAAGCATTTGAATTCAATCCACCGGCAATTGAACGAAATCTGAAAATATAAAAATTTGGACTTCTTAGCTGGTTTATGTGTGTACATACGTGTAAAAATGTGTGTTTATTCAATCCACCCGGCTTTGGAACAAAATTAAAAAATTTGAAAATCTGGTCTTCTTAGCTGGTTCATGTGTACATACGTGTAAAAATTTATGTTAATTCAGTGCACCCGGCTATGGAACGAAATTTAAAAATTTGAAAATACGACTTCTTACCCGGTTATGCGTGCATATACGTGTAATATTGCATGTTAATTAACTCCACCCGGATATGGAACGAATCTAAAAATTTGAAAATTTGGACTTCTTAGGCCGTTTATATGTGTTATAGAGAAAAAAAGCATTTGAATTCAATCCACCCGGCAATTGAACGAAATCTGAAAATATGAAAATTTGGACTTCTTAGCTGGTTTATGTGTGTACATACGTGTAAAAATGTATGTTTATTCATTGCATCCGGCTATGGAACGAAATCAAAAAAATTGAAAATTTGGACTTCTTAGTCGGTTACTGTATGTATATACATGTAAAAATGTATGTTAATTCAATGCACGCGACTATGGAACGAAATCTAAAAATTGGAAAATTTGGACTCCTTAGCGGTTTATGCGTGTATATACGTGTATATTACATGGTATTGCAATCCACCCGGCTATGGAACGAAATC
This sequence comes from Theocolax elegans, assembly GCA_026168455.1. Lineage (NCBI taxonomy): Eukaryota > Metazoa > Arthropoda > Insecta > Hymenoptera > Cerocephalidae > Theocolax > Theocolax elegans. The sequence continues at coordinate 103,713 of JANSJX010000036.1, read as the reverse complement.
TAAAAATTTGAAAATTTGGACTCCTTAGCCGGTTTTTGTGTGTATATACATGTAAAAATGTATGTTAATTCAATGCACGCGGCTATGGAACGAAATCTAAAATTTGAAAATTTGGACTTCTTAGCCCGTTTATATGTGTTATAAGAGAAAAAAAGCATTTGAATTCAATCCAGGCAACTGAACGAAATCTGAAAATATGAAAATTTGGACTTCTTAGCTGGTTTAAGTGTGTACATACGTGTAAAAATGTATGTTTATTCATTGCATCCGGCTATGGAACGAAATCAAAAAAATTGAAAATTTGGACTTCTTAGCCGGTTATTGTATGTATACATGTAAAATGTATGTTAATTCAATGCACGCGGCTATGGAACGAAAACTAAAAATTTGAAAATTTTGACTTCTTAGCCTGTTTATATGTGTTTATAAGAGAAAAAAAGCATTTGAATTAAATCCCCCGGCAATTGAACGAAATCTGAAAATATGAAAATTTGGACTTAGCTGGTTTATGTTTGTACATACGTGTAAAAATGTATGTTTATTCATTGCACCCGGCTATGGAACGAAATCTAAAAATTGGAAAATTTGGACTCCTTAGCCGGTTTTTGCGTGTATACGTGTAATATTATATGGTATTGCAATCCACCCGGCTATGGAACGAAATCTAAAAATTTGAAAATTTGGACTCCTTAGCCGGTTTTTGTGTGTATATACATGTAAAAATGTATGTTAATTCAATGCACGCGGCTATGGAACGAAATCTAAAAATTTGAAAATTTGGACTTCTTAGCCCGTTTATATGTGTTTATAAGAGAAAAAAGCATTTGAATTGAATCCACCCGGCAATTGAACGAATTCTGAAAATATGAAAATTTGGACTTCTTAGCTGGTTTATGTGTGTACATACGTGTAAAAATGTATGTTATTCATTGCACCCGGCTATGGAACGAAATCTAAAAATTGGAAAATTTGGACTCCTTAGCCGGTTATGCTTGTATATACGTGAATATTACATGGTATTGCAATCCACCCGGCTATGGAACGAAATCTAAAAATTTGAAAATTTGGACTCCTTAGCCTGTTTATATGTGTTTATAAGAGAAAAAAAGCATTTGAATTCAATCCACCCGGCAATTGAACGAAATCTGAAAATATGAAAATTTGGACTTCTTAGCTGGTTTATGTGTGTACATACGTGTAAAAATGTGTGTTTATTCAATCCACCCGGCTTTGGAACAAAATTAAAAAATTTGAAAATCTGGTCTTCTTAGCTGGTTCATGTGTGTACATACGTGTAAAAATTTATGTTAATTCAGTGCACCCGGCTATGGAACGAAATCTAAAAATTGAAAATACGACTTCTTACCCGGTTTATGCGTGCATATACGTGTAATATTGCATGTTAATTAACTCCACCCGGATATGGAACGAAATCTAAAAATTTGAAAATTTGGACTTCTTAGGCCGTTTATATGTGTTTATAAGAGAAAAAAAGCATTTGAATTCAATCCACCCGGCAACTGAACGAAATCTGAAAATATGAAAATTTGGACTTCTTAGCTGGTTTATGTGTGTACATACGTGTAAAAATGTATGTTTATTCATTGCATCCGGCTATGGAACGAAATCAAAAAATGAAAATTTGGACTTCTTAGTCGGTTACTGTATGTATATACATGTAAAAATGTATGTTAATTCAATGCACGCGGTTATGGAACGAAATCTAAAAATTGGAAAATTTGGACTCCTTAGCCGGTTTATGCGTGTATATACGTGTAATATTACATGGTATTGCAATCCACCCGGCTATGGAACGAAATCTAAAAATTTGAAAATTTGGACTCCTTAGCCGGTTTTTGTGTGTATATACATGTAAAAATGTATGTTAATTCAATGCACGCGGCTATGGAACGAAATCTAAAAATTTGAAAATTTGGACTTCTTAGCCCGTTTATATGTGTTTATAAGAGAAAAAAAGCATTTGAATTCATCCACCCGGCAACTGAACGAAATCTGAAAATATGAAAATTTGGACTTCTTAGCTGGTTTAAGTGTGTACATACGTGAAAAATGTATGTTTATTCATTGCATCCGGCTATGGAACGAAATCAAAAAAATTGAAAATTTGGACTTCTTAGCCGGTATTGTATGTATACATGTAAAAATGTATGTTAATTCAATGCACGCGGCTATGGAACGAAATCTAAAAATTTGAAAATTTGGACTTCTTTGCCCGTTTATATATGTTTATAAGAGAAAAAAAGCATTTGAATTCAATCCACCCGGCAAATGAACGAAATCTAAAAATTGGAAAATTTGGACTCCTTAGCCGGTTTATGCGTGTATATACGTGTAATATTACATGTTATTGCAATCCACCCGGCTATGGAACGAAATCTAAAAATTTGAAAATTTGGACTCCTTAACCGGTTTTTGTGTGTATATACATGTAAAAATGTATGTTAATTCAATGCACGCGGCTATGGAACGAAATCTAAAAATTTTAAAAATTTGGACTTCTGAGCCCGTTTATATGTGTTATAACAGAAAAAAAGCATTTGAATTCAATCCACCCGGCAATTGCACGAAATCTGAAAATATTAAAATTTGGACTTCTTAGCTGGTTTATGTGTGTACATACGTGTAATATTGCATGTTATTGCAATCCACCCGGCTATGGAACGAAATCAAAAACATTGAAAATTTGAACTTCTGAGCCGGTTATTGTGTGTATATACATGTTGAAATGTATGTTAATTCAATGTACCCGGCTATGGAACGAAAACTAAAAATTTGAAAATTTTGACTTCTTAGCCTGTTTATATGTGTTGATACGTGAAAAAAAACATTTGAATTCAAAGCACCCGGCTATGGAACGAAATCTAAAAATTTGAAAATTTGGACTCCTTAGCCGGTTTTTGTGTGTATATACATGTAAAAATGTATGTTAATTCAATGCACGCGGCTATGGAACGAAATCTAAAAATTTGAAAATTTGGACTTCTGAGCCCGTTTATATGTTTATAAGAGAAAAAAAGCATTTGAATTGAATCCACCCGGCAATTGAACGAAATCTGAAAATATGAAAATTTGGACTTCTTAGCTGGTTTATGTGTGTACATACGTGTAAAAATGTATGTTTATTCATTGCACCCGGCTATGGAACGAAATCAAAAAAATTGAAAATTTGGACTCCTTAGCCGGTTTTTGCGTGTATATACGTGTAATATTGCATGTTAATTAACTCCACCCGGATATGGAACGAAATCTAAAAATTTGAAAATTTGGACTTCTTAGCCCGTTTATATGTGTTTATAAGAGAAAAAAAGCATTTGAATTCAATCCACCCGGCAATTGCACGAAATCTGAAAATGAAAATTTGGACTTCTTAGCTGGTTTATGTGTGTACATACGTGTAAAAATGTATGTTTATTCATTGCACCCGGCTATGGAACGAAATCAAAAAAATTGAAAATTTGGACTTCTTAGCCGGTTATTGTGTGTATACATGTAAAAATGTATGTTAATTCAATGCACGCGGCTATGGAACGAAAACTAAAAATTTGAAAATTTTGACTTCTTAGCCTGTTTATATGTGTTTATAAGAGAAAAAAAGCATTTGAATTCAATCCACCCGGCAATTGAACGAAATCTGAAAATATGAAAATTTGGACTTCTTAGCTGGTTTATGTGTGTACATACGTGTAAAAATGTGTTTATTCAATCCACCCGGCTTTGGAACAAAATTAAAAAATTTGAAAATTTGGACTCCTTAGCCGGTTTATGCGTGTATATACGTGTAATATTACATGTTATTGCAATCCACCCGGCTATGGAACGAAATCTAAAAATTTGAAAATTTGGACTTCTTAGCTGGTTTATGTGTGTACATACGTGTAAAAATTTATGTTAATTCAATGCACGCGGCTATGGAACGAAATCTAAAAATTTGAAAATTTGGACTTCTGAGCCCGTTTATATGTGTTTATAAGAGAAAAAAAGCATTTGAATTCAATCCACCCGGCAATTGAACGAAATCTGAAAATATGAAAATTTGGACTCCTTAGCCGGTTTTTGTGTGTATATACATGTAAAAATGTATGTTAATTCAATGCACGCGGCTATGGAACGAAAACTAAAAATTTGAAAATTTTGACTTCTTAGCCTGTTTATATGTGTTTATAAGAGAAAAAAAGCATTTGAATTCAATCCACCCGGCAATTGAACGAAATCTGAAAATATGAAAATTTGGACTTCTTAGCTGGTTTATGTGTGTACATACGTGTAAAAATGTGTGTTTATTCAATCCACCCGGCTTTGGAACAAAATTAAAAAATTTGAAAATCTGGTCTTCTTAGCTGGTTCATGTGTGTACATACGTGTAAAAATTTATGTTAATTCAGTGCACCCGGCTATGGAACGAAATCTAAAAATTTGAAAATACGACTTCTTACCCGGTTTATGCGTGCATATACGTGTAATATTGCATGTTAATTAACTCCACCCGGATATGGAACGAAATCTAAAAATTTGAAAATTTGGACTTCTTAGGCCGTTATATGTGTTTATAAGAGAAAAAAAGCATTTGAATTCAATCCACCCGGCAATTGAACGAAATCTGAAAATATGAAAATTTGGACTTCTTAGCTGGTTTATGTGTACATACGTGTAAAAATGTATGTTTATTCATTGCACCCGGCTATGGAACGAAATCTAAAAATTGGAAAATTTGGACTCCTTAGCCGGTTTATGCGTGTATATACGTGTAATATTACATGGTATTGCAATCCACCCGGCTATGGAACGAAATCTAAAAATTTGAAAATTTGGACTCCTTAGCCGGTTTTTGTGTGTATATACATGTAAAAATGTATGTTAATTCAATGCACGCGGCTATGGAACGAAATCTAAAAATTTGAAAATTTGGACTTCTTAGCCTGTTTATATGTGTTTATAAGAGAAAAAAAGCATTTGAATTCAATCCACCCGGCAATTGAACGAAATCTGAAAATATGAAAATTTGGACTTCTTAGCTGGTTTATGTGTGTACATACGTGTAAAAATGTGTGTTTATTCAATCCACCCGGCTTTGGAACAAAATTAAAAAATTTGAAAATTTGGACTCCTTAGCCGGTTTATGCGTGTATATACGTGTAATATTACATGTTATTGCAATCCACCCGGCTATGGAACGAAATCTAAAAATTTGAAAATTTGGACTTCTTAGCTGGTTTATGTGTGTACATACGTGTAAAAATTTATGTTAATTCAATGCACGCGGCTATGGAACGAAATCTAAAAATTTGAAAATTTGGACTTCTGAGCCCGTTTATATGTGTTTATAAGAGAAAAAAAGCATTTGAATTCAATCCACCCGGCAATTGAACGAAATCTGAAAATATGAAAATTTGGACTCCTTAGCCGGTTTTTGTGTGTATATACATGTAAAAATGTATGTTAATTCAATGCACGCGGCTATGGAACGAAATCTAAAAATTTTAAAAATTTGGACTTCTGAGCCCGTTTATATGTGTTTATAAGAGAAAAAAAGCATTTGAATTCAATCCACCCGGCAATTGCACGAAATCTGAAAATATTAAAATTTGGACTTCTTAGCTGGTTTATGTGTGTACATACGTGTAAAAATGTATGTTTATTCATTGCACCCGGCTATGGAACGAAATCAAAAAAATTGAAAATTTGGACTCCTTAGCCGGTTTTTGCGTGTATATACGTGTAATATTGCATGTTAATTAACTCCACCCGGATATGGAACGAAATCTAAAAATTTGAAAATTTGGACTTCTTTGCCCGTTTATATATGTTTATAAGAGAAAAAAAGCATTTGAATTCAATCCACCCGGCAAATGAACGAAATCTAAAAATTGGAAAATTTGGACTCCTTAGCCGGTTTATGCGTGTATATACGTGTAATATTACATGTTATTGCAATCCACCCGGCTATGGAACGAAATCTAAAAATTTGAAAATTTGGACTCCTTAACCGGTTTTTGTGTGTATATACATGTAAAAATGTATGTTAATTCAATGCACGCGGCTATGGAACGAAATCTAAAAATTTGAAAATTTTGACTTCTTAGCCTGTTTATATGTGTTGATACGTGAAAAAAAACATTTGAATTCAAAGCACGCGGCTATGGAACGAAATCTAAAAATTGGAAAATTTGGACTCCTTAGCCGGTTTTTGTGTGTATATACATGTAAAAATGTATGTTAATTCAATGCACGCGGCTATGGAACGAAATCTAAAAATTTTAAAAATTTGGACTTCTGAGCCCGTTTATATGTGTTTATAACAGAAAAAAAGCATTTGAATTCAATCCACCCGGCAATTGCACGAAATCTGAAAATATTAAAATTTGGACTTCTTAGCTGGTTTATGTGTCCACCCGGCTATGGAACGAAATCAAAAAAATTGAAAATTTGGACTCCTTAGCCGGTTTTTGTGTGTATATACATGTTGAAATGTATGTTAATTCAATGTACCCGGCTATGGAACGAAAACTAAAAATTTGAAAATTTTGACTTCTTAGCCTGTTTATATGTGTTGATACGTGAAAAAAAACATTTGAATTCAAAGCACCCGGCTATGGAACGAAATCTAAAAATTTGAAAATTTGGACTCCTTAGCCGGTTTTTGTGTGTATATACATGAAAAATGTATGTTAATTCAATGCACGCGGCTATGGAACGAAATCTAAAAATTTGAAAATTTGGACTTCTGAGCCCGTTTATATGTGTTTATAAGAGAAAAAAAGCATTTGAATTGAATCCACCCGGCAATTGAACGAAATCTGAAAATATGAAAATTTGGACTTCTTAGCTGGTTTATGTGTGTACATACGTGTAAAAATGTATGTTTATTCATTGCACCCGGCTATGGAACGAAATCTAAAAATTGGAAAATTTGGACTCCTTAGCCGGTTTATGCTTGTATATACGTGTAATATTACATGGTATTGCAATCCACCCGGCTATGGAACGAAATCTAAAAATTTGAAAATTTGGACTCCTTAGCCTGTTTATATGTGTTTATAAGAGAAAAAAAGCATTTGAATTCAATCCACCCGGCAATTGAACGAAATCTGAAAATATGAAAATTTGGACTTCTTAGCTGGTTTATGTGTGTACATACGTGTAAAAATGTGTGTTTATTCAATCCACCCGGCTTTGGAACAAAATTAAAAAATTTGAAAATCTGGTCTTCTTAGCTGGTTCATGTGTGTACATACGTGTAAAAATTTATGTTAATTCAGTGCACCCGGCTATGGAACGAAATCTAAAAATTTGAAAATACGACTTCTTACCCGGTTTATGCGTGCATATACGTGTAATATTGCATGTTAATTAACTCCACCCGGATATGGAACGAAATCTAAAAATTTGAAAATTTGGACTTCTTAGGCCGTTTATATGTGTTTATAAGAGAAAAAAAGCATTTGAATTCAATCCACCCGGCAATTGAACGAAATCTGAAAATATGAAAATTTGGACTTCTTAGCTGGTTTATGTGTACATACGTGTAAAAATGTATGTTTATTCATTGCATCCGGCTATGGAACGAAATCAAAAAAATTGAAAATTTGGACTTCTTAGCCGGTTACTGTATGTATATACATGTAAAAATGTATGTTTATTCATTGCACCCGGCTATGGAACGAAATCTAAAAATTGGAAAATTTGGACTCCTTAGCCGGTTTATGCGTGTATATACGTGTAATATTACATGGTATTGCAATCCACCCGGCTATGGAACGAAATCTAAAAATTTGAAAATTTGGACTCCTTAGCCGGTTTTTGTGTGTATATACATGTAAAAATGTATGTTAATTCAATGCACGCGGCTATGGAACGAAATCTAAAAATTTGAAAATTTGGACTTCTTAGCCTGTTTATATGTGTTTATAAGAGAAAAAAAGCATTTGAATTCAATCCACCCGGCAATTGAACGAAATCTGAAAATATGAAAATTTGGACTTCTTAGCTGGTTTATGTGTGTACATACGTGTAAAAATGTGTGTTTATTCAATCCACCCGGCTTTGGAACAAAATTAAAAAATTTGAAAATCTGGTCTTCTTAGCTGGTTTATGTGTGTACATACGTGTAAAAATGTATGTTATTCAATGCACGCGGCTATGTAACGAAATCTAAAAATTTGAAAATTTGGACTTCTTAGCTGGTTTATGTGTGTACATACGTGTAAAAATTTATGTTAATTCAATGCACGCGGCTATGGAACGAAATCTAAAAATTTGAAAATTTGGACTTCTGAGCCCGTTATATGTGTTTATAAGAGAAAAAAAGCATTTGAATTCAATCCACCCGGCAATTGAACGAAATCTGAAAATATGAAAATTTGGACTCCTTAGCCGGTTTTTGTGTATATACATGTAAAAATGTATGTTAATTCAATGCACGCGGCTATGGAACGAAATCTAAAAATTTTAAAAATTTGGACTTCTGAGCCCGTTTATATGTGTTTATAAGAGAAAAAAAGCATTTGAATTCAATCCACCCGGCAATTGCACGAAATCTGAAAATATTAAAATTTGGACTTCTTAGCTGGTTTATGTGTGTACATACGTGTAAAAATGTATGTTTATTCATTGCACCCGGCTATGGAACGAAATCAAAAAAATTGAAAATTTGGACTCCTTAGCCGGTTTTTGCGTGTATATACGTGTAATATTGCATGTTAATTAACTCCACCCGGATATGGAACGAAATCTAAAAATTTGAAAATTTGGACTTCTTTGCCCGTTTATATATGTTTATAAGAGAAAAAAAGCATTTGAATTCAATCCACCCGGCAATTGAACGAAATCTAAAAATTTGAAAATTTGGACTCCTTAGCCGGTTTATGCGTGTATATACGTGTAATATTACATGTTATTGCAATCCACCCGGCTATGGAACGAAATCTAAAAATTTGAAAATTTGGACTCCTTAACCGGTTTTTGTGTATATACATGTAAAAATGTATGTTAATTCAATGCACGCGGCTATGGAACGAAATCTAAAAATTTGAAAATTTTGACTTCTTAGCCTGTTTATATGTGTTGATACGTGAAAAAAACATTTGAATTCAAAGCACGCGGCTATGGAACGAAATCTAAAAATTGAAAATTTGGACTTCTTAGCTGGTTTATGTGTGTACATACGTGTAAAAATGTATGTTAATTCAATGCACGCGGCTATGGAACGAAATCTAAAAATTTTAAAAATTTGGACTTCTGAGCCCGTTTATATGTGTTTATAACAGAAAAAAAGCATTTGAATTCAATCCACCCGGCAATTGCACGAAATCTGAAAATATTAAAATTTGGACTTCTTAGCTGGTTTATGTGTGTACAACGTGTATATTGCATGTTATTGCAATCCACCCGCTATGGAACGAAATCAAAAACATTGAAAATTTGAACTTCTGAGCCGGTTATTGTGGTATATACATGTTGAAATGTATGTTAATTCATGTACCCGGCTATGGAACGAAAACTAAAAATTTGAAAATTTTGACTTCTTAGCCTGTTTATATGTGTTGATACTGAAAAAAACATTTGAATTCAAGCACCCGGCTATGGAACGAAATCTAACAAATTTGAAAATTTGGACTCCTTAGCCGGTTTTGTGTGTGTATATACATGAAAAATGTATGTTAGTTCAATGCACGCGGCTATGGAACGAAATCTAAAAAATTTGAAAATTGGACTTCTGAGCCCGTTTATATGTGTTTATAAGAGAAAAAAAAGCATTTGAATTGATCCACCCGGCAATTGAACGAAATCTGAAAATATGAAAATTTGGACTTCTTAGCTGGTTTATGTGTGTACATACGTGTAAAATGTATGTTTATTCATTGCACCCGCTATGGAACGAAATCTAAAAATTGGAGAAATTTGGACTCCTTAGCCGGTTTATGCTTGTATATACGTGTAATATTACATGGTATTGCAATCCACCGGCTATGGAACGAAATCTAAAAATTTGAAAATTTGGACTCCTTAGCCTGTTTATATGTGTTTATAAGAGAAAAAAAGCATTTGAATTCAATCCACCGGCAATTGAACGAAATCTGAAAATATGAAAATTTGGACTTCTTAGCTGGTTTATGTGTGTACATACGTGTAAAAATGTGGTGTTTATTCAATCCACCCGGCTTTGGAACAAAATTAAAAAATTTGAAAATCTGGTCTTCTTAGCTGGTTCATGTGTGTACATACGTGTAAAAATTTATGTTAATTCAGTGCACCCGGCTATGGAACGAATCTAAAAATTTGGAAAATACGACTTCATGACCCGGTTTATGCGTGGCATATACGTGTAATATTGCATGTTAATTAACTCCACCCGGATATGGGAACGAAATCTAAAAATTTGAAAATTTGGACTTCTTAGCCGTTTATATGTGTTTATAAGAGAAAAAAAGCATTTGAATTCAATCCACCCGCAATTGACGAAATCTGAAAATATGAAAGTTGGACTTCTTAGCTGGTTTATGTGGTTTACTACTTGTAAAAATGTATGTTTATTCATTGCATCCGGCTATGGAACGAAATCAAAAAAAATTGAAAAATTTGGACTTCGTAGCCGGTTACTGTATGTATATACAGGTAAAAACGTATGTTAATTCATGCACCCGGCTATGGAACGAAATCTAAAAAATGGGAAAATTTGGACTCCTTAGCCGGTTTATGCGTGTATATACGTGTAATATTACATGGTATTGCATCCACCCGTCTATGGAACGAAATCTAAAAATTTGGAAAATTTGGACTCCTTAGCCGGTTTTGTGTGTATATACATGTAAAAATGTATGTTAATTCAATGCACGCGGCTATGGAACGAAATCTAAAAATTTGAAAATTTGGACTTCTTAGCCCGTTTATATGTGTTTATAAGAGAAAAAAAGCATTGAATTCAATCCACCCGGCAATTGAACGAAATCTGAAATATGAAAATTTGGACTTCTTAGCTGGTTTATGTGTGTACATACGTGTAAAAATGTATGTTTATTCATTGCATCCGGCTATGGAACGAAATCAAAAAAATTGAAAATTTGGACTTCTTAGCCGTTATTGTATGTATATACATGTAAAAATGTATGCTAATTCAATGCACGCGGCTATGGAACGAACTCTAAAAATTTGAAAATTTGGACTTCTTTGCCCGTTTATATATGTTTATAAGAGAAAAAAAGCATTTGAATTCAATCCACCCGGCAATTGAACGAAATCTAAAAAATTGAAAATTTGGACTCCTTAGCCGGTTTATGCGTGTATATACGGTGAATATTACATGTTATTGCAATCCACCCGGCTATGGAACGAATCTAAAATTTGAAAATTTGGACTCCTTAACGGTTTTTGTGTGTATATACATGTAAAAATGTATGTTAATTCAATGCACGCGGCTATGGAACGAAATCTAAAAATTTGAAAATTTTGACTTCTTAGCCTGTTTATATGTGTTGATACGTGAAAAAAAACATTGAATTCAAAGCACCCGGCTATGGAACGAAATCTAAAATTTTAAAAATTTGGACTTCTGAGCCCGTTTATATGTGTTTATAACATAAAATAGAAATAATAACAGAAAAAAGCATTTGAATTCAATCCACCCGGCAATTGCACGAAATCTGAAAATATTAAAATTTGGACTTCTTAGCTGGTTTATGTGTGTACATACGTGTAATATTTGCATGTTATTGCAATCCACCCGGCTATGGAACGAAATCAAAAACATTGAAAATTTGAACTTCTGAGCCGGTTATTGTGTGTATATACATGTTGAAATGTATGTTAATTCAATGTACCCGGCTATGGAACGAAAACTAAAAATTTGAAAATTTTGACTTCTTAGCCTGTTTATATGTGTTGATACGTGAAAAAAAACATTTGAATTCAAAGCACCCGGCTATGGAACGAAATCTAAAAATTTGAAAATTTGGACTCCTTAGCCGGTTTTTGTGTGTATATACATGAAAAATGTATGTTAGTTCAATGCACGCGGCTATGGACGAAATCTAAAAATTTGAAAATTTGGACTTCTGAGCCCGTTTATATGTGTTTATAAGAGAAAAAAAGCATTTGAATTGAATCCACCCGGCAATTGAACGAAATCTGAAAATATGAAAATTTGGACTTCTTAGCTGGTTTATGTGTGTACATACGTGTAAAAATGTATGTTTATTCATTGCACCCGGCTATGGAACGAAATCTAAAAATTGGAAAATTTGGACTCCTTAGCCGGTTTATGCTTGTATATACGTGTAATATTACATGGTATTGCAATCCACCCGGCTATGGAACGAAATCTAAAAATTTGAAAATTTGGACTCCTTAGCCTGTTTATATGTGTTTATAAGAGAAAAAAAGCATTTGAATTCAATCCACCCGGCAATTGAACGAAATCTGAAAATATGAAAATTTGGACTTCTTAGCTGGTTTATGTGTGTACATACGTGTAAAAATGTGTGTTATTCAATCCACCCGGCTTTGGAACAAAATTAAAAAATTTGAAAATCTGGTCTTCTTAGCTGGTTCATGTGTGTACATACGTGTAAAAATTTATGTTAATTCAGTGCACCCGGCTATGGAACGAAATCTAAAAATTTGAAAATACGACTTCTTACCCGGTTTATGCGTGCATATACGTGTAATATTGCATGTTAATTAACTCCACCCGGATATGGAACGAAATCTAAAAATTTGAAAATTTGGACTTCTTAGGCCGTTTATATGTGTTTATAAGAGAAAAAAAGCATTTGAATTCAATCCACCCGGCAATTGAACGAAATCTGAAAATATGAAAATTTGGACTTCTTAGCTGGTTTATGTGTGTACATACGTGTAAAAATGTATGTTTATTCATTGCATCCGGCTATGGAACGAAATCAAAAAAATTGAAAATTTGGACTTCTTAGCCGGTTACTGTATGTATATACATGTAAAAACTGTATGTTAATTCAATGCACGCGACTATGGAACGAAATCTAAAAATTGGAAAATTTGGACTCCTTAGCCGGTTTATGCGTGTATATACGTGTAATATTACATGGTATTGCAATCCACCCGGCTATGGAACGAAATCTAAAAATTTGAAAATTTGGACTCCTTAGCCGGTTTTTGTGTGTATATACATGTAAAATGTATGTTAATTCAATGCACGCGGCTATGGAACGAAATCTAAAAATTTTGAAAATTTGGACTTCTTAGCCCGTTTATATGTGTTTATAAGAGAAAAAAAGCATTTGGAATTCAATCCATCGGCAACTGAACGAAATCTGAAAATATGAAAATTTGGACTTTCTTAGCTGGTTTAAGTGTGTACTACGTGTAAAAATGTATGTTTATTCATTGCATCCGGCTATGGAACGATATCAAAAAATTGAAAATTTGGACTTCTTAGCCGGTTATTGTATGTATATACATGTAAAAATGTATGTTAATTCAATGCACGCGGCTATGGAAACGAAAACTAAAAATTTGAAAATTTGACTTCTTAGCCTGTTTATATGTGTTATAAGAGAAAAAAAGCATTTGAATTAAATCACCCCGGCAATTGAACGAAATCTGAAAATATGAAAATTTGGACTTCTTAGCTGGTTTATGTTTGTACATACGTGTAAAATGTATGTTTATTCATTGCACCCGGCTATGGAACGAAATCTACAAATTGGAAAATTTGGACTCCTTAGCCGGTTTTTGCGTGTATATACGTGTAATATTATATGGTATTGCAATCCACCCGGCTATGGAACGAAATCTAAAAATTTGAAAATTTGGACTCCTTAGCCGGTTTTTGTGTGTATAACATGTAAAAATGTATGTTAATTCAATGCACGCGGCTATGGAACGAAATCTAAAATTTGAAAATTTGGACTCTTAGCCCGTTTATATGTGTTTATAAGAGAAAAAAAGCATTTGAATTGAATCCACCCGGCAATTGAACGAATTCTGAAAATATGAAAATTTGGACTTCTTAGCTGGTTTATGTGTGTACATACGTGTAAAATGTATGTTTATTCATTGCACCCGGCTATGGAACGAAATCTAAAAATTGGAAAATTGGACTCCTTAGCCGGTTTATGCTTGTATATACGTGTAATATTACATGGTATTGCAATCCACCCGGCTATGGAACGAAATCTAAAAATTTGAAAATTTGGACTCCTAGCCTGTTTATATGTGTTTATAAGAGAAAAAAAAGCATTTGAATTCAATCCACCCGGCAATTGAACGAAATCTGAAAATATGAAATTTGGACTTCTTAGCTGGTTATGTGTGTACATACGTGTAAAATGTGTGTTTATTCAATCCACCCGGCTTTGGAACAAATAAAAAATTTGAAAATCTGGTCTTCTTAGCTGGTTCATGTGTGTACATACGTGTAAAAATTTATGTTAATTCAGTGCACCGGCTATGGAACGAAATCTAAAAATTTGAAAATACGAACTTCTTACCCGGTTTATGCGTGCATATACGTGTAATATTGCATGTTAATTAACTCCACCCGATATGGAACGAAATCTAAAAATTGAAAATTTGGACTTCTTAGGCCGTTTATATGTGTTTATAAGAGAAAAAAAAGCATTTGAATTCAATCCACCCGGCAATTGAACGAAATCTGAAAATATGAAAATTTGGACTTCTTAGCTGGTTTATGTGTGTACATACGTGTAAAAATGTATGTTTATTCATTGCATCCGGCTATGGAACGAAATCAAAAAAATTGAAAAATTTGACTTCTTAGCCGGTTATTGTATGTATATACATGTAAAAATGTATGCTAATTCAATGCACGCGGCTATGGAACGAACTCTAAAAATTTGAAAATTTGGACTTCTTTGCCCGTTTATATATGTTTATAAGAGAAAAAAAGCATTTGAATTCAATCCACCCGGCAATTGAACGAAATCTAAAAATTTGAAAATTTGGACTCCTTAGCCGGTTTATGCGTGTATATACGTGTAATATTACATGTTATTGCAATCCACCCGGCTATGGAACGAAATCTAAAAATTTGAAAATTTGGACTCCTTAACCGGTTTTTGGTGTATATACATGTAAAAATGTATGTTAATTCAATGCACGCGGCTATGGAACGAAATCTAAAAATTTGAAAATTTTGACTTCTTAGCCTGTTATATGTGTTGATACGTGAAAAAAAACATTTGAATTCAAAGCACCCGGCTATGGAACGAAATCTAAAAATTTTAAAAATTTGGACTTCTGAGCCCGTTTATAGTGTTTATAACATAAAATAGAAATAATAACAGAAAAAAAGCATTTGAATTCAATCCACCCGGCAATTGCACGAAATCTGAAAATATTAAAATTTGGACTTCTTAGCTGGTTTATGTGTGTACATACGTGTAATATTGCATGTTATTGCAATCCACCCGGCTATGGAACGAAATCAAAAACATTGAAAATTTGAACTTCTGAGCCGGTTTGTTTGTATATACATGTTGAAATGTATGTTAATTCAATGTACCCGGCTATGGAACGAAAACTAAAAATTTGAAAATTTTGACTTCTTAGCCTGTTTATATGTGTGATACGTGAAAAAAAACATTTGAATTCAAAGCACCCGGCTATGGAACGAAATCTAAAAATTTGAAAATTTGGACTCCTTAGCCGGTTTTTGTGTGTATATACATGAAAAATGTATGTTAATTCAATGCACGCGGCTATGGAACGAAATCTAAAAATTTGAAAATTTGGACTTCTGAGCCCGTTTATATGTGTTTATAAGAGAAAAAAAGCATTTGAATTGAATCCACCCGGCAATTGAACGAATCTGAAAATATGAAAATTTGGACTTCTTAGCTGGTTTATGTGTGTACATACGTGTAAAAATGTATGTTTATTCATTGCACCCGGCTATGGAACGAAATCTAAAAATTGGAAAATTTGGACTCCTTAGCCGGTTTATGCTTGTATATACGTGTAATATTACATGGTATTGCAATCCACCCGGCTATGGAACGAAATCTAAAAATTTGAAAATTTGGACTCCTTAGCCTGTTTATATGTGTTTATAAGAGAAAAAAGCATTTGAATTCAATCCACCCGGCAATTGAACGAAATCTGAAAATATGAAAATTTGGACTTCTTAGCTGGTTTATGTGTGTACATACGTGTAAAAATGTGTGTTTATTCAATCCACCCGGCTTTGGAACAAAATTAAAAAATTTGAAAATCTGGTCTTCTTAGCTGGTTCATGTGTGTACATACGTGTAAAAATTTATGTTAATTCAGTGCACCCGGCTATGGAACGAAATCTAAAAATTTGAAAATACGACTTCTTACCCGGTTTATGCGTGCATATACGTGTAATATTGCATGTTAATTAACTCCACCCGGATATGGAACGAAATCTAAAAATTTGAAAATTTGGACTTCTTAGGCCGTTTATATGTGTTTATAAGAGAAAAAAAGCATTTGAATTCAATCCACCCGGCAATTGAACGAAATCTGAAAATATGAAAATTTGGACTTCTTAGCTGGTTTATGTGTGTACATACGTGTAAAAATGTATGTTTATTCATTGCATCCGGCTATGGAACGAAATCAAAAAAATTGAAAATTTGGACTTCTTAGTCGGTTACTGTATGTATATACATGTAAAAATGTATGTTAATTCAATGCACGCGACTATGGAACGAAATCTAAAAAATTGGAAAATTTGGACTCCTTAGCCGGTTTATGCGTGTATATACGTGTAATATTACATGGTATTGCAATCCACCCGGCTATGGAACGAAATCTAAAAATTTGAAAATTTGGACTCCTTAGCCGGTTTTTGTGTGTATATACATGTAAAAATGTATGTTAATTCAATGCACGCGGCTATGGAACGAAATCTAAAAATTTGAAAATTTGGACTTCTTAGCCGTTTATATGTGTTTATAAGAGAAAAAAAGCATTTGAATTCAATCCATCCGGCAACTGAACGAAATCTGAAAATATGAAAATTTGGACTTCTTAGCTGGTTAAGTGTGTACATACGTGTAAAAATGTATGTTTATTCATTGCATCCGGCTATGGAACGATATCAAAAAAATTGAAAATTTGGACTTCTTAGCCGGTTATTGTATGTATATACATGTAAAAATGTATGTTAATTCAATGCACGCGGCTATGGAACGAAAACTAAAAATTTGAAAATTTTGACTTCTTAGCCTGTTTATATGTGTTTATAAGAGAAAAAAAGCATTGAATTAAATCCACCCGGCAATTGAACGAAATCTGAAAATATGAAAATTTGGACTTCTTAGCTGGTTTATGTTTGTACATACGTGTAAAAATGTATGTTTATTCATTGCACCCGGCTATGGAACGAAATCTAAAAATTGGAAAATTTGGACTCCTTAGCCGGTTTTGCGTGTATATACGTGTAATATTATATGGTATTGCAATCCACCCGGCTATGGAACGAAATCTAAAAATTTGAAAATTTGGACTCCTTAGCCGGTTTTGTGTGTATATACATGTAAAAATGTATGTTAATTCAATGCACGCGGCTATGGAACGAAATCTAAAAATTTGAAAATTTGGACTTCTTAGCCCGTTTATATGTGTTTATAAGAGAAAAAAAAGCATTTGAATTGAATCCACCCGGCAATTGAACGAATTCTGAAATATGAAAATTTGGACTTCTTAGCTGGTTTATGTGTGTACATACGTGTAAAAATGTATGTTTATTCATTGCACCCGGCTATGGAACGAAATCTAAAAATTGGAAAATTTGGACTCCTTAGCCGGTTTATGCTTGTATATACGTGTAATATTACATGGTATTGCAATCCACCCGCTATGGAACGAAATCTAAAAATTTGAAAATTTGGACTCCTTAGCCTGTTATATGTGTTTATAAGAGAAAAAAAAGCATTTGAATTCAATCCACCCGGCAATTGAACGAAATCTGAAAATATGAAAATTTGGACTTCTTAGCTGGTTTATGTGTGTACATACGTGTAAAAATGTGTGTTTATTCAATCCACCCGGCTTTGGGAACAAAATTAAAAAATTTGAAAATCTGGTCTTCTTAGCTGGTTCATGTGTGTACATACGTGTAAAAATTTATGTTAATTCAGTGCACCCGGCTATGGAACGAAATCTAAAAATTTGAAAATACGACTTCTTACCCGGTTTATGCGTGCATATACGTGTAATATTGCATGTTAATTAACTCCACCCGGATATGGAACGAAATCTAAAAATTTGAAAATTTGGACTTCTTAGGCCGTTTATATGTGTTTATAAGAGAAAAAAAGCATTTGAATTCAATCCACCCGGCAATTGAACGAAATCTGAAAATATGAAAATTTGGACTTCTTAGCTGGTTTATGTGTGTACATACGTGTAAAAATGTATGTTTATTCATTGCATCCGGCTATGGAACGAAATCAAAAAAATTGAAAATTTGGACTTCTTAGTCGGTTACTGTATGTATATACATGTAAAAAATGTATGTTAATTCAATGCACGCGGTTATGGAACGAAATCTAAAAATTGGAAAATTTGGACTCCTTAGCCGGTTTATGCGTGTATATACGTGTAATATTACATGGTATTGCAATCCACCCGGCTATGGAACGAAATCTAAAATTTGAAAATTTGGACTCCTTAGCCGGTTTTGTGTGTATATACATGTAAAAATGTATGTTAATTCAATGCACGCGGCTATGGAACGAAATCTAAAAATTTGAAAATTTTGACTTCTTAGCCTGTTTATATGTGTTGATACGTGAAAAAAAACATTTGAATTCAAAGCACGCGGCTATGGAACGAAATCTAAAAATTGGAAAATTTGGACTCCTTAGCCGGTTTTTGTGTGTATATACATGTAAAAATGTATGTTAATTCAATGCACGCGGCTATGGAACGAAATCTAAAAATTTAAAAATTTGGACTTCTGAGCCCGTTTATAGTGTTTATACAGAAAAAAAGCATTTGAATTCAATCCACCCGGCAATTGCACGAAATCTGAAAATATTAAAATTTGGACTTCTTAGCTGGTTTATGTGTGTACATACGTGTAATATTGCATGTTATTGCAATCCACCCGGCTATGGAACGAAATCAAAAACATTGAAAATTTGAACTTCTGAGCCGGTTTTTGTGTGTATATACATGTAAAAATGTATGTTAATTCAATGCACGCGGCTATGGAAGGAAATCTAAAAATTTGAAAATTTGGACTTCTTAGCCCGTTTATATGTGTTTATAAGAGAAAAAAAGCATTTGAATTGAATCCACCCGGCAATTGAACGAATTCTGAAAATATGAAAATTTGGACTTCTTAGCTGGTTTATGTGTGTACATACGTGTAAAAATGTATGTTTATTCATTGCACCCGGCTATGGAACGAAATCTAAAAATTGGAAAATTTGGACTCCTTAGCCGGTTTATGCTTGTATATACGTGTAATATTACATGGTATTGCAATCCACCCGGCTATGGAACGAAATCTAAAAATTTGAAAATTTGGACTCCTTAGCCTGTTTATATGTGTTTATAAGAGAAAAAAAGCATTTGAATTCAATCCACCCGGCAATTGAACGAAATCTGAAAATATGAAAATTTGGACTTCTTAGCTGGTTTATGTGTGTACATACGTGTAAAAATGTGTGTTTATTCAATCCACCCGGCTTTGGAACAAAATTAAAAAATTTGAAAATCTGGTCTTCTTAGCTGGTTCATGTGTGTACATACGTGTAAAAATTTATGTTAATTCAGTGCACCCGGCTATGGAACGAAATCTAAAAATTTGAAAATACGACTTCTTACCCGGTTTATGCGTGCATATACGTGTAATATTGCATGTTAATTAACTCCACCCGGATATGGAACGAATCTAAAAATTTGAAAATTTGGACTTCTTAGGCCGTTTATATGTGTTTATAAGAGAAAAAAAGCATTTGAATTCAATCCACCCGGCAATTGAACGAAATCTGAAATATGAAAATTTGGACTTCTTAGCTGGTTTATGTGTGTACATACGTGTAAAAATGTATGTTTATTCATTGCATCCGGCTATGGAACGAAATCAAAAAAAATTGAAAATTTGGACTTCTTAGTCGGTTACTGTATGTATATACATGTAAAAATGTATGTTAATTCAATGCACGCGGTTATGGAACGAAATCTAAAAATTGGAAAATTTGGACTCCTTAGCCGGTTTATGCGTGTATATACGTGTAATATTACATGGTATTGCAATCCACCCGGCTATGGAACGAAATCTAAAAATTTGAAAATTTGGACTCCTTAGCCGGTTTTTGTGTGTATATACATGTAAAAATGTATGTTAATTCAATGCACGCGGCTATGGAACGAAATCTAAAAATTTGAAAATTTTGACTTCTTAGCCTGTTTATATGTGTTGATACGTGAAAAAAAACATTTGAATTCAAAGCACGCGGCTATGGAACGAAATCTAAAAATTGGAAAATTTGGACTCCTTAGCCGGTTTTTGTGTGTATATACATGTAAAAATGTATGTTAATTCAATGCACGCGGCTATGGAACGAAATCTAAAAATTTTAAAAATTTGGACTTCTGAGCCCGTTTATATGTGTTTATAACAGAAAAAAAGCATTTGAATTCAATCCACCCGGCAATTGCACGAAATCTGAAAATATTAAAATTTGGACTTCTTAGCTGGTTTATGTGTGTACATACGTGTAATATTGCATGTTATTGCAATCCACCCGGCTATGGAACGAAATCAAAAACATTGAAAATTTGAACTTCTGAGCCGGTTATTGTGTGTATATACATGTTGAAATGTATGTTAATTCAATGTACCCGGCTATGGAACGAAAACTAAAAATTTGAAAATTTTGACTTCTTAGCCTGTTTATATGTGTTGATACGTGAAAAAAACATTTGAATTCAAAGCACCCGGCTATGGAACGAAATCTAAAAATTTGAAAATTTGGACTCCTTAGCCGGTTTTTGTGTGTATATACATGAAAAATGTATGTTAATTCAATGCACGCGGCTATGGAACGAAATCTAAAAATTTGAAAATTTGGACTTCTGAGCCCGTTATATGTGTTTATAAGAGAAAAAAAGCATTTGAATTGAATCCACCCGGCAATTGAACGAAATCTGAAAATATGAAAATTTGGACTTCTTAGCTGGTTTATGTGTGTACATACGTGTAAAAATGTATGTTTATTCATTGCACCCGGCTATGGAACGAAATCTAAAAATTGGAAAATTTGGACTCCTTAGCCGGTTTATGCTTGTATATACGTGTAATATTACATGGTATTGCAATCCACCCGGCTATGGAACGAAATCTAAAAATTTGAAAATTTGGACTCCTTAGCCTGTTTATATGTGTTTATAAGAGAAAAAAAGCATTTGAATTCAATCCACCCGGCAATTGAACGAAATCTGAAAATATGAAAATTTGGACTTCTTAGCTGGTTTATGTGTGTACATACGTGTAAAAATGTGTGTTTATTCAATCCACCCGGCTTTGGAACAAAATTAAAAAATTTGAAAATCTGGTCTTCTTAGCTGGTTCATGTGTGTACATACGTGTAAAAATTTATGTTAATTCAGTGCACCCGGCTATGGAACGAAATCTAAAAATTTGAAAATACGACTTCTTACCCGGTTTATGCGTGCATATACGTGTAATATTGCATGTTAATTAACTCCACCCGGATATGGAACGAAATCTAAAAATTTGAAAATTTGGACTTCTTAGGCCGTTTATATGTGTTTATAAGAGAAAAAAGCATTTGAATTCAATCCACCCGGCAATTGAACGAAATCTGAAAATATGAAAATTTGGACTTCTTAGCTGGTTTATGTGTGTACATACGTGTAAAAATGTATGTTTATTCATTGCATCCGGCTATGGAACGAAATCAAAAAAATTGAAAATTTGGACTTCTTAGCCGGTTACTGTATGTATATACATGTAAAAACGTATGTTAATTCAATGCACGCGGCTATGGAACGAAATCTAAAAATTGGAAAATTTGGACTCCTTAGCCGGTTTATGCGTGTATATACGTGTAATATTACATGGTATTGCAATCCACCCGGCTATGGAACGAAATCTAAAAATTTGAAAATTTGGACTCCTTAGCCGGATTTGTGTGTATATACATGTAAAAATGTATGTTAATTCAATGCACGCGGCTATGGAACGAAATCTAAAAATTTGAAAATTTGGACTTCTTAGCCCGTTTATATGTGTTTATAAGAGAAAAAAAGCATTTGAATTCAATCCACCCGGCAATTGAACGAAATCTGAAAATATGAAAATTTGGACTTCTTAGCTGGTTTATGTGTGTACATACGTGTAAAAATGTATGTTTATTCATTGCATCCGGCTATGGAACGAAATCAAAAAATTGAAAATTTGGACTTCTTAGCCGGTTATTGTATGTATATACATGTAAAAATGTATGCTAATTCAATGCACGCGGCTATGGAACGAACTCTAAAAATTTGAAAATTTGGACTTCTTTGCCCGTTTATATATGTTTATAAGAGAAAAAAAGCATTTGATTTCAATCCACCCGGCAATTGAACGAAATCTAAAAATTTGAAAATTTGGACTCCTTAGCCGGTTTATGCGTGTATATAGGTGTAATATTACATGTTATTGCAATCCACCCGGCTATGGAACGAAATCTGAAAATTTGAAAATTTGGACTCCTTAACCGGTTTTTGTGTGTATATACATGTAAAAATGTATGTTAATTCAATGCACGCGGCTATGGAACGAAATCTAAAAATTTGAAAATTTTGACTTCTTAGCCTGTTTATATGTGTTGATACGTGAAAAAAAACATTTGAATTCAAAGCACGCGGCTATGGAACGAAATCTAAAAATTTTAAAAATGTGGACTTCTGAGCCCGTTTATATGTGTTTATAACATAAAAATAGAAATAATAACAGAAAAAAAGCATTTGAATTCAATCCACCCGGCAATTGCACGAAATCTGAAAATATTAAAATTTGGACTTCTTAGCTGGTTTATGTGTGTACATACGTGTAATATTGCATGTTATTGCAATCCACCCGGCTATGGAACGAAATCAAAAACATTGAAAATTTGAACTTCTGAGCCGGTTATTGTGTGTATATACATGTTGAAATGTATGTTAATTCAATGTACCCGGCTATGGAACGAAAACTAAAAATTTGAAAATTTTGACTTCTTAGCCTGTTTATATGTGTTGATACGTGAAAAAAAAACATTTTAATTCAAAGCACCCGGCTATGGAACGAAATCTAAAAATTTGAAAATTTGGACTCCTTAGCCGGTTTTTGTGTGTATATACATGAAAAATGTATGTTAATTCAATGCACGCGGCTATGGAACGAAATCTAAAAATTTGAAAATTTGGACTTCTGAGCCCGTTTATATGTGTTATAAGAGAAAAAAAGCATTTGAATTGAATCCACCCGGCAATTGAACGAAATCTGAAAATATGAAAATTTGGACTTCTTAGCTGGTTTATGTGTGTACATACGTGTAAAAATGTATGTTTATTCATTGCACCCGGCTATGGAACGAAATCTAAAAATTGGAAAATTTGGACTCCTTAGCCGGTTTATGCTTGTATATACGTGTAATATTACATGGTATTGCAATCCACCCGGCTATGGAACGAAATCTAAAAATTTGAAAATTTGGACTCCTTAGCCTGTTTATATGTGTTTATAAGAGAAAAAAAGCATTTGAATTCAATCCACCCGGCAATTGAACGAAATCTGAAAATATAAAAATTTGGACTTCTTAGCTGGTTTATGTGTGTACATACGTGTAAAAATGTGTGTTTATTCAATCCACCCGGCTTTGGAACAAAATTAAAAAATTTGAAAATCTGGTCTTCTTAGCTGGTTCATGTGTGTACATACGTGTAAAAATTTATGTTAATTCAGTGCACCCGGCTATGGAACGAAATTTAAAAATTTGAAAATACGACTTCTTACCCGGTTTATGCGTGCATATACGTGTAATATTGCATGTTAATTAACTCCACCCGGATATGGAACGAAATCTAAAAATTTGAAAATTTGGACTTCTTAGGCCGTTTATATGTGTTTATAAGAGAAAAAAAGCATTTGAATTCAATCCACCCGGCAATTGAACGAAATCTGAAAATATGAAAATTTGGACTTCTTAGCTGGTTTATGTGTGTACATACGTGTAAAAATGTATGTTTATTCATTGCATCCGGCTATGGAACGAAATCAAAAAAATTGAAAATTTGGACTTCTTAGTCGGTTACTGTATGTATATACATGTAAAAATGTATGTTAATTCAATGCACGCGACTATGGAACGAAATCTAAAAATTGGAAAATTTGGACTCCTTAGCCGGTTTATGCGTGTATATACGTGTAATATTACATGGTATTGCAATCCACCCGGCTATGGAACGAAATCTAAAAATTTGAAAATTTGGACTCCTTAGCCGGTTTTTGTGTGTATATACATGTAAAAATGTATGTTAATTCAATGCACGCGGCTATGGAACGAAATCTAAAAATTTGAAAATTTGGACTTCTTAGCCCGTTTATATGTGTTTATAAGAGAAAAAAAGCATTTGAATTCAATCCATCCGGCAACTGAACGAAATCTGAAAATATGAAAATTTGGACTTCTTAGCTGGTTTAAGTGTGTACATACGTGTAAAAATGTATGTTTATTCATTGCATCCGGCTATGGAACGAAATCAAAAAAATTGAAAATTTGGACTTCTTAGCCGGTTATTGTATGTATATACATGTAAAAATGTATGTTAATTCAATGCACGCGGCTATGGAACGAAAACTAAAAATTTGAAAATTTTGACTTCTTAGCCTGTTTATATGTGTTTATAAGAGAAAAAAAGCATTTGAATTAAATCCACCCGGCAATTGAACGAAATCTGAAAATATGAAAATTTGGACTTCTTAGCTGGTTTATGTTTGTACATACGTGTAAAAATGTATGTTTATTCATTGCACCCGGCTATGGAACGAAATCTAAAAATTGGAAAATTTGGACTCCTTAGCCGGTTTTTGCGTGTATATACGTGTAATATTATATGGTATTGCAATCCACCCGGCTATGGAACGAAATCTAAAAATTTGAAAATTTGGACTCCTTAGCCGGTTTTTGTGTGTATATACATGTAAAAATGTATGTTAATTCAATGCACGCGGCTATGGAACGAAATCTAAAAATTTGAAAATTTGGACTTCTTAGCCCGTTTATATGTGTTTATAAGAGAAAAAAAGCATTTGAATTGAATCCACCCGGCAATTGAACGAATTCTGAAAATATGAAAATTTGGACTTCTTAGCTGGTTTATGTGTGTACATACGTGTAAAAATGTATGTTTATTCATTGCACCCGGCTATGGAACGAAATCTAAAAATTGGAAAATTTGGACTCCTTAGCCGGTTTATGCTTGTATATACGTGAAATATTACATGGTATTGCAATCCACCCGGCTATGGAACGAAATCTAAAAATTTGAAAATTTGGACTCCTTAGCCTGTTTATATGTGTTTATAAGAGAAAAAAAGCATTTGAATTCAATCCACCCGGCAATTGAACGAAATCTGAAAATATGAAAATTTGGACTTCTTAGCTGGTTTATGTGTGTACATACGTGTAAAAATGTGTGTTTATTCAATCCACCCGGCTTTGGAACAAAATTAAAAAATTTGAAAATCTGGTCTTCTTAGCTGGTTCATGTGTGTACATACGTGTAAAAATTTATGTTAATTCAGTGCACCCGGCTATGGAACGAAATCTAAAAATTTGAAAATACGACTTCTTACCCGGTTTAATGCGTGCATATACGTGTAATATTGCATGTTAATTAACTCCACCCGGATATGGAACGAAATCTAAAAATTTGAAAATTTGGACTTCTTAGGCCGTTTATATGTGTTTATAAGAGAAAAAAAGCATTTGAATTCAATCCACCCGGCAACTGAACGAAATCTGAAAATATGAAAATTTGGACTTCTTAGCTGGTTTATGTGTGTACATACGTGTAAAAATGTATGTTTATTCATTGCATCCGGCTATGGAACGAAATCAAAAAAATTGAAAATTTGGACTTCTTAGTCGGTTACTGTATGTATATACATGTAAAAATGTATGTTAATTCAATGCACGCGGTTATGGAACGAAATCTAAAAATTGGAAAATTTGGACTCCTTAGCCGGTTTATGCGTGTATATACGTGTAATATTACATGGTATTGCAATCCACCCGGCTATGGAACGAAATCTAAAAATTTGAAAATTTGGACTCCTTAGCCGGTTTTTGTGTGTATATACATGTAAAAATGTATGTTAATTCAATGCACGCGGCTATGGAACGAAATCTAAAAATTTGAAAATTTGGACTTCTTAGCCCGTTTATATGTGTTTATAAGAGAAAAAAAGCATTTGAATTCAATCCACCCGGCAACTGAACGAAATCTGAAAATATGAAAATTTGGACTTCTTAGCTGGTTTAAGTGTGTACATACGTGTAAAAATGTATGTTTATTCATTGCATCCGGCTATGGAACGAAATCAAAAAAATTGAAAATTTGGACTTCTTAGCCGGTTATTGTATGTATATACATGTAAAAATGTATGCTAATTCAATGCACGCGGCTATGGAACGAACTCTAAAAATTTGAAAATTTGGACTTCTTTGCCCGTTTATATATGTTTATAAGAGAAAAAAAGCATTTGAATTCAATCCACCCGGCAATTGAACGAAATCTAAAAATTTGAAAATTTGGACTCCTTAGCCGGTTTATGCGTGTATATACGTGTAATATTACATGTTATTGCAATCCACCCGGCTATGGAACGAAATCTAAAAATTTGAAAATTTGGACTCCTTAACCGGTTTTGTGTGTATATACATGTAAAAATGTATGTTAATTCAATGCACGCGGCTATGGAACGAAATCTAAAAATTTGAAAATTTTGACTTCTTAGCCTGTTTATATGTGTTGATACGTGAAAAAAAACATTTGAATTCGAAGCACGCGGCTATGGAACGAAATCTAAAAATTGGAAAATTTGGACTCCTTAGCCGGTTTTTGTGTGTATATACATGTAAAAATGTATGTTAATTCAATGCACGCGGCTATGGAACGAAATCTAAAAATTTTAAAAATTTGGACTTCTGAGCCCGTTTATATGTGTTTATAACAGAAAAAAAGCATTTGAATTCAATCCACCCGGCAATTGCACGAAATCTGAAAATATTAAAATTTGGACTTCTTAGCTGGTTTATGTGTGTACATACGTGTAATATTGCATGTTATTGCAATCCACCCGGCTATGGAACGAAATCAAAAACATTGAAAATTTGAACTTCTGAGCCGGTTATTGTGTGTATATACATGTTGAAATGTATGTTAATTCAATGTACCCGGCTATGGAACGAAAACTAAAAATTTGAAAATTTTGACTTCTTAGCCTGTTTATATGTGTTGATACGTGAAAAAAAACATTTGAATTCAAAGCACCCGGCTAAGGAACGAAATCTAAAAATTTGAAAATTTGGACTCCTTAGCCGGTTTTTGTGTGTATATACATGAAAAATGTATGTTAATTCAATGCACGCGGCTATGGAACGAACTCTAAAAATTTGAAAATTTGGACTTCTTTGCCCGTTTATATATGTTTATAAGAGAAAAAAAGCATTTGAATTCAATCCACCCGGCAATTGAACGAAATCTAAAAATTTGAAAATTTGGACTCCTTAGCCGGTTTATGCGTGTATATACGTGTAATATTACATGTTATTGCAATCCACCCGGCTATGGAACGAAATCTAAAAATTTGAAAATTTGGACTCCTTAACCGGTTTTTGTGTGTATATACATGTAAAAATGTATGTTAATTCAATGCACGCGGCTATGGAACGAAATCTAAAAATTTGAAAATTTTGATTTCTTAGCCTGTTTATATGTGTTGATACGTGAAAAAAAAACATTTGAATTCAAAGCACGCGGCTATGGAACGAAATCTAAAAATTGGAAAATTTGGACTCCTTAGCCGGTTTTTGTGTGTATATACATGTAAAAATGTATGTTAATTCAATGCACGCGGCTATGGAACGAAATCTAAAAATTTTAAAAATTTGGACTTCTGAGCCCGTTTATATGTGTTTATAACAGAAAAAAAGATTTTGAATTCAATCCACCCGGCAATTGCACGAAATCTGAAAATATTAAAATTTGGACTTCTTAGCTGGTTTATGTGTGTACATACGTGTAATATTGCATGTTATTGCAATCCACCCGGCTATGGAACGAAATCAAAAACATTGAAAATTTGAACTTCTGAGCCGGTTATTGTGTGTATATACATGTTGAAATGTATGTTAATTCAATGTACCCGGCTATGGAACGAAAACTAAAAATTTGAAAATTTTGACTTCTTAGCCTGTTTATATGTGTTGATACGTGAAAAAAAACATTTGAACTCAAAGCACCCGGCTATGGAACGAAATCTAAAAATTTGAAAATTTGGACTCCTTAGCCGGTTTTTGTGTGTATATACATGAAAAATGTATGTTAATTCAATGCACGCGGATATGGAACGAAATCTAAAAATTTGAAAATTTGGACTTCTGAGCCCGTTTATATGTGTTTATAAGAGAAAAAAAGCATTTGAATTGAATCCACCCGGCAATTGAACGAAATCTGAAAATATGAAAATTTGGACTTCTTAGCTGGTTTATGTGTGTACATACGTGTAAAAATGTATGTTTATTCATTGCACCCGGCTATGGAACGAAATCTAAAAATTGGAAAATTTGGACTCCTTAGCCGGTTTATGCTTGTATATACGTGTAATATTACATGGTATTGCAATCCACCCGGCTATGGAACGAAATCTAAAAATTTGAAAATTTGGACTCCTTAGCCTGTTTATATGTGTTTATAAGAGAAAAAAAGCATTGAATTCAATCCACCCGGCAATTGAACGAAATCTGAAAATATGAAAATTTGGACTTCTTAGCTGGTTTATGTGTGTACATACGTGTAAAAATGTGTGTTTATTCAATCCACCCGGCTTTGGAACAAAATTAAAAATTTGAAAATCTGGTCTTCTTAGCTGGTTCATGTGTGTACATACGTGTAAAAATTTATGTTAATTCAGTGCACCCGGCTATGGAACGAAATCTAAAAATTTGAAAATACGACTTCTTACCCGGTTTATGCGTGCATATACGTGTAATATTGCATGTTAATTAACTCCACCCGGATATGGAACGAAATCTAAAAATTTGAAAATTTGGACTTCTTAGGCCGTTTATATGTGTTTATAAGAGAAAAAAAGCATTTGAATTCAATCCACCCGGCAATTGAACGAAATCTAAAAATTGGAAAATTTGGACTCCTTAGCCGGTTTTTGTGTGTATATACATGTAAAAATGTATGTTAATTCAATGCACGCGGCTATGTAACGAAATCTAAAAATTTTAAAAATTTGGACTTCTGAGCCCGTTTATATGTGTTTATAACAGAAAAAAAGCATTTGAATTCAATCCACCCGGCAACTGAACGAAATCTGAAAATATGAAAATTTGGACTTCTTAGCTGGTTTAAGTGTGTACATACGTGTAAAAATGTATGTTTATTCATTGCATCCGGCTATGGAACGAAATCAAAAAAATTGAAAATTTGGACTTCTTAGCCGGTTATTGTATGTATATACATGTAAAAATGTA
This sequence comes from Theocolax elegans, assembly GCA_026168455.1. Classification (NCBI taxonomy): domain Eukaryota; kingdom Metazoa; phylum Arthropoda; class Insecta; order Hymenoptera; family Cerocephalidae; genus Theocolax; species Theocolax elegans. The sequence goes on along the minus strand of JANSJX010000036.1, from coordinate 73,957 downwards.
TGTTAATTCAATGCACGCGGCTATGGAACGAAAACTAAAAATTTGAAAATTTTGACTTCTTAGCCTGTTTATATGTGTTTATAAGAGAAAAAAAGCATTTGAATTCAATCCACCCGGCAATTGAACGAAATCTGAAAATATGAAAATTTGGACTTCTTAGCTGGTTTATGTTTGTACATACGTGTAAAAATGTATGTTTATTCATTGCACCCGGCTATGGAACGAAATCTAAAAATTGGAAAATTTGGACTCCTTAGCCGGTTTTTGCGTGTATATACGTGTAATATTATATGGTATTGCAATCCACCCGGCTATGGAACGAAATCTAAAAATTGGAAAATTTGGACTCCTTAGCCGGTTTTTGTGTGTATATACATGTAAAAATGTATGTTAATTCAATGCACGCGGCTATGGAACGAAATCTAAAAATTTGAAAATTTGGACTTCTTAGCCCGTTTATATGTGTTTATAAGAGAAAAAAAGCATTTGAATTGAATCCACCCGGCAATTGAACGAATTCTGAAAATATGAAAATTTGGACTTCTTAGCTGGTTTATGTGTGTACATACGTGTAAAAATGTATGTTTATTCGTTGCACCCGGCTATGGAACGAAATCTAAAAATTGGAAAATTTGGACTCCTTAGCCGGTTTATGCTTGTATATACGTGTAATATTACATGGTATTGCAATCCACCCGGCTATGGAACGAAATCTAAAAATTTGAAAATTTGGACTCCTTAGCCTGTTTATATGTGTTTATAAGAGAAAAAAAGCATTTGAATTCAATCCACCCGGCAATTGAACGAAATCTGAAAATATGAAAATTTGGACTTCTTAGCTGGTTTATGTGTGTACATACGTGTAAAAATGTGTGTTTATTCAATCCACCCGGCTTTGGAACAAAATTAAAAAATTTGAAAATCTGGTCTTCTTAGCTGGTTCATGTGTGTACATACGTGTAAAAATTTATGTTAATTCAGTGCACCCGGCTATGGAACGAAATCTAAAAATTTTAAAAATTTGGACTTCTGAGCCCGTTTATATGTGTTTATAACAGAAAAAAAGATTTTGAATTCAATCCACCCGGCAATTGCACGAAATCTGAAAATATTAAAATTTGGACTTCTTAGCTGGTTTATGTGTGTACATACGTGTAATATTGCATGTTATTGCAATCCACCCGGCTATGGAACGAAATCAAAAACATTGAAAATTTGAACTTCTGAGCCGGTTATTGTGTGTATATACATGTTGAAATGTATGTTAATTCAATGTACCCGGCTATGGAACGAAAACTAAAAATTTGAAAATTTTGACTTCTTAGCCTGTTTATATGTGTTGATACGTGAAAAAAAACATTTGAATTCAAAGCACCCGGCTATGGAACGAAATCTAAAAATTTGAAAATTTGGACTCCTTAGCCGGTTTTTGTGTGTATATACATGAAAAATGTATGTTAATTCAATGCACGCGGCTATGGAACGAAATCTAAAAATTTGAAAATTTGGACTTCTGAGCCCGTTTATATGTGTTTATAAGAGAAAAAAAGCATTTGAATTGAATCCACCCGGCAATTGAACGAAATCTGAAAATATGAAAATTTGGACTTCTTAGCTGGTTTATGTGTGTACATACGTGTAAAAATGTATGTTTATTCATTGCACCCGGCTATGGAACGAAATCTAAAAATTGGAAAATTTGGACTCCTTAGCCGGTTTATGCTTGTATATACGTGTAATATTACATGGTATTGCAATCCACCCGGCTATGGAACGAAATCTAAAAATTTGAAAATTTGGACTCCTTAGCCTGTTTATATGTGTTTATAAGAGAAAAAAAGCATTTGAATTCAATCCACCCGGCAATTGAACGAAATCTGAAAATATGAAAATTTGGACTTCTTAGCTGGTTTATGTGTGTACATACGTGTAAAAATGTGTGTTTATTCAATCCACCCGGCTTTGGAACAAAATTAAAAAATTTGAAAATCTGGTCTTCTTAGCTGGTTCATGTGTGTACATACGTGTAAAAATTTATGTTAATTCAGTGCACCCGGCTATGGAACGAAATCTAAAAACTTGAAAATACGACTTCTTACCCGGTTTATGCGTGCATATACGTGTAATATTGCATGTTAATTAACTCCACCCGGATATGGAACGAAATCTAAAAATTTGAAAATTTGGACTTCTTAGGCCGTTTATATGTGTTTATAAGAGAAAAAAAGCATTTGAATTCAATCCACCCGGCAATTGAACGAAATCTAAAAATTGGAAAATTTGGACTCCTTAGCCGGTTTTTGTGTGTATATACATGTAAAAATGTATGTTAATTCAATGCACGCGGCTATGGAACGAAATCTAAAAATTTTAAAAATTTGGACTTCTGAGCCCGTTTATATGTGTTTATAACAGAAAAAAAGCATTTGAATTCAATCCACCCGGCAACTGAACGAAATCTGAAAATATGAAAATTTGGACTTCTTAGCTGGTTTAAGTGTGTACATACGTGTAAAAATGTATGTTTATTCATTGCATCCGGCTATGGAACGAAATCAAAAAAATTGAAAATTTGGACTTCTTAGCCGGTTATTGTATGTATATACATGTAAAAATGTATGTTAATTCAATGCACGCGGCTATGGAACGAAAACTAAAAATTTGAAAATTTTGACTTCTTAGCCTGTTTATATGTGTTTATAAGAGAAAAAAAGCATTTGAATTAAATCCACCCGGCAATTGAACGAAATCTGAAAATATGAAAATTTGGACTTCTTAGCTGGTTTATGTTTGTACATACGTGTAAAAATGTATGTTTATTCATTGCACCCGGCTATGGAACGAAATCTAAAAATTGGAAAATTTGGACTCCTTAGCCGGTTTTTGCGTGTATATACGTGTAATATTATATGGTATTGCAATCCACCCGGCTATGGAACGAAATCTAAAAATTGGAAAATTTGGACTCCTTAGCCGGTTTTTGTGTGTATATACATGTAAAAATGTATGTTAATTCAATGCACGCGGCTATGGAACGAAATCTAAAAATTTGAAAATTTGGACTTCTTAGCCCGTTTATATGTGTTTATAAGAGAAAAAAAGCATTTGAATTGAATCCACCCGGCAATTGAACGAATTCTGAAAATATGAAAATTTGGACTTCTTAGCTGGTTTATGTGTGTACATACGTGTAAAAATGTATGTTTATTCATTGCACCCGGCTATGGAACGAAATCTAAAAATTGGAAAATTTGGACTCCTTAGCCGGTTTATGCTTGTATATACGTGTAATATTACATGGTATTGCAATCCACCCGGCTATGGAACGAAATCTAAAAATTTGAAAATTTGGACTCCTTAGCCTGTTTATATGTGTTTATAAGAGAAAAAAAGCATTTGAATTCAATCCACCCGGCAATTGAACGAAATCTGAAAATATGAAAATTTGGACTTCTTAGCTGGTTTATGTGTGTACATACGTGTAAAAATGTGTGTTTATTCAATCCACCCGGCTTTGGAACAAAATTAAAAAATTTGAAAATCTGGTCTTCTTAGCTGGTTCATGTGTGTACATACGTGTAAAATTTATGTTAATTCAGTGCACCCGGCTATGGAACGAAATCTAAAAATTTGAAAATACGACTTCTTACCCGGTTTATGCGTGCATATACGTGTAATATTGCATGTTAATTAACTCCACCCGGATATGGAACGAAATCTAAAAATTTGAAAATTTGGACTTCTTAGGCCGTTTATATGTGTTTATAAGAGAAAAAAAGCATTTGAATTCAATCCACCCGGCAATTGAAAGAAATCTGAAAATATGAAAATTTGGACTTCTTAGCTGGTTTATGTGCATTGCATCCGGCTATTATATGTGTTTATAAGAGAAAAAAAGCATTTGAATTAAATCCACCCGCAATTGAACGAAATCTGAAAATATGAAAATTTGGACTTCTTAGCTGGTTTATGTTTGTACATACGTGTAAAAATGTATGTTTATTCATTGCACCCGGCTATGGAACGAAATCTAAAAAATTGTAAAATTTGGACTCCTTAGCCGGTTTTTGCGTGTATATACGTGTAATATTATATGGTATTGCAATCCACCCGGCTATGGAACGAAATCTAAAAATTTGAAAATTTGGACTCCTTAGCCGGTTTTTGTGTGTATATCATGTAAAAATGTATGTTAATTCAATGCACGCGGCTATGGAACGAAATCTAAAAATTTGAAAATTTGGACTTCTTAGCCCGTTTATATGTGTTTATAAGCAGAAAAAAAAAGCATTTGAAGTCAATCCACCCGGCAATTGCACGAAATCTGAAAATATTAAAATTTGGACTTCTTAGCTGGTTTATGTGTGTACATACGTGTAAATGTGCATGTTATTGCAATCCCCCGCTATGGAACGAAATCAAAAAATTGAAAATTTGAACTTCTGAGCCGGTTTATTGTGTGTATATACATGTTGTAAATGTATGTTATTCATGTACCCCGGCTATGGAACGAAAACTAAAAATTTGAAAATTTGTGACTTCTTAGCCTGTTTTATATGTGTTTGATACGTGAAAAAAAAGGCATTTGAATTCAAATCACCCGGCTAGTGAACGAAATCTGAAAATATGAAAATTTGGACTTCTTAGCTGGTTTATGTGTGTACATACGTGTAAAAATGTGTGTTTATTCAATCCACCCGGCTTTGGAACAAAATTAAAAAATTTGAAAATCTGGTCTTCTTAGCTGGTTCATGTGTGTACATACGTGTAAAAATGTATGTTTATTCATTGCACCCGGCTATGGAACGAAATCTAAAAATTTTAAAAATTTGGACTTCTGAGCCCGTTTATATGTGTTTATAACAGAAAAAAAGCATTTGAATTCAATCCACCCGGCAACTGAACGAAATCTGAAAATATGAAAATTTGGACTTCTTAGCTGGTTTAAGTGTGTACATACGTGTAAAAATGTATGTTTATTCATTGCATCCGGCTATGGAACGAAATCAAAAAAATTGAAAATTTGGACTTCTTAGCCGGTTATTGTATGTATATACATGTAAAAATGTATGTTAATTCAATGCACGCGGCTATGGAACGAAAACTAAAAATTTGAAAATTTTGACTTCTTAGCCTGTTTATATGTGTTATAAGAGAAAAAAGCATTTGAATTCAATCCACCCGGCAATTGAACGAAATCTGAAAATATGAAAATTTGGACTTCTTAGCTGGTTTATGTTTGTACATACGTGTAAAAATGTATGTTTATTCATTGCACCCGGCTATGGAACGAAATCTAAAAATTGGAAAATTTGGACTCCTTAGCCGGTTTTTGCGTGTATATACGTGTAATATATATGGTATTGCAATCCACCCGGCTATGGAACGAAATCTAAAAATTGGAAAATTTGGACTCCTTAGCCGGTTTTTGTGTGTATATACATGTAAAAATGTATGTTAATTCAATGCACGCGGCTATGGAACGAAATCTAAAAATTTGAAAATTTGGACTTCTTAGCCCGTTTATATGTGTTTATAAGAGAAAAAAGCATTTGAATTGAATCACCCGGCAATTGAACGAATTCTGAAAATATGAAAATTTGGACTTCTTAGCTGGTTTATGTGTGTACATACGTGTAAAAATGTATGTTTATTCATTGCACCCGGCTATGGAACGAAATCTAAAAATTGGAAAATTTGGACTCCTTAGCCGGTTTATGCTTGTATATACGTGTAATATTACATGGTATTGCAATCCACCCGGCTATGGAACGAAATCTAAAAATTTGAAAATTTGGACTCCTTAGCCTGTTTATATGTGTTTATAGAGAAAAAAAGCATTTGAATTCAATCCACCCGGCAATTGAACGAAATCTGAAAATATGAAAATTTGGACTTCTTAGCTGGTTTATGTGTGTACATACGTGTAAAAATGTGTGTTTATTCAATCCACCCGCTTTGGAACAAAATTAAAAAATTTGAAAATCTGGTCTTCTTAGCTGGTTCATGTGTGTACATACGTGTAAAAATTTATGTTAATTCAGTGCACCCGGCTATGGAACGAAATCTAAAAATTTGAAAATACGACTTCTTACCCGGTTTATGCGTGCATATACGTGTAATATTGCATGTTAATTAACTCCACCCGGATATGGAACGAAATCTAAAAATTTGAAAATTTGGACTTCTTAGGCCGTTTATATGTGTTTATAAGAGAAAAAAAGCATTTGAATTCAATCCACCCGGCAATTGAAAGAAATCTGAAAATATGAAAATTTGGACTTCTTAGCTGGTTTATGTGCATTGCATCCGGCTATTATATGTGTTTATAAGAGAAAAAAAGCATTTGAATTAAATCCACCCGGCAATTGAACGAAATCTGAAAATATGAAAATTTGGACTTCTTAGCTGGTTTATGTTTGTACATACGTGTAAAAATGTATGTTTATTCATTGCACCCGGCTATGGAACGAAATCTAAAAATTGTAAAATTTGGACTCCTTAGCCGGTTTTTGCGTGTATATACGTGTAATATTATATGGTATTGCAATCCACCCGGCTATGGAACGAAATCTAAAAATTTGAAAATTTGGACTCCTTAGCCGGTTCATGTGTGTACATACGTGTAAAAATTTATGTTAATTCAGTGCACCCGGCTATGGAACGAAATCTAAAAATTTTAAAAATTTGGACTTCTGAGCCCGTTTATATGTGTTTATAACAGAAAAAAAGATTTTGAATTCAATCCACCCGGCAATTGCACGAAATCTGAAAATATTAAAATTTGGACTTCTTAGCTGGTTTATGTGTGTACATACGTGTAATATTGCATGTTATTGCAATCCACCCGGCTATGGAACGAAATCAAAAACATTGAAAATTTGAACTTCTGAGCCGGTTATTGTGTGTATATACATGTTGAAATGTATGTTAATTCAATGTACCCGGCTATGGAACGAAAACTAAAAATTTGAAATTTTGACTTCTTAGCCTGTTTATATGTGTTGATACGTGAAAAAAAACATTTGAATTCAAAGCACCCGGCTATGGAACGAAATCTAAAATTTGAAAATTTGGACTCCTTAGCCGGTTTTTGTGTGTATATACATGAAAAATGTATGTTAATTCAATGCACGCGGCTATGGAACGAAATCTAAAATTTGAAAATTTGGACTTCTGAGCCCGTTTATATGTGTTTATAAGAGAAAAAAAGCATTTGAATTGAATCCACCGGCAATTGAACGAAATCTGAAAATATGAAAATTTGGACTTCTTAGCTGGTTTATGTGTGTACATACGTGTAAAAATGTATGTTTATTCATTGCACCCGGCTATGGAACGAAATCTAAAAATTGGAAAATTTGGACTCCTTAGCCGGTTTATGCTTGTATATACGTGTAATATTACATGGTATTGCAATCCACCCGGCTATGGAACGAAATCTAAAAATTTGAAAATTTGGACTCCTTAGCCTGTTTATATGTGTTTATAAGAGAAAAAAAGCATTGAATTCAATCCACCCGGCAATTGAACGAAATCTGAAAATATGAAAATTTGGACTTCTTAGCTGGTTTAGTGTGTACATACGTGTAAAAATGTGTGTTTATTCAATCCACCCGGCTTTGGAACAAAATTAAAAATTTGAAAATCTGGTCTTCTTAGCTGGTTCATGTGTGTACATACGTGTTAAAAATTTATGTTAATTCAGTGCACCCGGCTATGGAACGAAATCTAAAAACTTGAAAATACGACTTCTTACCCGGTTTATGCGTGCATATACGTGTAATATTGCATGTTAATTAACTCCACCCGGATATGGAACGAAATCTAAAAATTTGAAAATTTGGACTTCTTAGGCCGTTTATATGTGTTTATAAGAGAAAAAAAGCATTTGAATTCAATCCACCCGGCAATTGAACGAAATCTAAAAATTGGAAAATTTGGACTCCTTAGCCGGTTTTTGTGTGTATATACATGTAAAATGTATGTTAATTCAATGCACGCGGCTATGGAACGAATCTAAAAATTTTAAAAATTTGGACTTCTGAGCCCGTTTATATGTGTTTATAACAGAAAAAAAGCATTTGAATTCAATCCACCCGGCAACTGAACGAAATCTGAAAATATGAAAATTTGGACTTCTTAGCTGGTTTAAGTGTGTACATACGTGTAAAAATGTATGTTTATTCATTGCATCCGGCTATGGAACGAAATCAAAAAAATTGAAAATTTGGACTTCTTAGCCGGTTATTGTATGTATATACATGTAAAAATGTATGTTAATTCAATGCACGCGGCTATGGAACGAAAACTAAAAATTTGAAAATTTTGACTTCTTAGCCTGTTTATATGTGTTTATAAGAGAAAAAAAGCATTTGAATTAAATCCACCCGGCAATTGAACGAAATCTGAAAATATGAAAATTTGGACTTCTTAGCTGGTTTATGTTTGTACATACGTGTAAAAATGTATGTTTATTCATTGCACCCGGCTATGGAACGAAATCTAAAAATTGGAAAATTTGGACTCCTTAGCCGGTTTTTGCGTGTATATACGTGTAATATTATATGGTATTGCAATCCACCCGGCTATGGAACGAAATCTAAAAATTGGAAAATTTGGACTCCTTAGCCGGTTTTTGTGTGTATATACATGTAAAAATGTATGTTAATTCAATGCACGCGGCTATGGAACGAAATCTAAAAATTTGAAAATTTGGACTTCTTAGCCCGTTTATATGTGTTTATAAGAGAAAAAAAGCATTTGAATTGAATCCACCCGGCAATTGAACGAATTCTGAAAATATGAAAATTTGGACTTCTTAGCTGGTTTATGTGTGTACATACGTGTAAAAATGTATGTTTATTCATTGCACCCGGCTATGGAACGAAATCTAAAAATTGGAAAATTTGGACTCCTTAGCCGGTTTATGCTTGTATATACGTGTAATATTACATGGTATTGCAATCCACCCGGCTATGGAACGAAATCTAAAAATTTGAAAATTTGGACTCCTTAGCCTGTTTATATGTGTTTATAAGAGAAAAAAAGCATTTGAATTCAATCCACCCGGCAATTGAACGAAATCTGAAAATATGAAAATTTGGACTTCTTAGCTGGTTATGTGTGTACATACGTGTAAAATGTGTGTTTATTCAATCCACCCGGCTTTGGAACACAAATTAAAAAATTTGAAAATCTGGTCTTCTTAGCTGGTTCATGTGTGTACATACGTGTAAAAATTTATGTTAATTCAGTGCACCCGGCTATGGAACGAAATCTAAAAATTTGAAAATACGACTTCTTACCCGGTTTATGCGTGCATATACGTGTAATATTGCATGTTAATTAACTCCACCCGGATATGGAACGAAATCTAAAAATTTGAAAATTTGGACTTCTTAGGCCGTTTATATGTGTTTATAAGAGAAAAAAAGCATTTGAATTCAATCCACCCGGCAATTGAAAGAAATCTGAAAATATGAAAATTTGGACTTCTTAGCTGGTTTATGTGCATTGCATCCGGCTATTATATGTGTTTATAAGAGAAAAAAAGCATTTGAATTAAATCCACCCGGCAATTGAACGAAATCTGAAAATATGAAAATTTGGACTTCTTAGCTGGTTTATGTTTGTACATACGTGTAAAAATGTATGTTTATTCATTGCACCCGGCTATGGAACGAAATCTAAAAATTGTAAAATTTGGACTCCTTAGCCGGTTTTTGCGTGTATATACGTGTAATATTATATGGTATTGCAATCCACCGGCTATGGAACGAAATCTAAAAATTTGAAAATTTGGACTCCTTAGCCGGTTTTTGTGTGTATATACATGTAAAAATGTATGTTAATTCAATGCACGCGGCTATGGAACGAAATCTAAAAATTTGAAAATTTGGACTTCTTAGCCCGTTTATATGTGTTTATAACAGAAAAAAAGCATTTGAATTCAATCCACCCGGCAATTGCACGAAATCTGAAAATATTAAAATTTGGACTTCTTAGCTGGTTTATGTGTGTACATACGTGTAATATTGCATGTTATTGCAATCCACCCGGCTATGGAACGAAATCAAAAACATTGAAAATTGAACTTCTGAGCCGGTTATTGTGTGTATATACATGTTGAAATGTATGTTAATTCAATGTACCCGGCTATGGAACGAAAACTAAAAATTTGAAAATTTTGACTTCTTAGCCTGTTTATATGTGTTGATACGTGAAAAAAAACATTTGAATTCAAAGCACCCGGCTATGGAACGAAATCTAAAAATTTGAAAATTTGGACTCCTTAGCCGGTTTTTGTGTGTATATACATGAAAAATGTATGTTAATTCAATGCACGCGGCTATGGAACGAACTCTAAAATTTGAAAATTTGGACTTCTTTGCCCGTAACATATATGTTTATAAGAGAAAAAAAGCATTTGAATTCAATCCACCCGGCAATTGAACGAAATCTAAAAATTTGAAAAATTGGACTCCTTAGCCGGTTTATGCGTGTATATACGTGTAATATTACATGTTATTGCAATCCACCCGGCTATGGAACGAAATCTAAAAATTTGAAAATTTGGACTCCTTAACCGGTTTTTGTGTGTATATACATGTAAAAATGTATGTTAATTCAATGCACGCGGCTATGGAACGAAATCTAAAAATTTGAAAATTTTGACTTCTTAGCCTGTTTATATGTGTTGATACGTGAAAAAAAACATTTGAATTCAAAGCACGCGGCTATGGAACGAAATCTAAAAATTGGAAAATTTGGACTCCTTAGCCGGTTTTTGTGTGTATATACATGTAAAAATGTATGTTAATTCAATGCACGCGGCTATGGAACGAAATCTAAAAATTTTAAAAATTTGGACTTCTGAGCCCGTTTATATGTGTTTATAACAGAAAAAAAGCATTTGAATTCAATCCACCCGGCAATTGCACGAAATCTGAAAATATTAAAATTTGGACTTCTTAGCTGGTTTATGTGTGTACATACGTGTAATATTGCATGTTATTGCAATCCACCCGGCTATGGAACGAAATCTAAAAATTTGAAAATTTGGACTCCTTAGCCGGTTTTTGTGTGTATATACATGTTGAAATGTATGTTAATTCAATGTACCCGGCTATGGAACGAAAACTAAAAATTTGAAAATTTTGACTTCTTAGCCTGTTTATATGTGTTGATACGTGAAAAAAAACATTTGAATTCAAAGCACCCGGCTATGGAACGAAATCTAAAAATTTGAAAATTTGGACTCCTTAGCCGGTTTTTGTGTGTATATACATGAAAAATGTATGTTAATTCAATGCACGCGGCTATGGAACGAAATCTAAAAATTTGAAAATTTGGACTTCTGAGCCCGTTTATATGTGTTTATAAGAGAAAAAAAGCATTTGAATTGAATCCACCCGGCAATTGAACGAAATCTGAAAATATGAAAATTTGGACTTCTTAGCTGGTTTAAGTGTGTACATACGTGTAAAAATGTATGTTTATTCATTGCACCCGGCTATGGAACGAAATCTAAAAATTGGAAAATTTGGACTCCTTAGCCGGTTTATGCTTGTATATACGTGTAATATTACATGGTATTGCAATCCACCCGGCTATGGAACGAAATCTAAAAATTTGAAAATTTGGACTCCTTAGCCTGTTTTATGTGTTTATAAGAGAAAAAAAGCATTTGAATTCAATCCACCCGGCAATTGAACGAAATCTGAAAATATAAAAATTTGGACTTCTTAGCTGGTTTATGTGTGTACATACGTGTAAAAATGTGTGTTTATTCAATCCACCCGGCTTTGGAACAAAATTAAAAATTTGAAAATCTGGTCTTCTTAGCTGGTTCATGTGTGTACATACGTGTAAAATTTATGTTAATTCAGTGCACCCGGCTATGGAACGAAATCTAAAAATTTGAAAATACGACTTCTTACCCGGTTTATGCGTGCATATACGTGTAATATTGCATGTTATTGCAATCCACCCGGCTATGGAACGAAATCTAAAAATTTGAAAATTTGGACTTCTTAGGCCGTTTATATGTGTTTATAAGAGAAAAAAAGCATTTGAATTCAATCCACCCGGCAATTGAACGAAATCTAAAAATTGGAAATTTGGACTCCTTAGCCGGTTTTTGTGTGTATATACATGTAAAAATGTATGTTAATTCAATGCACGCGGCTATGGAACGAAATCTAAAAATTTTAAAATTGGACTTCTGAGCCCGTTTATATGTGTTTATAACAGAAAAAAAGCATTTGAATTCAATCCACCCGGCAATTGCACGAAATCTGAAAATATTAAAATTTGGACTTCTTAGCTGGTTTATGTGTGTACATACGTGTAATATTGCATGTTATTGCAATCCACCCGGCTATGGAACGAAATCAAAGCATTGAAAATTTGAACTTCTGAGCCGGTTATTGTGTGTATATACATGTTGAAATGTATGTTAATTCAATGTACCCGGCTATGGAACGAAAACTAAAAATTTGAAAATTTTGACTTCTTAGCCTGTTTATATGTGTTGATACGTGAAAAAAAACATTTGAATTCAAAGCACCCGGCTATGGAACGAAATCAAAAAAATTGAAAATTTGGACTTCTTAGCCGGTTATTGTATGTATATACATGTAAAAATGTATGTTAATTCAATGCACGCGGCTATGGAACGAAAACTAAAAATTTGAAAATTTTGACTTCTGAGCCCGTTTATAAGTGTTTATAAGGGAAAAAAAGCATTTAAATTCAATCCACCCGGCAATTGAACGAAATCTGAAAATATGAAAATTTGGACTTCTTAGCTGGTTTATGTTTGTACATACGTCTAAAAATGTATGTTTATTCAATGCACCCGGCTATGGAACGAAATCTAAAAATTGGAAAATTTGGACTCCTTAGCCGGTTTATGCGTGTATATACGTGTAATATTACATGGTATTGCAATCCACCCGGCTATGGAACGAAATCTAAAAATTTGAAAATTTGGACTCCTTAGCCGGTTTTTGTGTGTATATACATGTAAAAATGTATGTTAATTCAATGCACGCGGCTATGGAACGAAATCTAAAAATTTGAAAATTTGGACTTCTTAGCCCGTTTATATGTGTTTATAAGAGAAAAAAAGCATTTGAATTCAATCCACCCGGCAACTGAACGAAATCTGAAAATATGAAAATTTGGACTTCTTAGCTGGTTTAAGTGTGTACATACGTGTAAAAATGTATGTTTATTCATTGCATCCGGCTATGGAACGAAATCAAAAAAATTGAAAATTTGGACTTCTTAGCCGGTTATTGTATGTATATACATGTAAAAATGTATGTTAATTCAATGCACGCGGCTATGGAACGAAAACTAAAATTTGAAAATTTTGACTTCTTAGCCTGTTTATATGTGTTTATAAGAGAAAAAAAGCATTTGAATTAATCCACCCGGCAATTGAACGAAATCTGAAAATATGAAAATTTGGACTTCTTAGCTGGTTTATGTTTGTACATACGTGTAAAAATGTATGTTTATTCATTGCACCCGGCTATGGAACGAAATCTAAAAATTGGAAAATTTGGACTCCTTAGCCGGTTTTTGCGTGTATATACGTGTAATATTATATGGTATTGCAATCCACCCGGCTATGGAACGAAATCTAAAAATTTGAAAATTTGGACTCCTTAGCCGGTTTTTGTGTGTATATACATGTAAAAATGTATGTTAATTCAATGCACGCGGCTATGGAACGAAATCTAAAAATTTGAAAATTTGGATTTCTTAGCCCGTTTATATGTGTTTATAAGAGAAAAAAAGCATTTGAATTAAATCCACCCGGCAATTGAACGAAATCTGAAAATATGAAAATTTGGACTTCTTAGCTGGTTTATGTGTGTACATACGTGTAAAAATGTGTGTTTATTCAATCCACCCGGCTTTGGAACAAAATTAAAAAATTTGAAAATCTGGTCTTCATAGCTGGTTTATGCGTGTATATACGTGTAATATTACATGTTATTGCAATCCACCCGGCTATGGAACGAAATCTAAAAATTGGAAAATTTCGACTCCTTAGCCGGTTTATGCGTGTATATACGTGTAATATTACATGCTATTGCAATCCACCCGGCTATGGAACGAAATCTAAAAATTTGAAAATCTTGACTTCTTAGCTGGTTTATGTGTGTTTATACGTGTAAAAATGTATGTTTATTCATTGCACCCGGCTATAGAACGAATTCAAAAAAATTTAAAATTTGGACTCTGAGCCGGTTATTGTGTGTATATACATGTAAAAATGTATGTTAATTCAGTGCACCCGGCTATGGAACGAAATCTAAAAATTTGAAAATACGACTTCTTACCCGGTTTATGCGTGCATATACGTGTAATATTGCGTGTTAATTAACTCCACCCGGACATGGAACGAAATCTAAAAATTTGATAATATTGAATTCTGAGCCCGTTTATATGTGTTTATAAGAGAAAAAAAGCATTTGAATTCAATCCACCCGGCAATTGCACGAAATCTGAAAATATGTAAATTTGGACTTCTTACCTGGTTTATGTGTGTACATACGTGTAAAAATGTCTGTTTATTCATTGCACCCGGCTATGGAACGAAATCAAAAAAATTGAAAAATTGGACTTCATAGCCGGTTATTGTATGTATATAAATGTAAAAATGTATGTTAATTCAATGCACGCGGCTATGGAACGAACACTAAAAATTTGAAAATTTGGACTTCTTAGCCCGTTTATATGTGTTTATAAGAGAAAAAAAGCATTTGAATTCAATCCACCCGCCAATTGAACGAAATCTGAAAATATGAAAATTTGGACTTCTTAGCTGGTTTATGTGTGTACATACGTGTAAAAATGTGTGTTTATTCAATCCACCCGGCTTTGGAACAAAATTAAAAAATTTGAAAATCTGGTCTTCTTAGCTGGTTCATGTGTGTATATACGTGTAAAAATTTATATTAATTCAGTGCACCCGGCTATGGAACGAAATCTAAAAATTTGAAAATTTGGACTTCTTAGCCCGTCTATGTGTTTATAAGAGAAAAAAAGCATTTGAATTCAATCCACCCGGCAATTGAACGAAATCTAAAAATTGGAAAATTTGGACTCCTTAACCGGTTTATGCGTGTATATACGTGTAATATTACATGTTATTGCAATCCACCCGGCAATGGAACGAAATCTAAAAATTTGAAAATTTGGACTCCTTAGACGGTTTTTGTGTGTATATACATGTAAAAATGTATGTTAATTCAATGCACACTGCAATGGAACGAAATCTAAAAATTTGAAAATTTTGACTTCTGAGCCCGTTTATAAGTGTTTATAAGGGAAAAAAAAGCATTTAAATTCAATCCACCCGGCAATTGAACGAAATCTGAAAATATGAAAATTTGGACTTCTTAGCTGGTTTATGTTTGTACATACGTCTAAAAATGTATGTTTATTCAATGCACCCGGCTATGGAACGAAATCTAAAAATTGGAAAATTTGGACTCCTTAGCCGGTTTATGCGTGTATATACGTGTAATATTACATGGTATTGCAATCCACCCGGCTATGGAACGAAATCTAAAAATTTGAAAATTTGGACTCCTTAGCCGGTTTTTGTGTGTATATACATGTAAAAATGTATGTTAATTCAATGCACGCGGCTATGGAACGAAATCTAAAAATTTGAAAATTTGGACTTCTTAGCCCGTTTATATGTGTTTATAAGAGAAAAAAAGCATTTGAATTCAATCCACCCGGCAACTGAACGAAATCTGAAAATATGAAAATTTGGACTTCTTAGCTGGTTTAAGTGTGTACATACGTGTAAAAATGTATGTTTATTCATTGCATCCGGCTATGGAACGAAATCAAAAAAATTGAAAATTTGGACTTCTTAGCCGGTTATTGTATGTATATACATGTAAAAATGTATGTTAATTCAATGCACGCGGCTATGGAACGAAAACTAAAAATTTGAAAATTTTGACTTCTTAGCCTGTTTATATGTGTTTATAAGAGAAAAAAAGCATTTGAATTAAATCCACCCGGCAATTGAACGAAATCTGAAAATATGAAAATTTGGACTTCTTAGCTGGTTTATGTTTGTACATACGTGTAAAAATGTATGTTTATTCATTGCACCCGGCTATGGAACGAAATCTAAAAATTGGAAAATTTGGACTCCTTAGCCGGTTTTTGCGTGTATATACGTGTAATATTATATGGTATTGCAATCCACCCGGCTATGGAACGAAATCTAAAAATTTGAAAATTTGGACTCCTTAGCCGGTTTTTGTGTGTATATACATGTAAAAATGTATGTTAATTCAATGCACGCGGCTATGGAACGAAATCTAAAAATTTGAAAATTTGGACTTCTTAGCCCGTTTATATGTGTTTATAAGAGAAAAAAAGCATTTGAATTAAATCCACCCGGCAATTGAACGAAATCTGAAAATATGAAAATTTGGACTTCTTAGCTGGTTTATGTGTGTACATACGTGTAAAAATGTGTGTTTATTCAATCCACCCGGCTTTGGAACAAAATTAAAAAATTTGAAAATCTGGTCATCATAGCTGGTTTATGCGTGTATATACGTGTAATATTACATGTTATTGCAATCCACCCGGCTATGGAACGAAATCTAAAAATTGGAAAATTTCGACTCCTTAGCCGGTTTATGCGTGTATATACGTGTAATATTACATGCTATTGCAATCCACCCGGCTATGGAACGAAATCTAAAAATTTGAAAATCTGGACTTCTTAGCTGGTTTATGTGTGTTTATACGTGTAAAAATGTATGTTTATTCATTGCACCCGGCTATAGAACGAATTCAAAAAAATTTAAAATTTGGACTCTGAGCCGGTTATTGTGTGTATATACATGTAAAAATGTATGTTAATTCAGTGCACCCGGCTATGGAACGAAATCTAAAAATTTGAAAATACGACTTCTTACCCGGTTTATGCGTGCATATACGTGTAATATTGCATGTTAATTAACTCCACCCGGACATGGAACGAAATCTAAAAATTTGATAATATTGAATTCTGAGCCCGTTTATATGTGTTTATAAGAGAAAAAAAGCATTTGAATTCAATCCACCCGGCAATTGCACGAAATCTGAAAATATGTAAATTTGGACTTCTTACCTGGTTTATGTGTGTACATACGTGTAAAAATGTCTGTTTATTCATTGCACCCGGCTATGGAACGAAATCAAAAAAATTGAAAAATTGGACTTCATAGCCGGTTATTGTATGTATATAAATGTAAAAATGTATGTTAATTCAATGCACGCGGCTATGGAACGAACACTAAAAATTTGAAAATTTGGACTTCTTAGCCCGTTTATATGTGTTTATAAGAGAAAAAAAGCATTTGAATTCAATCCACCCGCCAATTGAACGAAATCTGAAAATATGAAAATTTGGACTTCTTAGCTGGTTTATGTGTGTACATACGTGTAAAAATGTGTGTTTATTCAATCCACCCGGCTTTGGAACAAAATTAAAAAATTTGAAAATCTGGTCTTCTTAGCTGGTTCATGTGTGTACATACGTGTAAAAATTTATATTAATTCAGTGCACCCGGCTATGGAACGAAATCTAAAAATTTGAAAATTTGGACTTCTTAGCCCGTCTATGTATTTATAAGAGAAAAAAAGCATTTGAATTCAATCCACCCGGCAATTGAACGAAATCTAAAAATTGGAAAATTTGGACTCCTTAACCGGTTTATGCGTGTATATACGTGTAATATTACATGTTATTGCAATCCACCCGGCTATGGAACGAAATCTAAAAATTTGAAAATTTGGACTCCTTAGACGGTTTTTGTGTGTATATACATGTAAAAATGTATGTTAATTCAATGCACACTGCAATGGAACGAAATCTAAAAATTTGAAAATTTTGACTTCTGAGCCCGTTTATAAGTGTTTATAAGGGAAAAAAAGCATTTAAATTCAATCCACCCGGCAATTGAACGAAATCTGAAAATATGAAAATTTGGACTTCTTAGCTGGTTTATGTTTGTACATACGTCTAAAAATGTATGTTTATTCAATGCACCCGGCTATGGAACGAAATCTAAAAATTGGAAAATTTGGACTCCTTAGCCGGTTTATGCGTGTATATACGTGTAATATTACATGGTATTGCAATCCACCCGGCTATGGAACGAAATCTAAAAATTTGAAAATTTGGACTCCTTAGCCGGTTTTTGTGTGTATATACATGTAAAAATGTATGTTAATTCAATGCACGCGGCTATGGAACGAAATCTAAAATTTGAAAATTTGGACTTCTTAGCCCGTTTATATGTGTTTATAAGAGAAAAAAAGCATTTGAATTCAATCCACCCGGCAATTGAACGAAATCTGAAAATATGAAAATTTGGACTTCTTAGCTGGTTTAAGTGTGTACATACGTGTAAAAATGTATGTTTATTCATTGCATCCGGCTATGGAACGAAATCAAAAAAATTGAAAATTTGGACTTCTTAGCCGGTTATTGTATGTATATACATGTAAAAATGTATGTTAATTCAATGCACGCGGCTATGGAACGAAAACTAAAAATTTGAAAATTTTGACTTCTTAGCCTGTTTATATGTGTTTATAAGAGAAAAAAAGCATTTGAATTAAATCCACCCGGCAATTGAACGAAATCTGAAAATATGAAAATTTGGACTTCTTAGCTGGTTTATGTTTGTACATACGTGTAAAAATGTATGTTTATTCATTGCACCCGGCTATGGAACGAAATCTAAAAATTGGAAAATTTGGACTCCTTAGCCGGTTTTTGCGTGTATATACGTGTAATATTATATGGTATTGCAATCCACCCGGCTATGGAACGAAATCTAAAAATTTGAAAATTTGGACTCCTTAGCCGGTTTTTGTGTGTATATACATGTAAAAATGTATGTTAATTCAATGCACGCGGCTATGGAACGAAATCTAAAAATTTGAAAATTTGGACTTCTTAGCCCGTTTATATGTGTTTATAAGAGAAAAAAAGCATTTGAATTAAATCCACCCGGCAATTGAACGAAATCTGAAAATATGAAAATTTGGACTTCTTAGCTGGTTTATGTGTGTACATACGTGTAAAAATGTGTGTTTATTCAATCCACCCGGCTTTGGAACAAAATTAAAAAATTTGAAAATCTGGTCTTCATAGCTGGTTTATGCGTGTATATACGTGTAATATTACATGTTATTGCAATCCACCCGGCTATGGAACGAAATCTAAAAATTGGAAAATTTCGACTCCTTAGCCGGTTTATGCGTGTATATACGTGTAATATTACATGCTATTGCAATCCACCCGGCTATGGAACGAAATCTAAAAATTTGAAAATCTTGACTTCTTAGCTGGTTTATGTGTGTTTATACGTGTAAAAATGTATGTTTATTCATTGCACCCGGCTATAGAACGAATTCAAAAAAATTTAAAATTTGGACTCTGAGCCGGTTATTGTGTGTATATACATGTAAAAATGTATGTTAATTCAGTGCACCCGGCTATGGAACGAAATCTAAAAATTTGAAAATACGACTTCTTACCCGGTTTATGCGTGCATATACGTGTAATATTGCATGTTAATTAACTCCACCCGGACATGGAACGAAATCTAAAAATTTGATAATATTGAATTCTGAGCCCGTTTATATGTGTTTATAAGAGAAAAAAAGCATTTGAATTCAATCCACCCGGCAATTGCACGAAATCTGAAAATATGTAAATTTGGACTTCTTACCTGGTTTATGTGTGTACATACGTGTAAAAATGTCTGTTTATTCATTGCACCCGGCTATGGAACGAAATCAAAAAAATTGAAAAATTGGACTTCATAGCCGGTTATTGTATGTATATAAATGTAAAAATGTATGTTAATTCAATGCACGCGGCTATGGAACGAACACTAAAAATTTGAAAATTTGGACTTCTTAGCCCGTTTATATGTGTTTATAAGAGAAAAAAAGCACTTGAATTCAATCCACCCGCCAATTGAACGAAATCTGAAAATATGAAAATTTGGACTTCTTAGCTGGTTTATGTGTGTACATACGTGTAAAAATGTGTGTTTATTCAATCCACCCGGCTTTGGAACAAAATTAAAAAATTTGAAAATCTGGTCTTCTTAGCTGGTTCATGTGTGTACATACGTGTAAAAATTTATATTAATTCAGTGCACCCGGCTATGGAACGAAATCTAAAAATTTGAAAATTTGGACTTCTTAGCCCGTCTATGTGTTTATAAGAGAAAAAAAGCATTTGAATTCAATCCACCCGGCAATTGAACGAAATCTAAAAATTGGAAAATTTGGACTCCTTAACCGGTTTATGCGTGTATATACGTGTAATATTACATGTTATTGCAATCCACCCGGCTATGGAACGAAATCTAAAAATTTGAAAATTTGGACTCCTTAGACGGTTTTTGTGTGTATATACATGTAAAAATGTATGTTAATTCAATGCACGCGGCAATGGAACGAAATCTAAAAATTTGAAAATTTTGACTTCTGAGCCCGTTTATAAGTGTTTATTAGGGAAAAAAAGCATTTAAATTCAATCCACCCGGCAATTGAACGAAATCTGAAAATATGAAAATTTGGACTTCTTAGCTGGTTTATGTTTGTACATACGTCTAAAAATGTATGTTTATTCAATGCACCCGGCTATGGAACGAAATCTAAAAATTGGAAAATTTGGACTCCTTAGCCGGTTTATGCGTGTATATACGTGTAATATTACATGGTATTGCAATCCACCCGGCTATGGAACGAAATCTAAAAATTTGAAAATTTGGACTCCTTAGCCGGTTTTTGTGTGTATATACATGTAAAAATGTATGTTAATTCAATGCACGCGGCTATGGAACGAAATCTAAAAATTTGAAAATTTGGACTTCTTAGCCCGTTTATATGTGTTTATAAGAGAAAAAAAGCATTTGAATTCAATCCACCCGGCAATTGAACGAAATCTGAAAATATGAAAATTTGGACTTCTTAGCTGGTTTAAGTGTGTACATACGTGTAAAAATGTATGTTTATTCATTGCATCCGGCTATGGAACGAAATCAAAAAAATTGAAAATTTGGACTTCTTAGCCGGTTATTGTATGTATATACATGTAAAAATGTATGTTAATTCAATGCACGCGGCTATGGAACGAAACTAAAAATTTGAAAATTTTGACTTCTTAGCCTGTTTATATGTGTTTATAAGAGAAAAAAAGCATTTGAATTAAATCCACCCGGCAATTGAACGAAATCTGAAAATATGAAAATTTGGACTTCTTAGCTGGTTTATGTTGGTACATACGTGTAAAAATGTATGTTTATTCATTGCACCCGGCTATGGAACGAAATCTAAAAATTGGAAAATTTGGACTCCTTAGCCGGTTTATGCGTGTATATACGTGTAATATTATATGGTATTGCAATACACCCGGCTATGGAACGAAATCTAAAAATTTGAAAATTTGGACTCCTTAGCCGGTTTTTGTGTGTATATACATGTAAAAATGTATGTTAATTCAATGCACGCGGCTATGGAACGAAATCTAAAAATTTGAAAATTTGGACTTCTTAGCCCGTTTATATGTGTTTATAAGAGAAAAAAAGCATTTGAATTCAATCCACCCGGCAATTGAACGAAATCTGAAAATATGAAAATTTGGACTTCTTAGCTGGTTTAAGTGTGTACATACGTGTAAAAATGTATGTTTATTCATTGCATCCGGCTATGGAACGAAATCAAAAAAATTGAAAATTTGGACTTCTTAGCCGGTTATTGTATGTATATACATGTAAAAATGTATGTTAATTCAATGCACGCGGCTATGGAACGAAAACTAAAAATTTGAAAATTTTGACTTCTTAGCCTGTTTATATGTGTTTATAAGAGAAAAAAAGCATTTGAATTAAATCCACCCGGCAATTGAACGAAATCTGAAAATATGAAAATTTGGACTTCTTAGCTGGTTTATGTTTGTACATACGTGTAAAAATGTATGTTTATTCATTGCACCCGGCTATGGAACGAAATCTAAAAATTGGAAAATTTGGACTCCTTAGCCGGTTTTTGCGTGTATATACGTGTAATATTATATGGTATTGCAATCCACCCGGCTATGGAACGAAATCTAAAAATTTGAAAATTTGGACTCCTTAGCCGGTTTTTGTGTGTATATACATGTAAAAATGTATGTTAATTCAATGCACGCGGCTATGGAACGAAATCTAAAAATTTGAAAATTTGGACTTCTTAGCCCGTTTATATGTGTTTATAAGAGAAAAAAAGCATTTGAATTAAATCCACCCGGCAATTGAACGAAATCTGAAAATATGAAAATTTGGACTTCTTAGCTGGTTTATGTGTGTACATACGTGTAAAAATGTGTGTTTATTCAATCCACCCGGCTTTGGAACAAAATTAAAAAATTTGAAAATCTGGTCTTCATAGCTGGTTTATGCGTGTATATACGTGTAATATTACATGTTATTGCAATCCACCCGGCTATGGAACGAAATCTAAAAATTGGAAAATTTCGACTCCTTAGCCGGTTTATGCGTGTATATACGTGTAATATTACATGCTATTGCAATCCACCCGGCTATGGAACGAAATCTAAAAATTTGAAAATCTGGACTTCTTAGCTGGTTTATGTGTGTTTATACGTGTAAAAATGTATGTTTATTCATTGCACCCGGCTATAGAACGAATTCAAAAAAATTTAAAATTTGGACTCTGAGCCGGTTATTGTGTGTATATACATGTAAAAATGTATGTTAATTCAGTGCACCCGGCTATGGAACGAAATCTAAAAATTTGAAAATACGACTTCTTACCCGGTTTATGCGTGCATATACGTGTAATATTGCATGTTAATTAACTCCACCCGGACATGGAACGAAATCTAAAAATTTGATAATATTGAATTCTGAGCCCGTTTATATGTGTTTATAAGAGAAAAAAAGCATTTGAATTCAATCCACCCGGCAATTGCACGAAATCTGAAAATATGTAAATTTGGACTTCTTACCTGGTTTATGTGTGTACATACGTGTAAAAATGTCTGTTTATTCATTGCACCCGGCTATGGAACGAAATCAAAAAAATTGAAAAATTGGACTTCATAGCCGGTTATTGTATGTATATAAATGTAAAAATGTATGTTAATTCAATGCACGCGGCTATGGAACGAACACTAAAAATTTGAAAATTTGGACTTCTTAGCCCGTTTATATGTGTTTATAAGAGAAAAAAAGCATTTGAATTCAATCCACCCGCCAATTGAACGAAATCTGAAAATATGAAAATTTGGACTTCTTAGCTGGTTTATGTGTGTACATACGTGTAAAAATGTGTGTTTATTCAATCCACCCGGCTTTGGAACAAAATTAAAAAATTTGGTAAAATCTGGTCTTCTTAGCTGGTTCATGTGTGTACATACGTGTAAAAATTTATATTAATTCAGTGCACCCGGCTATGGAACGAAATCTAAAAATTTGAAAATTTGGACTTCTTAGCCCGTCTATGTGTTTATAAGAGAAAAAAAAGCATTTGAATTCAATCCACCCGGCAATTGAACGAAATCTAAAAATTGGAAAATTTGGACTCCTTAACCGGTTTATGCGTGTATATACGTGTAATATTACATGTTATTGCAATCCACCCGGCTATGGAACGAAATCTAAAAATTTGAAAATTTGGACTCCTTAGACGGTTTTTGTGTGTATATACATGTAAAAATGTATGTTAATTCAATGCACGCGGCAATGGAACGAAATCTAAAAATTTGAAAATTTTGACTTCTGAGCCCGTTTATAAGTGTTTATTAGGGAAAAAAAGCATTTAAATTCAATCCACCCGGCAATTGAACGAAATCTGAAAATATGAAAATTTGGACTTCTTAGCTGGTTTATGTTTGTACATACGTCTAAAAATGTATGTTTATTCAATGCACCCGGCTATGGAACGAAATCTAAAAATTGGAAAATTTGGACTCCTTAGCCGGTTTATGCGTGTATATACGTGTAATATTACATGGTATTGCAATCCACCCGGCTATGGAACGAAATCTAAAAATTTGAAAATTTTGACTCCTTAGCCGGTTTTTGTGTGTATATACATGTAAAAATGTATGTTAATTCAATGCACGCGGCTATGGAACGAAATCTAAAAATTTGAAAATTTGGACTTCTTAGCCCGTTATATGTGTTTATAAGAGAAAAAAAGCATTTGAATTCAATCCACCCGGCAATTGAACGAAATCTGAAAATATGAAAATTTGGACTTCTTAGCTGGTTTAAGTGTGTACATACGTGTAAAAATGTATGTTTATTCATTGCATCCGGCTATGGAACGAAATCAAAAAAATTGAAAATTTGGACTTCTTAGCCGGTTATTGTATGTATATACATGTAAAAATGTATGTTAATTCAATGCACGCGGCTATGGAACGAAAACTAAAAATTTGAAAATTTTGACTTCTTAGCCTGTTTATATGTGTTTATAAGAGAAAAAAAGCATTTGAATTAAATCCACCCGGCAATTGAACGAAATCTGAAAATATGAAAATTTGGACTTCTTAGCTGGTTTATGTTGGTACATACGTGTAAAAATGTATGTTTATTCATTGCACCCGGCTATGGAACGAAATCTAAAAATTGGAAAATTTGGACTCCTTAGCCGGTTTATGCGTGTATATACGTGTAATATTATATGGTATTGCAATACACCCGGCTATGGAACGAAATCTAAAAATTTGAAAATTTGGACTCCTTAGCCGGTTTTTGTGTGTATATACATGTAAAAATGTATGTTAATTCAATGCACGCGGCTATGGAACGAAATCTAAAAATTTGAAAATTTGGACTTCT
Organism: Theocolax elegans; assembly: GCA_026168455.1. NCBI lineage: Eukaryota > Metazoa > Arthropoda > Insecta > Hymenoptera > Cerocephalidae > Theocolax > Theocolax elegans. The sequence goes on along the minus strand of JANSJX010000036.1, from coordinate 49,040 downwards.
TAGCCCGTTTATATGTGTTTATAAGAGAAAAAAAAGCATTTGAATTCAATCCACCCGGCAATTGAACGAAATCTGAAAATATGAAAATTTGGACTTCTTAGCTGGTTTATGTGTGTACATACGTGTAAAAATGTATGTTTATTCATTGCATCCGGCTATGGAACGAAATCAAAAAATTGAAAATTTGGACTTCTTAGCCGGTTATTGTATGTATATACATGTAAAAATGTATGTTAATTCAATGCACGCGGCTATGGAACGAAATCTAAAAATTTGAAAATTTTGGACTTCTTAGCCCTGTTTATATGTGTTTATAAGAGAAAAAAAGCATTTGAATTCAATCCACCCGGCAATTGAACGAAATCTGAAAATATGAAAATTTGGACTCCTTAGCCGGTTTATGTGGTACATACGTGTAAAATGTATGTTATTCATGCACCCGGCTATGGAACGAAATCTAAAAATTGGAAAATTTGGACTCCTTAGCCGGTTTATGCGTGTATATACGTGTAATATTACATGGTATTGCAATCCACCCGGCTATGGAACGAAATCTAAAAATTTGAAAATTTGGACTCCTTAGACGGTTTTTGTGTGTATATACATGTAAAAATGTATGTTAATTCAATGCACGCGGCTATGGAACGAAATCTAAAAATTTGAAAATTTGGACTTCTTAGCCCGTTATATAGTGTTTATAAGGAGAAAAAAAGCATTTAATTCAATCCACCCGGCAATTGAACGAAATCTGAAAATATGAAAATTTGGACTTCTTAGCTGGTTTATGTGTGTACATACGTGCTAAAAATGTATGTTTATTCATTGCATCCGGCTATGGAACGAAATCAAAAAATTGAAAATTTGGACTTCTTAGCCGGTTATTGTATGTATATACATGTAAAAATGTATGTTAATTCAATGCACGCGGCTATGGAACGAAATCTAAAAATTTGAAAATTTGGACTTCTGAGCCCGTTTATATGTGTTTATAAGAGAAAAAAAGCATTTGAATTCAATCCACCCGGCAATTGAACGAAATCTGAAAATATGAAAATTTGGACTTCCTTAGCCGGTTTTATGTGTGTATCTACATGTAAAAATTTATGTTTATTCATGCACCCGGCTATGGAACGAAATCTAAAAATTGGAAAATTTGGACTCCTTAGCCGGTTTATGCGTGTATATACGTGTAATATTACTATGGTATTGCAATCCACCCGGCTATGGAACGAAATCTAAAATTTGAAAATTTGGACTCCTTAGCCGGTTTTTGTGTGTATATACATGTAAAAATGTATGTTAATTCAATGCACGGCGGCTATGGAACAAAACTAAAAATTTGAAAAATTTTGACTTCTTAGCCTGTTTATATGTGTTTATAGAGAAAAAAAGCATTTGAATTCAATCCACCCGGCAATTGAACGAAATCTGAAAATATGAAAATTTGGACTTCTGAGCTGTTTATGTTGGTACATACGTGTAAAAATGTATGTTTATTGATTGCACCCGCTATGGAACGAAATCTAAAAATTGGAAAATTTGGACTCCTTAGCCGGTTTATGCGTGTATATACGTGTAATATTATATGGTATTGCAATACACCCGGCTATGGAACGAAATCTAAAAATTTGAAAATTTGGACTCCTTAGCCGGTTTTTGTGTGATATACATGTAAAAATTTAGTTAATTTCAATGCACGCGGCCTATGGAACGAACACTGAAAATTTGAAAATTTGGACTTCTTAGCCCGTTTTATGTGTTTATAGAGGAAAAAAAGCATTTGAATTCAATCCACCCGGCAATTGCACGAATGAAAATTTGGACCTTAGCCGGTTTTGTGTGTATATACATGTAAAAATGTATGTTAATTCAATGCACGCGGCTATGGAACGAAATCTAAAAATTTGAAAATTTGGACTTCTTAGCCCGTTATATGTGTTTATAAGAGAAAAAAAGCATTTGAATTCAATCCACCCGGGCAATTGCACGAAATCTGAAATATTAAAATTTGGACTTCTTAGCTGGTTTATGTGTGTACATACGTGTAAAAATGTATGTTTATTCATTGCATCCGGCTATGGAACGAAATCAAAAAAATTGAAAATTTGGACTTCTTAGCCGGTTATTGTATGTAGTATACATGTAAAAATGTATGTTAATTCAATGCCACTGCGGCTATGGAACGAAAACTAAAAATTTGGAAAATTTTGACTTCTTAGCCTGTTTATATGTGTTTATAAGAGAAAAAAAGCATTTGAATTCAATCCACCCGGCAATTGAACGAAATCTGAAAATATGAAAATTTGGACTTCTTAGCTGGTTTATGTTGGTACATACGTGTAAAAATGTATGTTTATTGATTGCACCCGGCTATGGAACGAAATCTAAAAATTGGAAAATTTGGACTCCTTAGCCGGTTTATGCGTGTATATACGTGTAATATTATATGGTATTGCAATACACCCGGCTATGGAACGAAATCTAAAAATTTGAAAATTTGGACTCCTTAGCCGGTTTTTGTGTGTATATACATGTAAAAATTTATGTTAATTCAATGCACGCGGCTATGGAACGAACACTGAAAATTTGAAAATTTGGACTTCTTAGCCCGTTTATATGTGTTTATAAGAGAAAAAAAGCATTTGAATTCAATCCACCCGGCAATTGCACGAAATCTGAAAATATTAAAATTTGGACTTCTTAGCTGGTTTATGTGTGTACATACGTGTAAAAATGTATGTTTATTCATTGCATCCGGCTATGGAACGAAATCAAAAAAATTGAAAATTTGGACTTCTTAGCCGGTTATTGTATGTATATACATGTAAAAATGTATGTTAATTCAATGCACGCGGCTATGGAACGAAAACTAAAAATTGGAAAATTTGGACTCCTTAGCCGGTTTATGCGTGTATATACGTGTAATATTACATGGTATTGCAATCCACCCGGCTATGGAACGAAATCTAAAAATTGAAAATTTGGACTCCTTAGCCGGTTTTGTGTGTATATACACGTAAAAATGTATGTTAATTCAATGCACGCGGCTATGGAACGAAATCTAAAAATTTGAAAATTTGGACTTCTTAGCCCGTTTATATGTATTTATAAGAGAAAAAAAGCATTTGAATTCAATCCACCCGGCAATTGCACGAAATCTGAAAATATGAAAATTTGGACTTCTTAGCTGGTTTATGTGTGTACATACGTGTAAAAATGTATGTTTATTCAATGCACCCGGCTATGGAAACGAAATCTAAAAATTGGAAAATTTGGACTTCTTAGCTGGTTTATGTTTGTACATACGTGTAAAAATGTATGTTTATTCAATGCACCCGGCTATGGAACGAAATCTAAAAATTGGAAAATTTGGACTCCTTAGCCGGTTTATGCGTGTATATACGTGTAATATTACATGGTATTGCAATCCACCCGGCTATGGAACGAAATCTAAAAATTTGAAAATTTGGACTCCTTAGCTGGTTTATGTGTGTACATACGTGTAAAAATGTGTGTTTATTCAATCCACCCGGCTTTGGAACAAAAGTAAAAAATTTGAAAATCTGGTCTTCTTAGCTGGTTTATGCGTGTATATACGTGTAATATTACATGTTATTGCAATCCACCCGGCTATGGAACGAAATCTAAAAATTTGAAAATTTGAACTCCTTAGCCGGTTTTTGTGTGTATATACATGTAAAAATGTATGTTAATTCAATGCACGCGGCTATGGAACGAAATCTAATAATTTGAAAATTTGGACTTCTGAGCCCGTTTATATGTGTTTATAAGAGAAAAAAAGCATTTTGAATTCAATCCACCCGGCAATTGAACGAAATCTGAAAATATGAAAATTTGGACTTCTTAGCTGGTTTATGTGTGTACATACGTGTAAAAATGTATGTTTATTCAATGCACACGGCTATGGAACGAAATCTAAAAATTGGAAAATTTGGACTCCTTAGCCGGTTTATGCTTGTATATACGTGTAATATTACATGGTATTGCAATCCACCCGGCTATGGAACGAAATCTAAAAATTTGAAAATTTGGACTCCTTAGCCGGTTTTTGTGTGTATATACAGGTAAAAATGTATGTTAATTCAATGCACGCGGCTATGGAACGAAATCTAAAAATTTGAAAATTTGGACTTCTTAGCCCGTTTATATGTATTTATAAGAGAAAAAAAGCATTTGAATTCAATCCACCCGGCAATTGCACGAAATCTGAAAATATGAAAATTTGGACTTCTTAGCTGGTTTATGTGTGTACATACGTGTAAAAATGTATGTTTATTCAATGCACCGGCTATGGAACGAAATCTAAAAATTGGAAAATTTGGACTTCTTAGCTGGTTTATGTTTGTACATACGTGTAAAAATGTATGTTTATTCAATGCACCCGGCTATGGAACGAAATCTAAAAATTGGAAAATTTGGACTCCTTAGCCGGTTTATGCGTGTATATACGTGTAATATTACATGGTATTGCAATCCACCCGGCTATGGAACGAAATCTAAAAATTTGAAAATTTGGACTCCTTAGCTGGTTTATGTGTGTACATACGTGTAAAAATGTGTGTTTATTCAATCCACCCGGCTTTGGAACAAAAGTAAAAAATTTGAAAATCTGGTCTTCTTAGCTGGTTTATGCGTGTATATACGTGTAATATTACATGTTATTGCAATCCACCCGCTATGGAACGAAATCTAAAAATTTGAAAATTTGAACTCCTTAGCCGGTTTTTGTGTGTATATACATGTAAAAATGTATGTTAATTCAATGCACGCGGCTATGGAACGAAATCTAATAATTTGAAAATTTGGACTTCTGAGCCCGTTTATATGTGTTTAAGAGAAAAAAAGCTTTTGAATTCAATCCACCCGGCAATTGAACGAAATCTGAAAATATGAAAATTTGGACTTCTTAGCTGGTTTATGTGTGTACATACGTGTAAAAATGTATGTTTATTCAATGCACACGGCTATGGAACGAAATCTAAAAATTGGAAAATTTGGACTCCTTAGCCGGTTTATGCTTGTATATACGTGTAATATTACATGGTATTGCAATCCACCCGGCTATGGAACGAAATCTAAAAATTTGAAAATTTGGACTCCTTAGCCGGTTTTTGTGTGTATATACATGTAAAAATTATGTTAATTCAATGCACGCGGCTATGGAACGAACACTGAAATTTGAAAATTTGGACTTCTTAGCCCGTTTATATGTGTTTATAAGAGAAAAAAAGCATTTGAATTCAATCCACCCGGCAATTGCACGAAATCTGAAAATATTAAAATTTGGACTTCTTAGCTGGTTTATGTGTGTACATACGTGTAAAAATGTATGTTTATTCATTGCATCCGGCTATGGAACGAAATCAAAAAATTGAAAATTTGGACTTCTTAGCCGGTTATTGTATGTATATACATGTAAAAATGTATGTTAATTCAATGCACGCGGCTATGGAACGAAAACTAAAAAAGAAAATTTGGACTCCTTAGCCGGTTTATGCGTGTATATACGGTAATATTACATGGTATTGCAATCCACCCGGCTATGGAACGAAATCTAAAAATTTGAAAATTTGGACTCCTTAGCCGGTTTTTTGTGTGTATATACACGTAAAAATGTATGTTAATTCAATGCACGCGGCTATGGAACGAAATCTAAAATTGAAAATTTGGACTTCTTAGCCCGTTTATATGTATTATAAGAGAAAAAAAAGCATTTGAATTCAATCACCCGGCAATTGCACGAAATCTGAAAATATGAAAATTTGGACTTCTTAGCTGGTTTATGTGTGTACATACGTGTAAAATGTATGTTTATTCAATGCACCCGGCTATGGAACGAAATCTAAAAATTGGAAAATTTGGACTTCTTAGCTGGTTTATGTTTGTACATACGTGTAAAATGTATGTTTATTCAATGCACCCGGCTATGGAACGAAATCTAAAAATTGGAAAATTTGGACTCCTTAGCCGGTTTATGCGTGTATATACGTGTAATATTACATGGTATTGCAATCCACCCGGCTATGGAACGAAATCTAAAAATTTGAAAATTTGGACTCCTTAGCTGGTTTATGTGTGTACATACGTGTAAAAATGTGTGTTTATTCAATCCACCCGGCTTTGGAACAAAAGTAAAAAATTTGAAAATCTGGTCTTCTTAGCTGGTTTATGCGTGTATATACGTGTAATATTACATGTTATTGCAATCCACCCGGCTATGGAACGAAATCTAAAAATTTGAAAATTTGAACTCCTTAGCCGGTTTTTGTGTGTATATACATGTAAAAATGTATGTTAATTCAATGCACGCGGCTATGGAACGAAATCTAATAATTTGAAAATTTGGACTTCTGAGCCCGTTTATATGTGTTTATAAGAGAAAAAAAGCTTTTGAATTCAATCCACCCGGCAATTGAACGAAATCTGAAAATATGAAAATTTGGACTTCTTAGCTGGTTTATGTGTGTACATACGTGTAAAAATGTATGTTTATTCAATGCACACGGCTATGGAACGAAATCTAAAAATTGGAAAATTTGGACTCCTTAGCCGGTTTATGCTTGTATATACGTGTAATATTACATGGTATTGCAATCCACCCGGCTATGGAACGAAATCTAAAAATTTGAAAATTTGGACTCCTTAGCCGGTTTTTGTGTGTATATACATGTAAAAATGTATGTTAATTCAATGCACGCGGCTATGGAACGAACACTAAAAATTTGAAAATTTGGATTTCTTAGCCCGTTTATATGTGTTTATAAGAGAAAAAAAGCATTTGTATTCAATCCACCCGCCAATTGAACGAAATCTGAAAATATGAAAATTTGGACTTCTTAGCTGGTTTATGTGTGTACATACGTGTAAAAATGTATGTTTATTCATTGCACCCTGCTATAGAACGAAATCAAAAAAATTTAAAATTTGGACTTCTGAGCCGGTTATTGTGTGTATATACATGTAAAAATGTATGTTAATTCAATGCACGCGGCTATGGAACGAAATCTAAAAAATTGAAAATTTGGACTTCTGAGCCGGTTATTGTGTGTATATACATGTAAAAATGTATGTTAATTCAATGCACCCGGCTATGGAACGAAAACTAAAAATTTGAAAATTTTGACTTCTTAGCCTGTTTATATGTGTTGATACGTGAAAAAAAACATTTGAATTCAAAGCACGCGGCTATGGAACGAAATCTAAAAATTGGAAAATTTGGTCTCCTTAGCCGGTTTATGCGTGTATATACGTGTAATATTACATGTTATTGCAATCCACCCGGCTATGGAACGAAATCTAAGAATTTGAAAATTTGGACTCCTTAACCGGTTTTTATTGTGTATATACATGTAAAAATGTATGTTAATTCAATGCACGCGGCTATGGAACGAAATCTAAAAATTTGAAAATTTGGTCTTCTGAGCCCGTTTATATGTGTTTATAAGAGAAAAAAAGCATTTGAATTCAATCCACCCGGCAATTGAACGAAATCTGAAAATATGAAAATTTGGACTTCTTAGCTGGTTTATGTGTGTTCATACGTGTAAAAATGTATGTTTATTCATTGCACCCGGCTATGGAACGAAATCAAAAAAATTGAAAATTTGGACTCCTTAGCCGGTTATTGTATGTATATACATGTAAAAATGTATGTTAATTCAATGCACGCGGCTATGGAACGAAAACTAAAAATTTGAAAATTTTGACTTCTTAGCCTGTTTATATGTGTTGATACGTGAAAAAAAACATTTGAATTCAAAGCCCGCGGCTATGGAACGAAATCTAAAAATTGGAAAATTTCGACTCCTTAGCCGGTTTATGCGTGTATATACGTGTAATATTACATGCTATTGCAATCCACCCGGCTATGGAACGAAATCTAAAAATTTGAAAATTTGGACTCCTTAGCCGGTTTTTGTGTGTATATACATGTAAAAATTTATGTTAATTCAATGCACCCGGCTATGGAACAAAATCTAAAAATTGGAAAATTTGGACTCCTTAGCCGGTTTATGCGTGTATATACGTGTAATATTACATGTTATTGCAATCCACCCGGCTATGGAACGAAATCTAAAAATTTGAAAATTTGGACTCCTTAGCCGGTTTTTGTGTGTATATACATGTAAAAATGTATGTTAATTCAATGCACGCGGCTATGGAACGAAATCTAAAAATTTGAAAATTTGGACTTCTGAGCCCGTTTATATGTGTTTATAAGAGAAAAAAAGCATTTGAATTCAATCCACCCGGCAATTGAACGAAATCTGAAAATATGAAAATTTGGACTCCTTAGCCGGTTTTTGTGTGTATATACATGTAAAAATTTATGTTAATTCAATGCACGCGGCTATGGAACGAAATCTAAAAATTTGAAATTTTGGCTTCTGAGCCCGTTTATATGTGTTTATAAGGGAAAAAAAGCATTTGAATTCAATCCACCCGGCAATTGAACGAAATCTAAAAATTGGAAAATTTGGACTCCTTAGCCGGTTTATGCGTGTATATACGTGTAATATTACATGTTATTGCAATCCACCCGGCTATGGAACGAAATCTAAAAATTTGAAAATTTGGACTCTTTAGACGGTTTTTGTGTGTATATACATGTAAAAATGTATGTTAATTCAATGCACGCGGCAATGGAACGAAATCTAAAAATTTGAAAATTTTGACTTCTGAGCCCGTTTATAAGTGTTTATAAGGGAAAAAAAGCATTTAAATTCAATCCACCCGGCAATTGAACGAAATCTGAAAATATGAAAATTTGGACTTCTTAGCTGGTTTATGTTTGTACATACGTCTAAAAATGTATGTTTATTCAATGCACCCGGCTATGGAACGAAATCTAAAAATTGGAAAATTTGGACTCCTTAGCCGGTTTATGCGTGTATATACGTGTAATATTACATGGTATTGCAATCCACCCGGCTATGGAACGAAATCTAAAAATTTGAAAATTTGGACTCCTTAGCCGGTTTTTGTGTGTATATACATGTAAAAATGTATGTTAATTCAATGCATGCGGCTATGGAACGAAATCTAAAAATTTGAAAATTTGGACTTCTTAGCCCGGTTATATGTGTTTATAAGAGAAAAAAAGCATTTGAATTCAATCCACCCGGCAATTGAACGAAATCTGAAAATATGAAAATTTGGACTTCTTAGCTGGTTTATGTGTGTACATACGTGTAAAAATGTATGTTTATTCATTGCACCCGGCTATGGAACGAAATCAAAAAAATTGAAAATTTGGACTTCTTAGCCGGTTATCGTATGTATATACATGTAAAAATGTATGTTAATTCAATGCACGCGGCTATGGAACGAACACTAAAAATTTGAAAATTTGGATTTCTTAGCCCGTTTATATGTGTTTATAAGAGAAAAAAAGCATTTGTATTCAATCCACCCGCCAATTGAACGAAATCTGAAAATATGAAAATTTGGACTTCTTAGCTGGTTTATGTGTGTACATACGTGTAAAAATGTATGTTTATTCATTGCACCCGGCTATAGAACGAAATCAAAAAAATTGAAAATTTGGACTTCTTAGCCGGTTATCGTATGTATATACATGTAAAAATGTATGTTAATTCAAAGCACGCGGCTATGGAACGAAATCTAAAAATTGGAAAATTTGGTCTCCTTAGCCGGTTTATGCGTGTATATACGTGTAATATTACATGTTATTGCAATCCACCCGGCTATGGAACGAAATCTAAGAATTTGAAAATTTGGACTCCTTAACCGGTTTTTATTGTGTATATACATGTAAAAATGTATGTTAATTCAATGCACGCGGCTATGGAACGAAATCTAAAAATTTGAAAATTTGGTCTTCTGAGCCCGTTTATATGTGTTTATAAGAGAAAAAAAGCATTTGAATTCAATCCACCCGGCAATTGAACGAAATCTGAAAATATGAAAATTTGGACTTCTTAGCTGGTTTATGTGTGTTCATACGTGTAAAAATGTATGTTTATTCATTGCACCCGGCTATGGAATGAAATCAAAAAAATTGAAAATTTGGACTCCTTAGCCGGTTATTGTATGTATATACATGTAAAAATGTATGTTAATTCAATGCACGCGGCTATGGAACGAAAACTAAAAATTTGAAAATTTTGACTTCTTAGCCTGTTTATATGTGTTGATACGTGAAAAAAAACATTTGAATTCAAAGCACGCGGCTATGGAACGAAATCTAAAAATTGGAAAATTTCGACTCCTTAGCCGGTTTATGCGTGTATATACGTGTAATATTACATGCTATTGCCATCCACCCGGCTATGGAACGAAATCTAAAAATTTTAAAAATTTGGACTTCTGAGCCCGTTTATATGTGTTTATAAGAGAAAAAAAGCATTTGAATTCAATCCACCCGGCAATTGCACGAAATCTGAAAATATGTAAATTTGGACTTCTTACCTGGTTTATGTGCGTACATACGTGTAAAAATGTCTGTTTATTCATTGCACCCGGCTATGGAACGAAATCAAAAAAATTGAAAATTTGGACTTCTTAGCCGGTTATTGTATGTATATACATGTAAAAATGTATGTTAATTCAATGCACGCGGCTATGGAACGAAAACTAAAAATTTGAAAATTTTGACTTCTTAGCCTGTTTATATGTGTTTATAAAAAAAAAAAAGCATTTGAATTCAATCCACCCGGCAATTGAACGAAATCTGAAAATATGAAAATTTGGACTTCTTAGCTGGTTTATGTGTGTACATACGTGTAAAAATGTGTGTTTATTCAATCCACGCGGCTTTGGAACAAAAGTAAAAAATTTGAAAATCTGGTCTTCTTAGCTGGTTTATGCGTGTATATACGTGTAATATTACATGTTATTGCAATCCACCCGGCTATGGAACGAAATCTAAAAATTTGAAAATTTGGACTCCTTAGCTGGTTTTTGTGTGTATATACATGTAAAAATTTATGTTAATTCAATGCACCCGGCTATGGAACAAAATCTAAAAATTGGAAAATTTGGACTCCTTAGCCGGTTTATGCGTGTATATACGTGTAATATTGCATGTTATTGCAATCCACCCGGCTATGGAACGAAATCTAAAAATTTGAAAATTTGGACTCCTTAGCCGGTTTTTGTGTGTATATACATGTAAAAATGTATGTTAATTCAATGCACGCGGCTATGGAACGAAATCTAAAAATTTGAAAATTTGGACTTCTGAGCCCGTTTATATGTGTTTATAAGAGAAAAAAAGCATTTGAATTCAATCCACCCGGCAATTGAACGAAATCTGAAAATATGAAAATTTGGACTCCTTAGCCGGTTTTTGTGTGTATATACATGTAAAAATTTATGTTAATTCAATGCACCCGGCTATGGAACGAAATCTAAAAATTGGAAAATTTGGACTCCTTAGCCGGTTTATGCGTGTATATACGTGTAATAATACATGTTATTGCAATCCACCCGGCTATGGAACGAAATCTAAAAATTTGAAAATTTGGACTCCTTAGCCGGTTTTTGTGTGTATATACATGTAAAAATGTATGTTAATTCAATGCACGCGGCTATGGAACGAAATCTAAAATTTTTAAAAATTTGGACTTCTTAGCCCGTTTATATGTGTTTATAAGAGAAAAAAAGCATTTGAATTCAATCCACCCGGCAATTGCACGAAATCTGAAAATATTAAAATTTGGATTTCTTAGCTGGTTTATGTGTGTATATACGTGTAATAATACATGTTATTGCAATCCACCCGGCTATGGAACGAAATCTAAAAATTTGAAAATTTGGACTCCTTAGCCGGTTTTTGTGTGTATATACATGTAAAAATGTATGTTAATTCAATGCACGCGGCTATGGTACGAAATCTAAAAATTTGAAAATTTGGACTTCTTAGCCCGTTTATATGTGTTTATAAGAGAAAAAAAGCATTTGAATTCAATCCACCCGGCAATTGAACGAAATCTGAAAATATGAAAATTTGGAATCCTTAGCCGGTTTATGCGTGTATATACGTGTAACATTGCATGTTATTGCAATCCACCCGGCTATGGAACGAAATCTAAAACTTTGAAAATTTGGACTCCTTAGCCGGTTTTTGTGTGTATATATATGTAAAAATGTATGTTAATTCAATGCACGCGGTTATGGAACGAAATCTAAAAATTTGAAAATTTGGACTTCTGAGCCCGTTTATATGTGTTTATAAGAGGAAAAAAGCATTTGAATTCAATCCACCCGGCAATTGAACGAAATCTGAAAATATGAAAATTTGGACTTCTTAGCTGGTTTATGTGTGTACATACGTGTAAAAATGTATGTTTATTCATTGCACCCGGCTATGGAACGAAATCAAAAAAATTGAAAATTTGTACTTCTTAGCCGGTTATTGTATGTATATAAATGTAAAAATGTATGTTAATTCAATGCACGCGGCTATGGAACGAACACTAAAAATTTGAAAATTTGGACTTCTTAGCCCGTTTATATGTGTTTATAAGAGAAAAAAAGCATTTGAATTCAATCCACCCGCCAATTGAACGAAATCTGAAAATATGAAAATTTGGACTCCTTAGCCGGTTTTTGTGTGTATATACATGTAAAAATTTATGTTAATTCAATGCACCCGGCTATGGAACAAAATCTAAAAATTGGAAAATTTGGACTCCTTAGCCGGTTTATGCGTGTATATACGTGTAATATTACATGTTATTGCAATCCACCCGGCTATGGATCGAAATCTAAAAATTTGAAAATTTGGACTCCTTAGCCGGTTTTTGTGTGTATATACATGTAAAAATGTATGTTAATTCAATGCACGCGGCTATGGAACGAAATCTAAAAATTTTAAAAATTTGGACTTCTGAGCCCGTTTATATGTGTTTATAAGAGAAAAAAAGCATTTGAATTCAATCCACCCGGCAATTGCACGAAATCTGAAAATATGTAAATTTGGACTTCTTACCTGGTTTATGTGTGTACATACGTGTAAAAGTGTCTGTATATTCATTGCACCCGGCTATGGAACGAAATCAAAAAAATTGAAAAATTGGACTTCTTAGCCGGTTATTGTATGTATATAAATGTAAAAATGTATGTTAATTCAATGCACGCGGCTATGGAACGAACACTAAAAATTTGAAAATTTGGACTTCTTAGCCCGTTTATATGTGTTTATAAGGGAAAAAAAGCATTTAAATTCAATCCACCCGGCTGTTGAACGAAATCTGAAAATATGAAAATTTGGACTTCTTAGCTGGTTTATGTTTGTACATACGTGTAAAAATGTATGTTTATTCAATGCACCCGGCTATGGAACGAAATCTAAAAATTGGAAAATTTGGACTCCTTAGCCGGTTTATGCGTGTATATACGTGTAATATTACATGGTATTGCAATCCACCCGGCTATGGAACGAAATCTAAAAATTTGAAAATTTGGACTCCTTAGCCGGTTTTTGTGTGTATATATATGTAAAAATGTATGTTAATTCAATGCACGCGGCTATGGAACGAAATCTAAAAATTTGAAAATTTGGACTTCTTAGCCCGTTTATATGTGTTTATAAGAGAAAAAAAGCATTTGAATTCAATCCACCCGGCAATTGCACGAAATCTGAAAATATGAAAATTTGGAGTTCTTAGCTGGTTTATGTGTGTACATACGTGTAAAAATGTATGTTTATTCAATGCACCCGGCTATGGAACGAAATCTAAAAATTGGAAAATTTGGACTTCTTAGCTGGTTTATGTTTGTACATACGTGTAAAAATGTATGTTTATTCAATGCACCCGGCTATGGAACGAAATCTAAAAATTGGAAATTTTGGACTCCTTAGCCGGTTTATGCGTGTATATACGTGTAATATTACATGGTATTGCAATCCACCCGGCTATGGAACGAAATCTAAAAATTTGAAAATTTGGACTCCTTAGCTGGTTTATGTGTGTACATACGTGTAAAAATGTGTGTTTATTCAATCCACCCGGCTTTGGAACAAAAGTAAAAAATTTGAAAATCTGGTCTTCTTAGCTGGTTTATGCGTGTATATACGTGTAATATTACATGTTATTGCAATCCACCCGGCTATGGAACGAAATCTAAAAATTTGAAAATTTGGACTCCTTAGCCGGTTTTTGTGTGTATATACATGTAAAAATGTATGTTAATTCAATGCACGCGGCTATGGAACGAAATCTAATAATTTTAAAAATTTGGACTTCTGAGCCCGTTTATATGTGTTTATAAGAGAAAAAAAGCATTTGAATTCAATCCACCCGGCAATTGCACGAAATCTGAAAATATGTAAATTTGGACTTCTTACCTGGTTTATGTGTGTACATACGTGCAAAAGTGTCTGTATATTCATTGCACCCGGCTATGGAACGAAATCAAAAAAATTGAAAAATTGGACTTCTTAGCCGGTTATTGTATGTATATAAATGTAAAAATGTATGTTAATTCAATGCACGCGGCTATGGAACGAACACTAAAAATTTGAAAATTTGGACTTCTTAGCCCGTTTATATGTGTTTATAAGAGAAAAAAAGCATTTGAATTCAATCCACCCGCCAATTGAACGAAATCTGAAAATATGAAAATTTGGACTCCTTAGCCGGTTTTTGTGTGTATATACATGTAAAAATTTATGTTAATTCAATGCACCCGGCTATGGAACAAAATCTAAAAATTGGAAAATTTGGACTCCTTAGCCGGTTTATGCGTGTATATACGTGTAATATTACATGTTATTGCAATCCACCCGGCTATGGAACGAAATCTAAAAATTTGAAAATACGACTTCTTACCCGGTTTATGCGTGCATATACGTGTAATATTGCATGTTAATTAACTCCACCCGGATATGGAACGAAATCTAAAAATTTGAAAATTTGGACTTCTTAGGCCGTTTATATGTGTTTCTAAGAGAAAAAAAGCATTTGAATTCAATCCACCCGGCAATTGAACGAAATCTAAAAATTGGAAAATTTGGACTCCTTAGCCGGTTTATGCGTGTATATACGTGTAATATTACATGTTATTGCAATCCACCCGGCTATGGAACGAAATCTAAAAATTTGAAAATTTGGACTCCTTAGACGGTTTTTGTGTGTATATACATGTAAAAATGTATGTTAATTCAATGCACGCGGCAATGGAACGAAATCTAAAAATTTGAAAATTTTGACTTCTGAGCCCGTTTATAAGTGTTTATAAGGGAAAAAAAGCATTTAAATTCAATCCACCCGGCTGTTGAACGAAATCTGAAAATATGAAAATTTGGACTTCTTAGCTGGTTTATGTTTGTACATACGTGTAAAAATGTATGTTTATTCAATGCACCCGGCTATGGAACGAAATCTAAAAATTGGAAAATTTGGACTCCTTAGCCGGTTTATGCGTGTATATACGTGTAATATTACATGGTATTGCAATCCACCCGGCTATGGAACGAAATCTAAAAATTTGAAAATTTGGACTCCTTAGCCGGTTTTTGTGTGTATATACATGTAAAAATGTATGTTAATTCAATGCACGCGGCTATGGAACGAAATCTAAAAATTTGAAAATTTGGACTTCTTAGCCCGTTTATATGTGTTTATAAGAGAAAAAAAGCATTTGAATTCAATCCACCCGGCAATTGCACGAAATCTGAAAATATGAAAATTTGGAGTTCTTAGCTGGTTTATGTGTGTACATACGTGTAAAAATGTATGTTTATTCAATGCACCCGGCTATGGAACGAAATCTAAAAATTGGAAAATTTGGACTTCTTAGCTGGTTTATGTTTGTACATACGTGTAAAAATGTATGTTTATTCAATGCACCCGGCTATAGAACGAAATCTAAAAATTGGAAATTTTGGACTCCTTAGCCGGTTTATGCGTGTATATACGTGTAATATTACATGGTATTGCAATCCACCCGGCTATGGAACGAAATCTAAAAATTTGAAAATTTGGACTCCTTAAGCTGGTTTATGTGTGTACATACGTGTAAAAATGTGTGTTTATTCAATCCACCCGGCTTTGGAACAAAAGTAAAAAATTTGAAAATCTGGTCTTCTTAGCTGGTTTATGCGTGTATATACGTGTAATATTACATGTTATTGCAATCCACCCGGCTATGGAACGAAATCTAAAAATTTGAAAATTTGGACTCCTTAGCCGGTTTTTGTGTGTATATACATGTAAAAATGTATGTTAATTCAATGCACGCGGCTATGGAACGAAATCTAATAATTTGAAAATTTGGACTTCTGAGCCCGTTTATATGTGTTTATAAGAGAAAAAAAGCTTTTGAATTCAATCCACCCGGCAATTGAACGAAATCTGAAAATATGAAAATTTGGACTTCTTAGCTGGTTTATGTGTGTACATACGTGTAAAAATGTATGTTTATTCAATGCACCCGGCTATGGAACGAAATCTAAAAATTGGAAAATTTGGACTCCTTAGCCGGTTTATGCTTGTATATACGTGTAATATTACATGGTATTACAATCCACCCGGCTATGGAACGAAATCTAAAAATTTGAAAATTTGGACTCCTTAGCCGGTTTTTGTGTGTATATACATGTAAAAATTTATGTTAATTCAATGCACGCGGCTATGGAACGAAATCTAATAATTTTAAAAATTTGGACTTCTGAGCCCGTTTATATGTGTTTATAAGAGAAAAAAAGCATTTGAATTCAATCCACCCGGCAATTGCACGAAATCTGAAAATATGTAAATTTGGACTTCTTACCTGGTTTATGTGTGTACATACGTGTAAAAGTGTCTGTATATTCATTGCACCCGGCTATGGAACGAAATCAAAAAAATTGAAAAATTGGACTTCTTAGCCGGTTATTGTATGTATATAAATGTAAAAATGTATGTTAATTCAATGCACGCGGCTATGGAACGAACACTAAAAATTTGAAAATTTGGACTTCTGAACCCATGTATATGTATTTATAAGAAAAAAAAAGCATTTGAATTCAATCCACCAGGCAATTGAACGAAATCTGAAAATATGAAAATTTGGACTTCTTAGCTGGTTTATGTGTGTACATACGTGTAAAAATGTATGTTTATTCATTGCACCCGGCTATGGAACGAAATCAAAAAAATTGAAAATTTGGACTTCTTAGCCGGTTATCGTATGTATATACATGTAAAAATGTATGTTAATTCAACGCACGCGGCTATGGAACGAAATCTAAAAATTTGAAAATTTGGACTTCTGAACCCATGTATATGTATTTATAATAAAAAAAGCATTTGAATTCAATCCACCAGGCAATTGAACGAAATCTGAAAATATGAAAATTTGGACTTCTTAGCTGGTTTATGTGTGTACATACGTTTAAAAATGTATGTTTATTCATTGCACCCGGCTATAGAACGAAATCAAAAAAATTTAAAATTTGGACTTCTGAGCCGGTTATTGTGTGTATATACATGTAAAAATGTATGTTAATTCAATGCACGCGGCTATGGAACGAAATCTAAAAATTTGAAAATTTGGACTTCTGAACCCATGTATATGTATTTATAAGAAAAAAAAAGCATTTGAATTCAATCCACCAGGCAATTGAACGAAATCTGAAAATATGAAAATTTGGACTTCTTAGCTGGTTTATGTGTGTACATACGTGTAAAAATGTATGTTTATTCAATGCACCCGGCTATGGAACGAAATCTAAAAATTGGAAAATTTGGACTCCTTAGCCGGTTTATGCGTGTATATACGTGTAATATTACATGGTATTGCAATCCACCCGGCTATGGAACGAAATCTAAAAATTTGAAAATTTGGACTCCTTAGCCGGTTTTTGTGTGTATATACATGTAAAAATGTATGTTAATTCAATGCACGCGGCTATGGAACGAAATCTAAAAATTTGAAAATTTGGACTTCTTAGCCCGTTTATATGTATTTATAAGAGAAAAAAAGCATTTGAATTCAATCCACCCGGCAATTGCACGAAATCTGAAAATATGAAAATTTGGACTTCTTAGCTGGTTTATGTGTGTACATACGTGTAAAAATGTATGTTTATTCAATGCACCCGGCTATGGAACGAAATCTAAAAATTGGAAAATTTGGACTTCTTAGCTGGTTTATGTTTGTACATACGTGTAAAAATGTGTGTTTATTCAATCCACCCGGCTTTGGAACAAAAGTAAAAAATTTGAAAATCTGGTCTTCTTAGCTGGTTTATGCGTGTATATACGTGTAATATTACATGTTATTGCAATCCACCCGGCTATGGAACGAAATCTAAAAATTTGAAAATTTGGACTCCTTAGCCGGTTTTTGTGTGTATATACATGTAAAAATGTATGTTAATTCAATGCACGCGGCTATGGCACGAAATCTAATAATTTGAAAATTTGGACTTCTGAGCCCGTTTATATGTGTTTATAAGAGAAAAAAAGCTTTTGAATTCAATCCACCCGGCAATTGAACGAAATCTGAAAATATGAAAATTTGGACTTCTTAGCTGGTTTATGTGTGTACATACGTGTAAAAATGTATGTTTATTCAATGCACCCGGCTATGGAACGAAATCTAAAAATTGGAAAATTTGGACTCCTTAGCCGGTTTATGCTTGTATATACGTGTAATATTACATGGTATTGCAATCCACCCGGCTATGGAACGAAATCTAAAAATTTGAAAATTTGGACTCCTTAGCCGGTTTTTGTGTGTATATTCATGTAAAAATTTATGTTAATTCAATGCACGCGGCTATGTAACGAACACTGAAAATTTGAAAATTTGGACTTCTTAGCCCGTTTATATGTGTTTATAAGAGAAAAAAAGCATTTGAATTCAATCCACCCGCCAATTGAACGAAATCTGAAAATAAGAAAATTTGGACTCCTTAGCCGGTTTATGCGTGTATATACGTGTAATATTGCATGTTATTGCAATCCACCCGGCTATGGAACGAAATCTAAAAATTTGAAAATTTGGACTCCTTAGTCGCTTTTTGTGTGTATATACATGTCAAAATGTATGGTAATTCAATGCACGCGGCTATGGAACGAACACTAAAAATTTGAAAATTTGGATTTCTAAGCCCATGTATATGTGTTTATAAGAGAAAAAAAGCATTTGAATTCAATCCACCAGGCAATTGAACGAAATCTGAAAATATGAAAATTTGGACTTCTTAGCTGGTTTATGTGTGTACATACGTGTAAAAATGTATGTTTATTCATTGCACCCGGCTATGGAACGAAATCAAAAAAATTGAAAATTTGGACTTCTTAGCCGGTTATCGTATGTATATACATGTAAAAATGTATGTTAATTCAATGCACGCGGCTATGGAACGAACACTAAAAATTTGAAAATTTGGATTTCTTAGCCCGTTTATATGTGTTTATAAGAGAAAAAAAGCATTTGTATTCAATCCACCCGCCAATTGAACGAAATCTGAAAATATGAAAATTTGGACTTGTTAGCTGGTTTATGTGTGTACATACGTGTAAAAATGTATGTTTATTCATTGCACCCGGCTATAGAACGAAATCAAAAAAATTGAAAATTTGGACTTCTTAGCCGGTTATCGTATGTATATACATGTAAAAATGTATGTTAATTCAAAGCACGCGGCTATGGAACGAAATCTAAAAATTGGAAAATTTGGTCTCCTTAGCCGGTTTATGCGTGTATATACGTGTAATATTACATGTTATTGCAATCCACCCGGCTATGGAACGAAATCTAAGAATTTGAAAATTTGGACTCCTTAATCGGTTTTTATTGTGTATATACATGTAAAAATGTATGTTAATTCAATGCACGCGGCTATGGAACGAAATCTAAAAATTTGAAAATTTGGTCTTCTGAGCCCGTTTATATGTGTTTATAAGAGAAAAAAAGCATTTGAATTCAATCCACCCGGCAATTGAACGAAATCTGAAAATATGAAAATTTGGACTTCTTAGCTGGTTTATGTGTGTTCATACGTGTAAAAATGTATGTTTATTCATTGCACCCGGCTATGGAACGAAATCAAAAAAATTGAAAATTTGGACTCCTTAGCCGGTTATTGTATGTATATACATGTAAAAATGTATGTTAATTCAATGCACGCGGCTATGGAACGAAAACTAAAAATTTGAAAATTTTGACTTCTTAGCCTGTTTATATGTGTTGATACGTGAAAAAAAACATTTGAATTCAAAGCACGCGGCTATGGAACGAAATCTAAAAATTGGAAAATTTCGACTCCTTAGCCGGTTTATGCGTGTATATACGTGTAATATTACATGCTATTGCCATCCACCCGGCTATGGAACGAAATCTAAAAATTTGAAAATTTGGACTCCTTAGCCGGTTTTTGTGTGTATATACATGTAAAAATTTATGTTAATTCAATGCACCCGGCTATGGAACAAAATCTAAAAATTGGAAAATTTGGACTCCTTAGCCGGTTTATGCGTGTATATACGTGTAATATTACATGTTATTGCAATCCACCCGGCTATGGAACGAAATCTAAAAATTTGAAAATTTGGACTCCTTAGCCGGTTTTTGTGTGTATATACATGTAAAAATGTATGTTAATTCAATGCACGCGGCTATGGAACGAAATCTAAAAATTTTAAAAATTTGGACTTCTGAGCCCGTTTATATGTGTTTATAAGAGAAAAAAAGCATTTGAATTCAATCCA
The DNA here is from genome assembly GCA_026168455.1 of Theocolax elegans. NCBI lineage: Eukaryota > Metazoa > Arthropoda > Insecta > Hymenoptera > Cerocephalidae > Theocolax > Theocolax elegans. The sequence goes on along the minus strand of JANSJX010000036.1, from coordinate 28,350 downwards.
CCCGGCAATTGCACGAAATCTGAAAATATGTAAATTTGGACTTCTTACCTGGTTTATGTGCGTACATACGTGTAAAAATGTCTGTTTATTCATTGCACCCGGCTATGGAACGAAATCAAAAAAATTGAAAATTTGGACTTCTTAGCCGGTTATTGTATGTATATACATGTAAAAATGTATGTTAATTCAATGCACGCGGCTATGGAACGAAAACTAAAAATTTGAAAATTTTGACTTCTTAGCCTGTTTATATGTGTTTATAAAAAAAAAAAAGCATTTGAATTCAATCCACCCGGCAATTGAATGAAATCTGAAAATATGAAAATTTGGACTTCTTAGCTGGTTTATGTGTGTACATACGTGTAAAAATGTGTGTTTATTCAATCCACGCGGCTTTGGAACAAAAGTAAAAAATTTGAAAATCTGGTCTTCTTAGCTGGTTTATGCGTGTATATACGTGTAATATTACATGTTATTGCAATCCACCCGGCTATGGAACGAAATCTAAAAATTTGAAAATTTGGACTCCTTAGCCGGTTTTTGTGTGTATATACATGTAAAAATTTATGTTAATTCAATGCACCCGGCTATGGAACAAAATCTAAAAATTGGAAAATTTGGACTCCTTAGCCGGTTTATGCGTGTATATACGTGTAATATTACATGTTATTGCAATCCACCCGGCTATGGAACCAAATCTAAAAATTTGAAAATTTGGACTCCTTAGCCGGTTTTTGTGTGTATATACATGTAAAAATGTATGTTAATTCAATGCACGCGGCTATGGAACGAAATCTAAAAATTTGAAAATTTGGACTTCTGAGCCCGTTTATATGTGTTTATAAGAGAAAAAAAGCATTTGAATTCAATCCACCCGGCAATTGAACGAAATCTGAAAATATGAAAATTTGGACTCCTTAGCCGGTTTTTGTGTGTATATACATGTAAAAATTTATGTTAATTCAATGCACCCGGCTATGGAACGAAATCTAAAAATTGGAAAATTTGGACTCCTTAGCCGGTTTATGCGTGTATATACGTGTAATAATACATGTTATTGCAATCCACCCGGCTATGGAACGAAATCTAAAAATTTGAAAATTTGGACTCCTTAGCCGGTTTTTGTGTGTATATACATGTAAAAATGTATGTTAATTCAATGCACGCGGCTATGGAACGAAATCTAAAAATTTTAAAAATTTGGACTTCTTAGCCCGTTTATATGTGTTTATAAGAGAAAAAAAGCATTTGAATTCAATCCACCCGGCAATTGCACGAAATCTGAAAATATTAAAATTTGGATTTCTTAGCTGGTTTATGTGTGTATATACGTGTAATAATACATGTTATTGCAATCCACCCGGCTATGGAACGAAATCTAAAAATTTGAAAACTTGGACTCCTTAGCCGGTTTTTGTGTGTATATACATGTAAAAATGTATGTTAATTCAATGCACGCGGCTATGGTACGAAATCTAAAAATTTGAAAATTTGGACTTCTTAGCCCGTTTATATGTGTTTATAAGAGAAAAAAAGCATTTGAATTCAATCCACCCGGCAATTGAACGAAATCTGAAAATATGAAAATTTGGACTCCTTAGCCGGTTTATGCGTGTATATACGTGTAACATTGCATGTTATTGCAATCCACCCGGCTATGGAACGAAATCTAAAACTTTGAAAATTTGGACTCCTTAGCCGGTTTTTGTGTGTATATACATGTAAAAATGTATGTTAATTCAATGCACGCGGCTATGGAACGAACACTAAAAATTTGAAAATTTGGACTTCTTAGCCCGTTTATATGTGTTTATAAGAGAAAAAAAGCATTTGAATTCAATCCACCCGCCAATTGAACGAAATCTGAAAATATGAAAATTTGGACTCCTTAGCCGGTTTTTGTGTGTATATACATGTAAAAATTTATGTTAATTCAATGCACCCGGCTATGGAACAAAATCTAAAAATTGGAAAATTTGGACTCCTTAGCCGGTCTATGCGTGTATATACGTGTAATATTACATGTTATTGCAATCCACCCGGCTATGGAACGAAATCTAAAAATTTGAAAATTTGGACTCCTTAGCCGGTTTTTGTGTGTATATACATGTAAAAATGTATGTTAATTCAATGCACGCGGCTATGGAACGAAATCTAAAAATTTTAAAAATTTGGACTTCTGAGCCCGTTTATATGTGTTTATAAGAGAAAAAAAGCATTTGAATTCAATCCACCCGGCAATTGCACGAAATCTGAAAATATGTAAATTTGGACTTCTTACCTGGTTTATGTGTGTACATACGTGTAAAAGTGTCTGTATATTCATTGCACCCGGCTATGGAACGAAATCAAAAAAATTGAAAAATTGGACTTCTTAGCCGGTTATTGTATGTATATAAATGTAAAAATGTATGTTAATTCAATGCACGCGGCTATGGAACGAACACTAAAAATTTGAAAATTTGGACTTCTTAGCCCGTTTATATGTGTTTATAAGAGAAAAAAAGCATTTGAATTCAATCCACCCGCCAATTGAACGAAATCTGAAAATATGAAAATTTGGACTCCTTAGCCGGTTTTTGTGTGTATATACATGTAAAAATTTATGTTAATTCAATGCACCCGGCTATGGAACAAAATCTAAAAATTGGAAAATTTGGACTCCTTAGCCGGTTTATGCGTGTATATACGTGTAATATTACATGTTATTGCAATTCACCCGGCTATGGAACGAAATCTAAAAATTTGAAAATACGACTTCTTACCCGGTTTATGCGTGCATATACGTGTAATATTGCATGTTAATTAACTCCACCCGGATATGGAACGAAATCTAAAAATTTGAAAATTTGGACTTCTTAGGCCGTTTATATGTGTTTATAAGAGAAAAAAAGCATTTGAATTCAATCCACCCGGCAATTGAACGAAATCTAAAAATTGGAAAATTTGGACTCCTTAGCCGGTTTATGCGTGTTTATACGTGTAATATTACATGTTATTGCAATCCACCCGGCTATGGAACGAAATCTAAAAATTTGAAAATTTGGACTCCTTAGACGGTTTTTGTGTGTATATACATGTAAAAATGTATGTTTATTCAATGCACGCGGCAATGGAACGAAATCTAAAAATTTGAAAATTTTGACTTCTGAGCCCGTTTATAAGTGTTTATAAGGGAAAAAAAGCATTTAAATTCAATCCACCCGGCTGTTGAACGAAATCTGAAAATATGCAAATTTGGACTTCTTAGCTGGTTTATGTTTGTACATACGTGTAAAAATGTATGTTTATTCAATGCACCCGGCTATGGAACGAAATCTAAAAATTCGAAAATTTGGACTCCTTAGCCGGTTTATGCGTGTATATACGTGTAATATTACATGGTATTGCAATCCACCCGGCTATGGAACGAAATCTAAAAATTTGAAAATTTGGACTCCTTAGCCGGTTTTTGTGTGTATATACATGTAAAAATGTATGTTAATTCAATGCACGCGGCTATGGAACGAAATCTAAATATTTGAAAATTTGGACTTCTTCGCCCGTTTATATGTGTTTATAAGAGAAAAAAAGCATTTGAATTCAATCCACCCGGCAATTGCACGAAATCTGAAAATATGAAAATTTGGAGTTCTTAGCTGGTTTATGTGTGTACATACGTGTAAAAATGTATGTTTATTCAATGCACCCGGCTATGGAACGAAATCTAAAAATTGGAAAATTTGGACTTCTTAGCTGGTTTATGTTTGTACATACGTGTAAAAATGTATGTTTATTCAATGCACCCGGCTATGGAACGAAATCTAAAAATTGGAAATTTTGGACTCCTTAGCCGGTTTATGCGTGTATATACGTGTAATATTACATGGTATTGCAATCCACCCGGCTATGGAACGAAATCTAAAAATTTGAGAATTTGGACTCCTTAGCTGGTTTATGTGTGTACATACGTGTAAAAATGTGTGTTTATTCAATCCACCCGGCTTTGGAACAAAAGTAAAAAATTTGAAAATCTGGTCTTCTTAGCTGGTTTATGCGTGTATATACGTGTAATATTACATGTTATTGCAATCCACCCGGCTATGGAACGAAATCTAAAAATTTGAAAATTTGGACTCCTTAGCCGGTTTTTGTGTGTATATACATGTAAAAATGTATGTTAATTCAATGCACGCGGCTATGGAACGAAATCTAATAATTTGAAAATTTGGACTTCTGAGCCCGTTTATATGTGTTTATAAGAGAAAAAAAGCTTTTGAATTCAATCCACCCGGCAATTGAACGAAATCTGAAAATATGAAAATTTGGACTTCTTAGCTGGTTTATGTGTGTACATACGTGTAAAAATGTATGTTTATTCAATGCACCCGGCTATGGAACGAAATCTAAAAATTGGAAAATTTGGACTCCTTAGCCGGTTTATGCTTGTATATACGTGTAATATTACATGGTATTACAATCCACCCGGCTATGGAACGAAATCTAAAAATTTGAAAATTTGGACTCCTTAGCCGGTTTTTGTGTGTATATACATGTAAAAATTTATGTTAATTGAATGCACGCGGCTATGGAACGAACACTAAAAATTTGAAAATTTGGACTTCTTAGCCCGTTTATATGTGTTTATAAGTGAAAAAAAGCATTTGAATTCAATCCACCCGCCAATTGAACGAAATCTGAAAATATGAAAATTTGGACTCCTTAGCCGGTTTATGCGTGTATATACGTGTAATATTGCATGTTATTGCAATCCACCCGGCTATGGAACGAAATCTAAAAATTTGAAAATTTGGACTCCTTAGACGGTTTTTGTGTGTATATACATGTAAAAATGTATGTTAATTCAATGCACGCGGCAATGGAACGAAATCTAAAAATTTGAAAATTTTGACTTCTGAGCCCGTTTATAAGTGTTTATAAGGGAAAAAAAGCATTTAAATTCAATCCACCCGGCTGTTGAACGAAATCTGAAAATATGAAAATTTGGACTTCTTAGCTGGTTTATGTTTGTACATACGTGTAAAAATGTATGTTTATTCATTGCACCCGGCTATGGAACGAAATCAAAAAAATTGAAAATTTGGACTTCTTAGCCGGTTATCGTATGTATATACATGTAAAAATGTATGTTAATTCAATGCACGCGGCTATGGAACGAACACTAAAAATTTGAATATTTGGATTTCTTAGCCCGTTTATATGTGTTTATAAGAGAAAAAAAGCATTTGTATTCAATCCACCCGCCAATTGAACGAAATCTGAAAATATGAAAATTTGGACTTCTTAGCTGGTTTATGTGTGTACATACGTTTAAAAATGTATGTTTATTCATTGCACCCGGCTATAGAACGAAATCAAAAAAATTTAAAATTTGGACTTCTGAGCCGGTTATTGTGTGTATATACATGTAAAAATGTATGTTAATTCAATGCACGCGGCTATGGAACGAAATCTAAAAAATTGAAAATTTGGACTTCTGAGCCGGTTATTGTGTGTATATACATGTAAAAATGTATGTTAATTCAATGCACCCGGCTATGGAACGAAAACTAAAAATTTGAAAATTTTGACTTCCTAGCCTGTTTATATGTGTTGATACGTGAAAAAAAACATTTGAATTCAAAGCACGCGGCTATGGAACGAAATCTAAAAATTGGAAAATTTGGTCTCCTTAGCCGGTTTATGCGTGTATATACGTGTAATATTACATGTTATTGCAATCCACCCGGCTATGGAACGAAATCTAAGAATTTGAAATTTTGGACTCCTTAACCGGTTTTTATTGTGTATATACATGTAAAAATGTATGTTAATTCAATGCACGCGGCTATGGAACGAAATCTAAAAATTTGAAAATTTGGTCTTCTGAGCCCGTTTATATGTGTTTATAAGAGAAAAAAAGCATTTGAATTCAATCCACCCGGCAATTGAACGAAATCTGAAAATATGAAAATTTGGACTTCTTAGCTGGTTTATGTGTGTTCATACGTGTAAAAATGTATGTTTATTCATTGCACCCGGCTATGGAACGAAATCAAAAAAATTGAAAATTTGGACTTCTTAGCCGGTTATTGTATGTATATACATGTAAAAATGTATGTTAATTCAATGCACGCGGCTATGGAACGAAAACTAAAAATTTGAAAATTTTGACTTCTTAGCCTGTTTATATGTGTTTATAAGAGAAAAAAAGCATTTGAATTCAATCCACCCGGCAATTGAACGAAATCTGCAAATATGAAAATTTGGACTTCTTAGCTGGTTTATGTGTGTACATACGTGTAAAAATGTGTGTTTATTCAATCCACCCGGCTTTGGAACAAAAGTAAAAAATTTGAAAATCTGGTCTTCTTAGCTGGTTTATGCGTGTATATACGTGTAATATTACATGTTATTGCAATCCACCCGGCTATGGAACGAAATCTAAAAATTTGAAAATTTGGACTCCTTAGCCGGTTTTTGTGTGTATATACATGTAAAAATGTATGTTAATTCAATGCACGCGGCTATGGAACGAAATCTAATAATTTGAAAATTTGGACTTCTGAGCCCGTTTATATGTGTTTATAAGAGAAAAAAAGCTTTTGAATTCAATCCACCCGGCAATTGAACGAAATCTGAAAATATGAAAATTTGGACTTCTTAGCTGGTTTATGTGTGTACATACGTGTAAAAATGTATGTTTATTCAATGCACCCGGCTATGGAACGAAATCTAAAAATTGGAAAATTTGGACTCCTTAGCCGGTTATGCTTGTATATACGTGTAATATTACATGGTATTACAATCCACCCGGCTATGGAACGAAATCTAAAAATTTGAAAATTTGGACTCCTTAGCCGGTTTTGTGTGTATATACATGTAAAAATTTATGTTAATTGAATGCACGCGGCTATGGAACGAACACTAAAAATTTGAAAATTTGGACTTCTTAGCCCGTTTATATGTGTTTATAAGTGAAAAAAAGCATTTGAATTCAATCCACCCGCCAATTGAACGAAATCTGAAAATATGAAAATTTGGACTCCTTAGCCGGTTTATGCGTGTATATACGTGTAATATTGCATGTTATTGCAATCCACCCGGCTATGGAACGAAATCTAAAAATTTGAAAATTTGGACTCCTTAGACGGTTTTTGTGTGTATATACATGTAAAAATGTATGTTAATTCAATGCACGCGGCAATGGAACGAAATCTAAAAATTTGAAAATTTTGACTTCTGAGCCCGTTTATAAGTGTTTATAAGGGAAAAAAAAGCATTTAAATTCAATCCACCCGGCTGTTGAACGAAATCTGAAAATATGAAAATTTGGACTTCTTAGCTGGTTTATGTTTGTACATACGTGTAAAAATGTATGTTTATTCATTGCACCCGGCTATGGAACGAAATCAAAAAAATTGAAAATTTGGACTTCTTAGCCGGTTATCGTATGTATATACATGTAAAAATGTATGTTAATTCAATGCACGCGGCTATGGAACGAACACTAAAAATTTGAATATTTGGATTTCTTAGCCCGTTTATATGTGTTTATAAGAGAAAAAAAGCATTTGTATTCAATCCACCCGCCAATTGAACGAAATCTGAAAATATGAAAATTTGGACTTCTTAGCTGGTTTATGTGTGTACATACGTTTAAAAATGTATGTTTATTCATTGCACCCGGCTATAGAACGAAATCAAAAAAATTTAAAATTTGGACTTCTGAGCCGGTTATTGTGTGTATATACATGTAAAAATGTATGTTAATTCAATGCACGCGGCTATGGAACGAAATCTAAAAAATTGAAAATTTGGACTTCTGAGCCGGTTATTGTGTGTATATACATGTAAAAATGTATGTTAATTCAATGCACCCGGCTATGGAACGAAAACTAAAAATTTGAAAATTTTGACTTCCTAGCCTGTTTATATGTGTTGATACGTGAAAAAAAACATTTGAATTCAAAGCACGCGGCTATGGAACGAAATCTAAAAATTGGAAAATTTGGTCTCCTTAGCCGGTTTATGCGTGTATATACGTGTAATATTACATGTTATTGCAATCCACCCGGCTATGGAACGAAATCTAAGAATTTGAAATTTTGGACTCCTTAACCGGTTTTTATTGTGTATATACATGTAAAATGTATGTTAATTCAATGCACGCGGCTATGGAACGAAATCTAAAAATTTGAAAATTTGGTCTTCTGAGCCCGTTTATATGTGTTTATAAGAGAAAAAAAGCATTTGAATTCAATCCACCCGGCAATTGAACGAAATCTGAAAATATGAAAATTTGGACTTCTTAGCTGGTTTATGTGTGTTCATACGTGTAAAAATGTATGTTTATTCATTGCACCCGGCTATGGAACGAAATCAAAAAAATTGAAAATTTGGACTTCTTAGCCGGTTATTGTATGTATATACATGTAAAAATGTATGTTAATTCAATGCACGCGGCTATGGAACGAAAACTAAAAATTTGAAAATTTTGACTTCTTAGCCTGTTTATATGTGTTTATAAGAGAAAAAAAGCATTTGAATTCAATCCACCCGCAATTGAACGAAATCTGCAAATATGAAAATTTGGACTTCTTAGCTGGTTTATGTGTGTACATACGTGTAAAAATGTGTGTTTATTCAATCCACCCGGCTTTGGAACAAAAGTAAAAAATTTGAAAATCTGGTCTTCTTAGCTGGTTTATGCGTGTATATACGTGTAATATTACATGTTATTGCAATCCACCCGGCTATGGAACGAAATCTAAAAATTTGAAAATTTGGACTCCTTAGCCGGTTTTTGTGTGTATATACATGTAAAAATTTATGTTAATTCAATGCACCCGGCTATGGAACAAAATCTAAAAATTGGAAAATTTGGACTCCTTAGCCGGTTTATGCGTGTATATACGTGTAATATTACATGTTATTGCAATCCACCCGGCTATGGAACGAAATCTAAGAATTTGAAATTTTGGACTCCTTAACCGGTTTTTATTGTGTATATACATGTAAAAATGTATGTTAATTCAATGCACGCGGCTATGGAACGAAATCTAAAAATTTGAAATTTGGTCTTCTGAGCCCGTTTATATGTGTTTATAAGAGAAAAAAAGCATTTGAATTCAATCCACCCGGCAATTGAACGAAATCTGAAAATATGAAAATTTGGACTTCTTAGCTGGTTTATGTGTGTTCATACGTGTAAAAATGTATGTTTATTCATTGCACCCGGCTATGGAACGAAATCAAAAAATTGAAAATTTGGACTTCTTAGCCGGTTATTGTATGTATATACATGTAAAAATGTATGTTAATTCAATGCACGCGGCTATGGAACGAAAACTAAAAATTTGAAATTTTGACTTCTTAGCCTGTTTATATGTGTTATAAGAGAAAAAAGCATTTGAATTCAATCCACCGGCAATTGAACGAAATCTGCAAATATGAAAATTTGGACTTCTTAGCTGGTTTATGTGTGTACATACGTGTTAAAAATGTGTGTTTATTCAATCCACCCGGCTTGGAACAAAAGTAAAAAATTTGAAAATCTGGTCTTCTTAGCTGGTTTATGCGTGTATATACGTGTAATATTACATGTTATTGCAATTCCACCCGGCTATGGAACGAATCTAAAAATTTGAAAATTTGGACTCCTTAGCCGGTTTTTGTGTGTATATACATGTAAAAATTTATGTTAATTCAATGCACCCGGCTATGGAACAAATCTAAAAATTGGAAAATTTGGACTCCTTAGCCGGTTTATGCGTGTATATACGTGTAATATTACATGTTATTGCAATCCACCCGGCTATGGAACGAAATCTAAAAATTTGAAAATTTGGACTCCTTAGCCGGTTTTTGTGTGTATATACATGTAAAATGTATGTTAATTCAATGCACGCGGCTATGGAACGAAATCTAAAATTTGAAAATTTGGACTTCTGAGCCCGTTTATATGTGTTTATAAGAGAAAAAAAGCATTTGAATTCAATCCACCCGGCAATTGAACGAAATCTGAAAATATGAAAATTTGGACTCCTTAGCCGGTTTTTGTGTGTATATACATGTAAAAATTTATGTTAATTCAATGCACCCGGCTATGGAACGAAATCTAAAAATTGGAAAATTTGGACTCCTTAGCCGGTTTATGCGTGTATATACGTGTAATAATACATGTTATTGCAATCCACCCGGCTATGGAACGAAATCTAAAAATTTGAAAATTTGGACTCCTTAGCCGGTTTTTGTGTGTATATACATGTAAAAATGTATGTTAATTCAATGCACGCGGCTATGGAACGAAATCTAAAAATTTTAAAATTTGGACTTCTTAGCCCGTTTATATGTGTTTATAAGAGAAAAAAAAGCATTTGAATTCAATCCACCCGGCAATTGCACGAAATCTGATAATATTAAAATTTGGATTTCTTAGCTGGTTTATGTGTGTATATACGTGTAATAATACATGTTATTGCAATCCACCCGGCTATGGAACGAAATCTAAAAATTTGAAAATTTGGACTCCTTAGCCGGTTTTTGTGTGTATATACATGTAAAATGTATGTTAATTCAATGCACGCGGCTATGGTACGAAATCTAAAAATTTGAAAATTTGGACTTCTTAGCCCGTTTATATGTGTTTATAAGAGAAAAAAAGCATTTGAATTCAATCCACCCGGCAATTGAACGAAATCTGAAAATATGAAAATTTGGACTCCTTAGCCGGTTTATGCGTGTATTTACGTGTAACATTGCATGTTATTGCAATCCACCCGGCTATGGAACGAAATCTAAAACTTTGAAAATTTGGACTCCTTAGCCGGTTTTTGTGTGTATATACATGTAAACATGTATGTTAATTCAATGCACGCGGTTATGGAACGAAATCTAAAAATTTTAAAAATTTGGACTTATTAGCCCGTTTATATGTGTTTATAACTGAAAAAAAGCATTTGAATTCAATCCACCCGCCAATTGAACGAAATCTGAAAATATGAAAATTTGGACTCCTTAGCCGGTTTTTGTGTGTATATACATGTAAAAATTTATGTTAATTCAATGCACCCGGCTATGGAACAAAATCTAAAAATTGGAAAATTTGGACTCCTTAGCCGGTTTATGCGTGTATATACGTGTAATATTACATGTTATTGCAATCCACCCGGCTATGGAACGAAATCTAAAAATTTGAAAATTTGGACTCCTTAGCCGGTTTTTGTGTGTATATACATGTAAAAATGTATGTTAATTCAATGCACGCGGCTATGGAACGAAATCTAAAAATTTTAAAAATTTGGACTTCTGAGCCCGTTTATATGTGTTTATAAGAGAAAAAAAGCATTTGAATTCAATCCACCCGGCAATTGCACGAAATCTGAAAATATGTAAATTTGGACTTCTTACCTGGTTTATGTGTGTACATACGTGTAAAAGTGTCTGTTTATTCATTGCACCCGGCTATGGAACGAAATCAAAAAAATTGAAAAATTGGACTTCTTAGCCGGTTATTGTATGTATATAAATGTAAAAATGTATGTTAATTCAATGCACGCGGCTATGGAACGAACACTAAAAATTTGAAAATTTGGACTTCTTAGCCCGTTTATATGTGTTTATAAGAGAAAAAAAGCATTTGAATTCAATCCACCCGCCAATTGAACGAAATCTGAAAATATGAAAATTTGGACTTCTTAGCTGTTTTATGTGTGTACATACGTGTAAAAATGTGTGTTTATTCAATCCACCCGGCTTTGGAACAATATTAAAAAATTTGAAAATCTGGTCTTCTTAGCTTGTTCATGTGTGTACATACGTGTAAAAATTTATGTTAATTCAGTGCACCCGGCTATGGAACGAAATCTAAAAATTTGAAAATACGACTTCTTACCCGGTTTATGCGTGCATATACGTGTAATATTGCATGTTAATTAACTCCACCCGGATATGGAACGAAATCTAAAAATTTGAAAATTTGGACTTCTTAGCCCGTCTATGTGTTTATAAGAGAAAAAAAGCATTTTAATTCAATCCACCCGGCAATTGAACGAAATCTAAAAATTGGAAAATTTGGACTCCTTAGCCGGTTTATGCGTGTATATACGTGTAATATTACATGTTATTGCAATCCACCCGGCTATGGAACGAAATCTAAAAATTTGAAAATTTGGACTCCTTAGACGGTTTTTGTGTGTATATACATGTAAAAATGTATGTTAATTCAATGCACGCGGCAATGGAACGAAATCTAAAAATTTGAAAATTTTGACTTCTGAGCCCGTTTATAAGTGTTTATAAGGGAAAAAAAGCATTTAAATTCAATCCACCCGGCAATTGAACGAAATCTGAAAATATGAAAATTTGGACTTCTTAGCTGGTTTATGTTTGTACATACGTCTAAAAATGTATGTTTATTCAATGCACCCGGCTATGGAACGAAATCTAAAAATTGGAAAATTTGGACTCCTTAGCCGGATTTTGTGTGTATATACATGTAAAAATGTATGTTAATTCTATGCACGCGGCTATGGAACAAAATCTAAAAATTTTAAAAATTTGGACTTCTGAGCCCGTTTATATGTGTTTATAAGAGAAAAAAAGCGTTTGAATTCAATCCACCCGGCAATTGCACGAAATCTGGAAATATGTAAATTTGGACTTCTTACCTGGTTTATGTGTGTACATACGTGTAAGAGTGTCTGTTTATTCATTGCACCCGGCTATGGAACGAAATCAAAAAAATTGAAAAATTGGACTTCTTAGCCGGTTATTGTATGTATATAAATGTAAAAATGTATGTTAATTCAATGCACGCGGCTATGGAACGAACACTAAAAATTTGAAAATTTGGACTTCTTAGGCCGTTTATATGTGTTTATAAGAGAAAAAAAAGCATTTGAATTCAATCCACCCGCCAATTGAACGAAATCTGAAAATATGAAAATTTGGACTTCTTAGCTGGTTTATGTGTGTACATACGTGTAAAAATGTGTGTTTATTCAATCCACCCGGCTTTGGAACAAAATTAAAAAATTTGAAAATCTGGTCTTCTTAGCTGGTTCATGTGTGTACATACGTGTAAAAATTTATGTTAATTCCGTGCACCCGGCTATGGAACGAAATCTAAAAATTTGAAAATACGACTTCTTACCCGGTTTATGCGTGCATATACGTGTAATATTGCATGTTAATTAACTCCATCCGGATATGGAACGAAATCTAAAAATTTGAAAATTTGGACTTCTTAGGCCGTTTATATGTGTTTATAAGAGAAAAAAAGCATTTGAATTCAATCCACCCGGCTGTTGAACGAAATCTGAAAATATGAAAATTTGGACTTCTTAGCTGGTTTATGTTTGTACATACGTGTAAAAATGTATGTTTATTCAATGCACCCGGCTATGGAACGAAATCTAAAAATTGGAAAATTTGGACTCCTTAGCCGGTTTATGCGTGTATATACGTGTAATATTACATGTTATTGCAATCCACCCGGCTATGGAACGAAATCTAAAAATTTGAAAATTTGGACTCCTTAGACGGTTTTTGTGTGTATATACATGTAAAAATGTATGTTAATTCAATGCACGCGGCAATGGAACGAAATCTAAAAATTTGAAAATTTTGACTTCTGAGCCCGTTTATAAGTGTTTATAAGGGAAAAAAAGCATTTAAATTCAATCCACCCGGCTGTTGAACGAAATCTGAAAATATGAAAATTTGGACTTCTTAGCTGGTTTATGTTTGTACATACGTGTAAAAATGTATGTTTATTCAATGCACCCGGCTATGGAACGAAATCTAAAAATTGGAAAATTTGGACTCCTTAGCCGGTTTATGCGTGTATATACGTGTAATATTACATGGTATTGCAATCCACCCGGCTATGGAACGAAATCTAAAAATTTGAAAATTTGGACTCCTTAGCCGGTTTTTGTGTGTATATTCATGTAAAAATTTATGTTAATTCAATGCACGCGGCTATGTAACGAACACTGAAAATTTGAAAATTTGGACTTCTTAGCCCGTTTATATGTGTTTATAAGAGAAAAAAAGCATTTGAATTCAATCCACCCGCCAATTGAACGAAATCTGAAAATAAGAAAATTTGGACTCCTTAGCCGGTTTATGCGTGTATATACGTGTAATATTGCATGTTATTGCAATCCACCCGGCTATGGAACGAAATCTAAAAATTTGAAAATTTGGACTCCTTAGTCGCTTTTTGTGTGTATATACATGTCAAAATGTATGGTAATTCAATGCACGCGGCTATGGAACGAACACTAAAAATTTGAAAATTTGGATTTCTGAGCCCATGTATATGTGTTTATAAGAGAAAAAAAGCATTTGAATTCAATCCACCAGGCAATTGAACGAAATCTGAAAATATGAAAATTTGGACTTCTTAGCTGGTTTATGTGTGTACATACGTGTAAAAATGTATGTTTATTCATTGCACCCGGCTATGGAACGAAATCAAAAAAATTGAAAATTTGGACTTCTTAGCCGGTTATCGTATGTATATACATGTAAAAATGTATGTTAATTCAATGCACGCGGCAATGGAACGAAATCTAAAAATTTGAAAATTTTGACTTCTGAGCCCGTTTATAAGTGTTTATAAGGGAAAAAAAGCATTTAAATTCAATCCACCCGGCTGTTGAACGAAATCTGAAAATATGAAAATTTGGACTTCTTAGCTGGTATATGTGTGTACATACGTGTAAAAATGTGTGTTTATTCAATCCACCCGGCTTTGGAACAAAAGTAAAAAATTTGAAAATCTGGTCTTCTTAGCTGGTTTATGCGTGTATATACGTGTAATATTACATGTTATTGCAATCCACCCGGCTATGGAACGAAATCTAAAAATTTGAAAATTTGGACTCCTTAGCCGGTTTTTGTGTGTATATACATGTAAAAATGTATGTTAATTCAATGCACGCGACTATGGAACGAAATCTAATAATTTGAAAATTTGGACTTCTGAGCCCGTTTATATGTGTTTATAAGAGAAAAAAAGCTTTGAATTCAATCCACCCGGCAATTGAACGAATCTGAAAATATGCAAATTTGGACTTCTAGCTGGCTTATGTGTTACATACGTGTAAAATGTATGTTTATTCAATCCACGCCGGCCAATTGAACGAAATCTGAAATATGAAAATTTGGACTCCTTAGCTCGGTTATTATGCGTGTAGTATGACGTGTAATATTGCATGGTTATTGGGCAATACACCCGGCTTAGGAAACTAAATCTAAAAATTTGAAATTTGGACTCCTTAGTCGCTTTTTGTGTGTATATACATTTAAAAAATGTAGGGTAATTCAATGCACGCGGCTATGGAACGAAAGTCTAAAAATATTGAAAATTTGGACTTCTGAGCCCATGGTATACTGTGTTTTATAACGAGAAAAAAGCATTTGGAATTCAGTCACCAGGACAATTGAACGAAAGTAAAAAATTTGAAAATCTGGTCTTCTTAGCTGGTTTATGCGTGTATATACGTGTAATATTACATGTTATTGCAATCCACCCGGCTATGGAACGAAATCTAAAAATTTGAAAATTTGGACTCCTTAGCCGGTTTTTGTGTGTATATACATGTAAAAATGTATGTTAATTCAATGCACGCGGCTATGGAACGAAATCTAATAATTTGAAAATTTGGACTTCTGAGCCCGTTTATATGTGTTTATAAGAGAAAAAAAGCTTTTGAATTCAATCCACCCGGCAATTGAACGAAATCTGAAAATATGAAAATTTGGACTTCTTAGCTGGTTTATGTGTGTACATACGTGTAAAAATGTATGTTTATTCAATGCACCCGGCTATGGAACGAAATCTAAAAATTGGAAAATTTGGACTCCTTAGCCGGTTTATGCTTGTATATACGTGTAATAACATGGTATTACAATCCACCCGGCTATGGAACGAAATCTAAAAATTTGAAAATTTGGACTCCTTAGCCGGTTTTTGTGTGTATATACATGTAAAAATTTATGTTAATTCAATGCACGCGGCTATGGAACGAAATCTAATAATTTTAAAAATTTGGACTTCTGAGCCCGTTTATATGTGTTTATAAGAGAAAAAAAGCATTTGAATTCAATCCACCCGGCAATTGCACGAAATCTGAAAATATGTAAATTTGGACTTCTTACCTGGTTTATGTGTACATACGTGTAAAAGTGTCTGTATATTCATTGCACCCGGCTATGGAACGAAATCAAAAAAATTGAAAAATTGGACTTCTTAGCCGGTTATTGTATGTATATAAATGTAAAAATGTATGTTAATTCAATGCACGCGGCTATGGAACGAACACTAAAAATTTGAAAATTTGGACTTCTGAACCCATGTATATGTATTTATAAGAAAAAAAAAGCATTTGAATTCAATCCACCAGGCAATTGAACGAAATCTGAAAATATGAAAATTTGGACTTCTTAGCTGGTTTATGTGTGTACATACGTGTAAAAATGTATGTTTATTCATTGCACCCGGCTATGGAACGAAATCAAAAAAATTGAAAATTTGGACTTCTTAGCCGGTTATCGTATGTAATACATGTAAAAATGTATGTTAATTCAACGCACGCGGCTATGGAACGAAATCTAAAAATTTGAAAATTTGGACTTCTGAACCCATGTATATGTATTTATAATAAAAAAAGCATTTGAATTCAATCCACCAGGCAATTGAACGAAATCTGAAAATATGAAAATTTGGACTTCTTAGCTGGTTTATGTGGTACATACGTTTAAAAATGTATGTTTATTCATTGCACCCGGCTATAGAACGAAATCAAAAAAATTTAAAATTTGGACTTCTGAGCCGGTTATTGTGTGTATATACATGTAAAAATGTATGTTAATTCAATGCACGCGGCTATGGAACGAAATCTAAAAATTTGAAAATTTGGACTTCTGAACCCATGTATATGTATTTATAAGAAAAAAAAAGCATTTGAATTCAATCCACCAGGCAATTGAACGAAATCTGAAAATATGAAAATTTGGACTTCTTAGCTGGTTTATGTGTGTACATACGTGTAAAAATGTATGTTTATTCAATGCACCGGCTATGGAACGAAATCTAAAAATTGGAAAATTTGGACTCCTTAGCCGGTTTATGCGTGTATATACGTGTAATAACATGGTATTGCAATCCACCCGGCTATGGAACGAAATCTAAAAATTTGAAAATTTGGACTCCTTAGCCGGTTTTTGTGTGTATATACATGTAAAAATGTATGTTAATTCAATGCACGCGGCTATGGAACGAAATCTAAAAATTTGAAAATTTGGACTTCTTAGCCCGTTTATATGTATTTATAAGAGAAAAAAAGCATTTGAATTCAATCCACCCGGCAATTGCACGAAATCTGAAAATATGAAAATTTGGACTTCTTAGCTGGTTTATGTGTGTACATACGTGTAAAAATGTATGTTTATTCATTGCACCCGGCTATGGAACGAAATCAAAAAAAATTGAAAATTTCGACTTCTTAGCCGGTTAATCGTAATGTATATACATGTAAAAATGTATGTTAATTCAGTGCACCCGCTATGGAACGAAATCTAAAAATTTGAAAATACGACTTCTTACCCGGTTTATGCGTGCATATACGTGTAATATTGCATGTTAATTAACTCCACCCGGACATGGAACGAAATCTAAAAATTTGATAATATTGAATTCTGAGCCCGTTTATATGTGTTTATAAGAGAAAAAAAGCATTTGAATTCAATCCACCCGGCAATTGAACGAAATCTGAAAATATGAAAATTTGGACTTCTTAGCTGGTTTATGTGTGTACATACGTATAAAAATGTATGTTTATTCATTGCACCCGGCTATGGAACGAAATCAAAAAAATTGAAAAGTTTGACTTCTTAGCCGGTTTATGCGTGTATATACGTGTAATATTACATGTTATTGCAATCCACCCGGCTATGGAACGAAATCTAAAAATTTGAAAATTGGACTCCTTAGCCGGTTTTTGGGTGTATATACATGTAAAAAATGTAGGTTAAGTTCAATGCACCCTGCTATGGAACGAAATCTAAAAATTTGAAAATACGACTTCTTACCCGGTTTATGCTGTATATACGTGTAATATTGCATGTTATTGCAATCCCCCGGCTATGGACGAAATCTAAAAATTTGAAAATTTGGACTCCTTAACCGGTTTTTGTATGTATATACATGTAAAAATGTATGTTAATTCAATGCACGCGGCTAGGAAACGAAATCTAAAAATTTGAAAATTTGGACTTCTTAGCCGTTTATTGTGTGTATATACATGTAAAAATGTATGTTAATTCAATGCACGCGGCTATGGAACGAAAATCTAAAAATTTGAAAATTTGGATTTCTAAGCCCATGTATATGTGTTTATAAGAGAAAAAAAGCATTTGAATTCAATCCACCAGGCAATTGAACGAAATCTGAAAATATGAAAATTTGGACTTCTTAGCTGGTTTATGTGTGTACATACGTGTAAAAATGTATGTTTATTCATTGCACCCGGCTATGGAACGAAATCAAAAAAATTGAAAATTTGGACTTCTTAGCCGGTTATCGTATGTATATACATGTAAAAATGTATGTTAATTCAATGCACGCGGCTATGGAACGAACACTAAAAATTTGAAAATTTGGATTTCTTAGCCCGTTTTATGTGTTTATAAGAGAAAAAAAGCATTTGTATTCAATCCACCCGCCAATTGAACGAAATCTGAAAATATGAAAATTTGGACTTGTTAGCTGGTTTATGTGTGTACATACGTGTAAAAATGTATGTTTATTCATTGCACCCGGCTATAGAACGAAATCAAAAAAATTGAAAATTTGGACTTCTTAGCCGGTTATCGTATGTATATACATGTAAAAATGTATGTTAATTCAAAGCACGCGGCTATGGAACGAAATCTAAAAATTGGAAAATTTGGTCTCCTTAGCCGGTTTATGCGTGTATATACGTGTAATATTACATGTTATTGCAATCCACCCGGCTATGGAACGAAATCTAAGAATTTGAAAATTTGGACTCCTTAATCGGTTTTTATTGTGATATACATGTAAAAATGTATGTTAATTCAATGCACGCGGCTATGGAACGAAATCTAAAAATTTGAAAATTTGGTCTTCTGAGCCCGTTTATAGTGTTTATAAGAGAAAAAAAGCTTTTGAATTCAATCCACCCGGCAATTGAACGAAATCTGAAAATATGAAAATTTGGACTTCTTAGCTGGTTTATGTGTGTACATACGTGTAAAAATGTATGTTTATTCAATGCACCGGCTATGGAACGAAATCTAAAAATTGGAAAATTTGGACTCCTTAGCCGGTTTATGCTTGTATATACGTGTAATATTACATGGTATTACAATCCACCCGGCTATGGAACGAAATCTAAAAATTTGAAAATTTGGATCCTTAGCCGGTTTTTGTGTGTATACATGTAAAAATTTATGTTAATTCAATGCACGCGGCTATGGAACGAAATCTAATAATTTTAAAAATTTGGACTTCTGAGCCCGTTTATATGTGTTTATAGAGAAAAAACATTTGAATTCAATCCACCCGGCAATTGCACGAAATCTGAAAATATGTAAATTTGGACTTCTTACCTGGTTTATGTGTACATACGTGTAAAAGTGTCTGTATATTCATTGCACCCGGCTATGGAACGAAATCAAAAAAATTGAAAAATTGGACTTCTTAGCCGGTTATTGTATGTATATAAATGTAAAAATGTATGTTAATTCAATGCACGCGGCTATGGAACGAACACTAAAAATTTGAAAATTTGGACTTCTGAACCCATGTATATGTATTTATAAGAAAAAAAAAGCATTTGAATTCAATCCACCAGGCAATTGAACGAAATCTGAAAATATGAAAATTTGGACTTCTTAGCTGGTTTATGTGTGTACATACGTGTAAAAATGTATGTTTATTCATTGCACCCGGCTATGGAACGAAATCAAAAAAATTGAAAATTTGGACTTCTTAGCCGGTTATTGTATGTATACATGTAAAAATGTATGTTAATTCAACGCACGCGGCTATGGAACGAAATCTAAAAATTTGAAAATTTGGACTTCTGAACCCATGTATATGTATTTATAATAAAAAAAGCATTTGAATTCAATCCACCAGGCAATTGAACGAAATCTGAAAATATGAAAATTTGGACTTCTTAGCTGGTTTATGTGTGTACATACGTTTAAAAATGTATGTTTATTCATTGCACCCGGCTATAGAACGAAATCAAAAAAATTTAAAATTTGGACTTCTGAGCCGGTTATTGTGTGTATACATGTAAAAATGTATGTTAATTCAATGCACGCGGCTATGGAACGAAATCTAAAAATTTGAAAATTTGGACTTCTGAACCCATGTATATGTATTATAAGAAAAAAAAAGCATTTGAATTCATCCACCAGGCAATTGAACGAAATCTGAAAATATGAAAATTTGGACTTCTTAGCTGGTTTATGTGTGTACATACGTGTAAAAATGTATGTTTTTCAATGCACCCGGCTATGGAACGAAATCTAAAAATTGGAAAATTTGGACTCCTTAGCCGGTTTATGCGTGTATATACGTGTAATATTACATGGTATTGCAATCCACCCGGCTATGGAACGAAATCTAAAAATTTGAAAATTTGGACTCCTTAGCCGGTTTTTGTGTATATACATGTCAAAATGTATGGTAATTCAATGCACGCGGCTATGGAACGAAATCTAAAAATTTGAAAATTTGGACTTCTTAGCCCGTTTATATGTATTTATAAGAGAAAAAAAGCATTTGAATTCAATCCACCCGGCAATTGCACGAAATCTGAAAATATGAAAATTTGGACTTCTTAGCTGGTTTATGTGTACATACGTGTAAAAATGTATGTTTATTCAATGCACCCGGCTATGGAACGAAATCTAAAAATTGGAAAATTTGGACTTCTTAGCTGGTTTATGTTTGTACATACGTGTAAAAATGTGTGTTTATTCAATCCACCCGGCTTTGGAACAAAAGTAAAAAATTTGAAAATCTGGTCTTCTTAGCTGGTTTGCGTGTATATACGTGTAATATTACATGTTATTGCAATCCACCCGGCTATGGAACGAAATCTAAAAATTTGAAAATTTGGACTCCTTAGCCGGTTTTTGTGTGTATATACATGTAAAAATGTATGTTAATTCAATGCACGCGGCTATGGCACGAAATCTAATAATTTGAAAATTTGGACTTCTGAGCCCGTTTATATGTGTTTATAAGAGAAAAAAAGCTTTTGAATTCAATCCACCCGGCAATTGAACGAAATCTGAAAATATGAAAATTTGGACTTCTTAGCTGGTTTATGTGTGTACATACGTGTAAAAATGTATGTTTATTCAATGCACCCGGCTATGGAACGAAATCTAAAAATTGGAAAATTTGGACTCCTTAGCCGGTTTATGCTTGTATATACGTGTAATATTACATGGTATTGCAATCCACCCGGCTATGGAACGAAATCTAAAAATTTGAAAATTTGGACTCCTTAGCCGGTTTTTGTGTGTATATTCATGTAAAAATTTATGTTAATTCAATGCACGCGGCTATGTAACGAACACTGAAAATTTGAAAATTTGGACTTCTTAGCCCGTTTATATGTGTTTATAAGAGAAAAAAAGCATTTGAATTCAATCCACCCGCCAATTGAACGAAATCTGAAAATAAGAAAATTTGGACTCCTTAGCCGGTTTATGCGTGTATATACGTGTAATATTGCATGTTATTGCAATCCACCCGCTATGGAACGAAATCTAAAAATTTGAAAATTTGGACTCCTTAGTCGCTTTTTGTGTATATACATGTCAAAATGTATGGTAATTCAATGCACGCGGCTATGGAACGAACACTAAAAATTTGAAAATTTGGATTTCTAAGCCCATGTATATGTGTTTATAAGAGAAAAAAAGCATTTGAATTCAATCCACCAGGCAATTGAACGAAATCTGAAAATATGAAAATTTGGACTTCTTAGCTGGTTTATGTGTGTACATACGTGTAAAAATGTATGTTTATTCATTGCACCCGCTATGGAACGAAATCAAAAAAATTGAAAATTTGGACTTCTTAGCCGGTTATCGTATGTATATACATGTAAAAATGTATGTTAATTCAATGCACGCGGCTATGGAACGAACACTAAAAATTTGAAAATTTGGATTTCTTAGCCCGTTTATATGTGTTTATAAGAGAAAAAAAGCATTTGTATTCAATCCACCCGCCAATTGAACGAAATCTGAAAATATGAAAATTTGGACTTGTTAGCTGGTTTATGTGTGTACATACGTGTAAAAATGTATGTTTATTCATTGCACCCGGCTATAGAACGAAATCAAAAAAATTGAAAATTTGGACTTCTTAGCCGGTTATCGTATGTATATACATGTAAAAATGTATGTTAATTCAAAGCACGCGGCTATGGAACGAAATCTAAAAATTGGAAAATTTGGTCTCCTTAGCCGGTTTATGCGTGTATATACGTGTAATATTACATGTTATTGCAATCCACCCGGCTATGGAACGAAATCTAAGAATTTGAAAATTTGGACTCCTTAGTCGCTTTTTGTGTGTATATACATGTAAAAATGTATGTTAATTCAATGCACGCGGCTATGGAACGAAATCTAAAAATTTGAAAATTTGGTCTTCTGAGCCCGTTTATATGTGTTTATAAGAGAAAAAAAGCATTTGAATTCAATCCACCCGGCAATTGAACGAAATCTGAAAATATGAAAATTTGGACTTCTTAGCTGGTTTATGTGTGTTCATACGTGTAAAAATGTATGTTTATTCATTGCACCCGGCTATGGAACGAAATCAAAAAAATTGAAAATTTGGACTCCTTAGCCGGTTATTGTATGTATATACATGTAAAAATGTATGTTATTCAATGCACGCGGCTATGGAACGAAAACTAAAAATTTGAAAATTTTGACTTCTTAGCCTGTTTATATGTGTTGATACGTGAAAAAAAACATTTGAATTCAAAGCACGCGGCTATGGAACGAAATCTAAAAATTGGAAAATTTCGACTCCTTAGCCGGTTTATGCGTGTATATACGTGTAATATTACATGCTATTGCCATCCACCCGGCTATGGAACGAAATCTAAAAATTTGAAAATTTGGACTCCTTAGCCGGTTTTTGTGTGTATATACATGTAAAAATTTATGTTAATTCAATGCACCCGGCTATGGAACAAAATCTAAAAATTGGAAAATTTGGACTCCTTAGCCGGTTTATGCGTGTATATACGTGTAATATTACATGTTATTGCAATCCACCCGGCTATGGAACGAAATCTAAAAATTTGAAAATTTGGACTCCTTAGCCGGTTTTTGTGTGTATATACATGTAAAAATGTATGTTAATTCAATGCACGCGGCTATGGAACGAAATCTAAAAATTTTAAAAATTTGGACTTCTGAGCCCGTTTATATGTGTTTATAAGAGAAAAAAAGCATTTGAATTCAATCCACCCGGCAATTGCACGAAATCTGAAAATATGTAAATTTGGACTTCTTACCTGGTTTATGTGCGTACATACGTGTAAAAATGTCTGTTTATTCATTGCACCCGGCTATGGAACGAAATCAAAAAAATTGAAAATTTGGACTTCTTAGCCGGTTATTGTATGTATATACATGTAAAAATGTATGTTAATTCAATGCACGCGGCTATGGAACGAAAACTAAAAATTTGAAAATTTTGACTTCTTAGCCTGTTTATATGTGTTTATAAAAAAAAAAAGCATTTGAATTCATCCACCCGGCAATTGAATGAAATCTGAAAATATGAAAATTTGGACTTCTTAGCTGGTTTATGTGTGTACATACGTGTAAAAATGTGTGTTTATTCAATCCACGCGGCTTTGGAACAAAAGTAAAAATTTGAAAATCTGGTCTTCTTAGCTGGTTTATGCGTGTATATACGTGTAATATTACATGTTATTGCAATCCACCCGGCTATGGAACGAAATCTAAAAATTTGAAAATTTGGACTCCTTAGCCGGTTTTTGTGTGTATATACATGTAAAAATTTATGTTAATTCAATGCACCCGGCTATGGAACAAAATCTAAAAATTGGAAAATTTGGACTCCTTAGCCGGTTTATGCGTGTATATACGTGTAATATTACATGTTATTGCAATCCACCCGGCTATGGAACCAAATCTAAAAATTTGAAAATTTGGACTCCTTAGCCGGTTTTTGTGTGTATATACATGTAAAAATGTATGTTAATTCAATGCACGCGGCTATGGAACGAAATCTAAAAATTTGAAAATTTGGACTTCTGAGCCCGTTTATATGTGTTTATAAGAGAAAAAAAGCATTTGAATTCAATCCACCCGGCAATTGAACGAAATCTGAAAATATGAAAATTTGGACTCCTTAGCCGGTTTTTGTGTGTATATACATGTAAAAATTTATGTTAATTCAATGCACCCGGCTATGGAACGAAATCTAAAAATTGGAAAATTTGGACTCCTTAGCCGGTTTATGCGTGTATATACGTGTAATAATACATGTTATTGCAATCCACCCGGCTATGGAACGAAATCTAAAAATTTGAAAATTTGGACTCCTTAGCCGGTTTTTGTGTGTATATACATGTAAAAATGTATGTTAATTCAATGCACGCGGCTATGGAACGAAATCTAAAAATTTTAAAAATTTGGACTTCTTAGCCCGTTTATATGTGTTATAAGAGAAAAAAAGCATTTGAATTCAATCCACCCGGCAATTGCACGAAATCTGAAAATATTAAAATTTGGATTTCTTAGCTGGTTTATGTGTGTATATACGTGTAATAATACATGTTATTGCAATCCACCCGGCTATGGAACGAAATCTAAAAATTTGAAAACTTGGACTCCTTAGCCGGTTTTTGTGTGTATATACATGTAAAAATGTATGTTAATTCAATGCACGCGGCTATGGTACGAAATCTAAAAATTTGAAAATTTGGACTTCTTAGCCCGTTTATATGTGTTTATAAGAGAAAAAAAGCATTTGAATTCAATCCACCCGGCAATTGAACGAAATCTGAAAATATGAAAATTTGGACTCCTTAGCCGGTTTATGCGTGTATATACGTGTAACATTGCATGTTATTGCAATCCACCCGCTATGGAACGAAATCTAAAACTTTGAAAATTTGGACTCCTTAGCCGGTTTTTGTGTGTATATACATGTAAAAATGTATGTTAATTCAATGCACGCGGCTATGGAACGAACACTAAAAATTTGAAAATTTGGACTTCTTAGCCCGTTTATATGTGTTTATAAGAGAAAAAAAGCATTTGAATTCAATCCACCCGCCAATTGAACGAAATCTGAAAATATGAAAATTTGGACTCCTTAGCCGGTTTTTGTGTGTATATACATGTAAAAATTTATGTTAATTCAATGCACCCGGCTATGGAACAAAATCTAAAAATTGGAAAATTTGGACTCCTTAGCCGGTCTATGCGTGTATATACGTGTAATATTACATGTTATTGCAATCCACCCGGCTATGGAACGAAATCTAAAAATTTGAAAATTTGGACTCCTTAGCCGGTTTTTGTGTGTATATACATGTAAAAATGTATGTTAATTCAATGCACGCGGCTATGGAACGAAATCTAAAAATTTTAAAAATTTGGACTTCTGAGCCCGTTTATATGTGTTTATAAGAGAAAAAAAGCATTTGAATTCAATCCACCCGGCAATTGCACGAAATCTGAAAATATGTAAATTTGGACTTCTTACCTGGTTTATGTGTGTACATACGTGTAAAGTGTCTGTATATTCATTGCACCCGGCTATGGAACGAAATCAAAAAAATTGAAAAATTGGACTTCTTAGCCGGTTATTGTATGTATATAAATGTAAAAATGTATGTTAATTCAATGCACGCGGCTATGGAACGAACACTAAAAATTTGAAAATTTGGACTTCTTAGCCCGTTTATATGTGTTTATAAGAGAAAAAAAGCATTTGAATTCAATCCACCCGCCAATTGAACGAAATCTGAAAATATGAAAATTTGGACTCCTTAGCCGGTTTTTGTGTGTATATACATGTAAAAATTTATGTTAATTCAATGCACCCGGCTATGGAACAAAATCTAAAAATTGGAAAATTTGGACTCCTTAGCCGGTTTATGCGTGTATATACGTGTAATATTACATGTTATTGCAATTCACCCGGCTATGGAACGAAATCTAAAAATTTGAAAATACGACTTCTTACCCGGTTTATGCGTGCATATACGTGTAATATTGCATGTTAATTAACTCCACCCGGATATGGAACGAAATCTAAAAATTTGAAAATTTGGACTTCTTAGGCCGTTTATATGTTTATAAGAGAAAAAAAGCATTTGAATTCAATCCACCCGGCAATTGAACGAAATCTAAAAATTGGAAAATTTGGACTCCTTAGCCGGTTTATGCGTGTTTATACGTGTAATATTACATGTTATTGCAATCCACCCGGCTATGGAACGAAATCTAAAAATTTGAAAATTTGGACTCCTTAGACGGTTTTTGTGTGTATACATGTAAAAATGTATGTTTATTCAATGCACGCGGCAATGGAACGAAATCTAAAAATTTGAAAATTTTGACTTCTGAGCCCGTTTATAAGTGTTTATAAGGGAAAAAAGCATTTAAATTCAATCCACCCGGCTGTTGAACGAAATCTGAAAATATGCAAATTTGGACTTCTTAGCTGGTTTATGTTTGTACATACGTGTAAAAATGTATGTTTATTCAATGCACCCGGCTATGGAACGAAATCTAAAAATTCGAAAATTTGGACTCCTTAGCCGGTTTATGCGTGTATATCGTGTAATATTACATGGTATTGCAATCCACCCGGCTATGGAACGAAATCTAAAAATTTGAAAATTTGGACTCCTTAGCCGGTTTTTGTGTGTATATACATGTAAAAATGTATGTTAATTCAATGCACGCGGCTATGGAACGAAATCTAAATATTTGAAAATTTGGACTTCTTCGCCCGTTTATATGTGTTTATAAGAGAAAAAAAGCATTTGAATTCAATCCACCCGGCAATTGCACGAAATCTGAAAATATGAAAATTTGGAGTTCTTAGCTGGTTTATGTGTGTACATACGTGTAAAAATGTATGTTTATTCAATGCACCCGGCTATGGAACGAAATCTAAAAATTGGAAAATTTGGACTTCTTAGCTGGTTTATGTTTGTACATACGTGTAAAAATGTATGTTTATTCAATGCACCCGGCTATGGAACGAAATCTAAAAATTGGAAATTTTGGACTCCTTAGCCGGTTTATGCGTGTATATACGTGTAATATTACATGGTATTGCAATCCACCCGGCTATGGAACGAAATCTAAAAATTTGAGAATTTGGACTCCTTAGCTGGTTTATGTGTGTACATACGTGTAAAAATGTGTGTTTATTCAATCCACCCGGCTTTGGAACAAAAGTAAAAATTTGAAAATCTGGTCTTCTTAGCTGGTTTATGCGTGTATATACGTGTAATATTACATGTTATTGCAATCCACCCGGCTATGGAACGAAATCTAAAAATTTGAAAATTTGGACTCCTTAGCCGGTTTTTGTGTGTATATACATGTAAAAATGTATGTTAATCAATGCACGCGGCTATGGAACGAAATCTAAAAATTTTATAAATTTGGACTTCTGAGCCCGTTTATATGTGTTTATAAGAGAAAAAAGCTTTTGAATTCAATCCACCCGGCAATTGAACGAAATCTGAAAATATGAAAATTTGGACTTCTTAGCTGGTTTATGTGTGTACATACGTGTAAAAATGTATGTTTATTCAATGCACCCGGCTATGGAACGAAATCTAAAAATTGGAAAATTTGGACTCCTTAGCCGGTTTATGCTTGTATATACGTGTAATATTACATGGTATTACAATCCACCCGGCTATGGAACGAAATCTAAAAATTTGAAAATTTGGACTCCTTAGCCGGTTTTTGTGTGTATATACATGTAAAAATTTATGTTAATTGAATGCACGCGGCTATGGAACGAACACTAAAAATTTGAAAATTTGGACTTCTTAGCCCGTTTATATGTGTTTATAAGTGAAAAAAAGCATTTGAATTCAATCCACCCGCCAATTGAACGAAATCTAAAAATTTGAAAATTTGGACTCCTTAGCCGGTTTATGCGTGTATATACGTGTAATATTGCATGTTATTGCAATCCACCCGGCTATGGAACGAAATCTAAAAATTTGAAAATTTGGACTCCTTAGACGGTTTTTGTGTGTATATACATGTAAA
>JANSJX010000296.1:0-36869 GCA_026168455.1 Theocolax elegans | reverse complement strand
TATTTAATATTTAATAGTTTGTATTCTTCAACGAATACATCGGATCCCTCAACAATTTCAATCTACGAATATCAATATTTATATTAAATTTTAGAATTATATAAATTAACTACATAATATATTAAACTAAGAAAATAAACCTGTCTCGATCATTTTTTTGTCTTAAATATCTTCAAACTATTTTCTAATTTATCCTGAAAAAATAAAAATTTATATTTTACTGTATAATATTTTATATTATAAATTTAATTTATTACTTCTTTTTGAGGAACATTGATTTTTTTTGCTAATTCCAACAGAGCCTTCAATTGTACAATGTCTGACGTGTCACTGGAAGCAAATGACATTAATATTAGAGTCGTTAATTAGATACATCGCCTTTTACAATATACATTGAAATGTGGTATCAGAACTTGTCGAAGGGGTTGCCGCAAAGGATGAGTCTTCTATCGAAATTGAATCGATACAGGATCTTCGATTATACTATAAAACATAAATACGTACTAAATAATATTATAATTACATTTTTATGTATTAAATAAGTTAGAAAACAATATGGAAAAAATTAAAAAGACTAACAGTTTGAATAAAAGAGAATAAGAAAATTAGAAAGTCAAATTCATTACGCCCTTACAAAAATCGTAACACACAAATATAAAACTATAACTTCATAAATTATTAAATAGAATCGAAACAAAGTAAAAATGTAAAGTTCAAGTAACACTGATTAAGAAAGAGATTATTTCCATAACCTAAAACAGCTTACCAAAAAAAAAAGAGAGAGAGAGAGAGAGGAGGAGGAGAAGAGAGAGGGAGAAGGAGAAGAGAGAGAGAGGAGAGAGAGGAGAAGGGAGAGAGAAGAGAGAGAGAGAGAGAGGAGGGAGAGAGTCATAAAATGTAAGGTACACGTACACTGATTAGAGCTGTCTGCGAATTGAAATGAGCTGAAACAATGAAACTTAAGCTCATTTTAGCTACCTCAAGCTGAAAGTTAGCTCCACTGCAATAGAACAGTGTCTCCAAGCTGTCTGCGGCTGAAATGAGCTGAAACAAGGAAACTTAAGCTCATTTTAGCTACCTTAAGCTGAAAGTTAGCTCCACTGCAATAAGAACAGTGTCTCGTAGCTGTCTGCGGCTTGAAATGAGCTGATGAAACAAGGAAACTTAAGCTTATTTTAGCTACCTTAAGCTGAAAGTTAGCTCAACTGCAATAAGAACAGTGTCTCCAAGCTATCTCCGGCTAGAAATGAGCTGAATTAAGGAAACTTAAGCTTATTTTAGCTACCTTAAGCTGAAAGTTAGCTCCACTGCAATAAGAACAGTGTCTCCAAGCTATCTCCAGCTAGAAATGAGCTGAATTAAGGAAACTTAAGCTCATTTTAGCTACCTCAAGCTGAAAGTTAGCTCCACTGCAATAAGAACAGTGTCTCCAAGCTGACTGCGGCTAGAAATGAGCTGAAACAATGAAACTTAAGCTCATTTTAGCTACCTCAAGCTGAAAGTTAGCTCCACTGCAATAAGAACAGTGTCTCCAAGCTGTCTGCGGCTTGAAATGAGCTGAAACAAGGAAACTTAAGCTCATTTTAGCTACCTTAAGCTGAAAGTTAGCTCCACTGCAATAAGAACAGTGTCTCGTAGCTGTCTGCGGCTTGAAATGAGCTGAAACAAGGAAACTTAAGCTTATTTTAGCTACCTTAAGCTGAAAGTTAGCTCAACTGCAATAAGAACAGTGTCTCCAAGCTACCTCCGGCTAGAAATGAGCTGAATTAAGGAAACTTAAGCTTATTTTAGCTACCTTAAGCTGAAAGTTAGCTCCACTGCAATAAGAACAGTGTCTCCAAGCTATCTCCAGCTAGAAATGAGCTGAAACAGGGAAACTTAAGCTCATTTTAGCTACCTCAAGCTGAAAGTTAGCTCCACTGCAATAAGAACAGTGTCTCCAAGCTATCTCCAGCTAGAAATGAGCTGAATTAAGGAAACTTAAGCTCATTTTAGCTACCTCAAGCTGAAAGTTAGCTCCACTGCAATAAGAACAGTGTCTCCAAGCTGACTGCGGCTAGAAATGAGCTGAAACAATGAAACTTAAGCTCATTTTAGCTACCTCAAGCTGAAAGTTAGCTCCACTGCAATAAGAACAGTGTCTCCAAGCTGTCTGCGGCTTGAAATGAGCTGAAACAAGGAAACTTAAGCTCATTTTAGCTACCTTAAGCTGAAAGTTAGCTCCACTGCAATAAGAACAGTGTCTCGTAGCTGTCTGCGGCTTGAAATGAGCTGAAACAAGGAAACTTAAGCTTATTTTAGCTACCTTAAGCTGAAAGTTAGCTCCACTGCAATAAGAACAGTGTCTCCAAGCTACCTCCGGCTAGAAATGAGCTGAAACAAGGAAACTTAAGCTCATTTTAGCTACCTTAAGCTGAAAGTTAGCTCCACTGCAATAAGAACAGTGTCTTTAAGCTGTCTGCGGCTTGAAATGAGCTGAAACAAGGAAACTTAAGCTCATTTTAGCTACCTTAAGCTGAATATCAGCTCCAGTGCAATAAGAACAGTGTCTTTAAGCTGTCTGCGGCTTGAAATGAGCTGAAACAAGGAAACTTAAGCTCATTTTAGCTACCTTAAGCTGAATGTTAGCTCCAGTGCAATAAGAACAGTGTCTCCAAGCTGTCTGCGGCTAGAAATGAGCTGAAACAAGGAAACTTAAGCTCATTTTAGCTACCTTAAGCTGAAAGTTAGCTCCACTGCAATAAGAACAGTGTCTCCAAGCTCTCTGCGGCTTGAAATGAGCTGAAACAAGGAAACTTAAGCTCATTTTAGCTACCTTAAGCTGAAAGTTAGCTCCACTGCAATAAGAACAGTGTTTCCAAGCTGTCTGCGGCTTGAAATGAGCTGAAACAAGCTGAAACAAGCTGAAAAAGTCTAGAAATATTTTTCCATTTGTCTAGCAGAGGAAGTTAGGGCCCTAAGCACGTAAGATTTTTTGACAGCAATCAGGTTATTAAAATACCATAGATTGGAGACAACTATAAGATACCCGTCTATGTGTTGATATTTCGGATGACGGCAAGAAGCTAAAGTCTGGACTTTGACTGACTTGCTGTCATCATAACAACTGCAACTGACATTATTGAATTTCAGAAACGTTACCACACTAGCAGAAAACTTAAGATCATTTTAGCTACCTTAAGCTGAAAGTTAGCTCCACTGCAATAAGAACAGTGTCTCCAAGCTGTCTGCGGCTAGAAATGAGCTGAAACAAGGAAACTTAAGCTCATTTTAGCTACCTTAAGCTGAAAATTAGCTCCACTGCAATAAGAACAGTGTCTTTAAGCTGTCTGCGGCTTGAAATGAGCTGAAACAAGGAAACTTAAGCTCATTTTAGCTACCTTAAGCTGAATGTTAGCTCCAGTGCAATAAGAACAGTGTCTCCAAGCTGTCTGCGGCTAGAAATGAGCTGAAACAAGGAAACTTAAGCTCATTTTAGCTACCTTAAGCTGAAAGTTAGCTCCACTGCAATAAGAACAGTGTCTCCAAGCTGTCTGCGGCTTGAAATGAGCTGAAACAAGGAAACTTAAGCTCATTTTAGCTACCTTAAGCTGAAAGTTAGCTCCACTGCAATAAGAACAGTGTCTTTAAGCTGTCTGCGGCTTGAAATGAGCTGAAACAAGGAAACTTAAGCTCATTTTAGCTACCTTAAGCTGAATATCAGCTCCAGTGCAATAAGAACAGTGTCTTTAAGCTGTCTGCGGCTTGAAATGAGCTAAAACAAGGAAACTTAAGCTCATTTTAGCTACCTTAAGCTGAATGTCAGCTCCAGTGCAATAAGAACAGTGTCTCCAAGCTGTCTGCGGCTAGAAATGAGCTGAAACAAGGAAACTTAAACTCATTTTAGCTACCTTAAGCTGAAAGTTAGCTCTACTGCAATAAGAACAGTGTCTTTATGCTGTCTGCGGCTTGAAATGAGCTGAAACAAGGAAACTTAAGCTTATTTTAGCTACCTTAAGCTGAATGTTAGCTCCAGTGCAATAAGAACAGTGTCTCCAAGCTGTCGGCGGCTAGAAATGAGCTGAAACAAGGAAACTTAAGCTCATTTTAGCTACCTTAAGCTGAAAGTTAGCTCCACTGCAATAAGAACAGTGTCTCCAAGCTGTCTGCGGCTTGAAATGAGCTGAAACAAGGAAACTTAAGCTCATTTTAGCTACCTTAAGCTGAAAGTTAGCTCCACTGCAATAAGAACAGTGTCTTTAAGCTGTCTGCGGCTTGAAATGAGCTGAAACAAGGAAACTTAAGCTCATTTTAGCTACCTTAAGCTGAATATCAGCTCCAGTGCAATAAGAACAGTGTCTTTAAGCTGTCTGCGGCTTGAAATGAGCTGAAACAAGGAAACTTAAGCTCATTTTAGCTACCTTAAGCTGAATGTTAGCTCCAGTGCAATAAGAACAGTGTCTCCAAGCTGTCTGCGGCTAGAAATGAGCTGAAACAAGGAAACTTAAGCTCATTTTATCTACCTTAAGCTGAAAGTTAGCTCCACTGCAATAAGAACAGTGTCTCCAAGCTGTCTGCGGCTTGAAATGAGCTGAAACAAGGAAACTTAAGCTCATTTTAGCTACCTTAAGCTGAAAGTTAGCTCCACTGCAATAAGAACAGAGTCTTTAAGCTGTCTGCGGCTTGAAATGAGCTGAAACAAGGAAACTTAAGCTCATTTTAGCTACCTTAAGCTGAATATCAGCTCCAGTGCAATAAGAACAGTGTCTTTAAGCTGTCTGCGGCTTGAAATGAGCTGAAACAAGGAAACTTAAGCTCATTTTAGCTACCTTAAGCTGAATGTTAGCTCCAGTGCAATAAGAACAGTGTCTCCAAGCTGTCTGCGGCTAGAAATGAGCTGAAACAAGGAAACTTAAGCTCATTTTAGCTACCTTAAGCTGAAAGTTAGCTCCACTGCAATAAGAACAGTGTCTCCAAGCTCTCTGCGGCTTGAAATGAGCTGAAACAAGGAAACTTAAGCTCATTTTAGCTACCTTAAGCTGAAAGTTAGCTCCACTGCAATAAGAACAGTGTTTCCAAGCTGTCTGCGGCTTGAAATGAGCTGAAACAAGCTGAAACAAGCTGAAAAAGTCTAGAAATATTTTTCCATTTGTCTAGCAGAGGAAGTTAGGGCCCTAAGCACGTAAGATTTTTTTGACAGCAATCAGGTTATTAAAATACCATAGATTGGAGACAACTATAAGATACCCGTCTATGTGTTGATATTTCGGATGACGGCAAGAAGCTAAAGTCTGGACTTTGACTGACTTGCTGTCATCATAACAACTGCAACTGACATTATTGAATTTCAGAAACGTTACCACACTAGCAGAAAACTTAAGATCATTTTAGCTACCTTAAGCTGAAAGTTAGCTCCACTGCAATAAGAACAGTGTCTCCAAGCTGTCTGCGGCTAGAAATGAGCTGAAACAAGGAAACTTAAGCTCATTTTAGCTACCTTAAGCTGAAAGTTAGCTCCACTGCAATAAGAACAGTGTCTTTAAGCTGTCTGCGGCTTGAAATGAGCTGAAACAAGGAAACTTAAGCTCATTTTAGCTACCTTAAGCTGAATGTTAGCTCCAGTGCAATAAGAACAGTGTCTCCAAGCTGTCTGCGGCTAGAAATGAGCTGAAACAAGGAAACTTAAGCTCATTTTAGCTACCTTAAGCTGAAAGTTAGCTCCACTGCAATAAGAACAGTGTCTCCAAGCTGTCTGCGGCTTGAAATGAGCTGAAACAAGGAAACTTAAGCTCATTTTAGCTACCTTAAGCTGAAAGTTAGCTCCACTGCAATAAGAACAGTGTCTTTAAGCTGTCTGCGGCTTGAAATGAGCTGAAACAAGGAAACTTAAGCTCATTTTAGCTACCTTAAGCTGAATATCAGCTCCAGTGCAATAAGAACAGTGTCTTTAAGCTGTCTGCGGCTTGAAATGAGCTGAAACAAGGAAACTTAAGCTCATTTTAGCTACCTTAAGCTGAATGTCAGCTCCAGTGCAATAAGAACAGTGTCTCCAAGCTGTCTGCGGCTAGAAATGAGCTGAAACAAGGAAACTTAAACTCATTTTAGCTACCTTAAGCTGAAAGTTAGCTCTACTGCAATAAGAACAGTGTCTTTATGCTGTCTGCGGCTTGAAATGAGCTGAAACAAGGAAACTTAAGCTCACTTTAGCTACCTTAAGCTGAATGTTAGCTCCAGTGCAATAAGAACAGTGTCTCCAAGCTGTCGGCGGCTAGAAATGAGCTGAAACAAGGAAACTTAAGCTCATTTTAGCTACCTTAAGCTGAAAGTTAGCTCCACTGCAATAAGAACAGTGTCTCCAAGCTGTCTGCGGCTTGAAATGAGCTGAAACAAGGAAACTTAAGCTCATTTTAGCTACCTTAAGCTGAAAGTTAGCTCCACTGCAATAAGAACAGTGTCTTTAAGCTGTCTGCGGCTTGAAATGAGCTGAAACAAGGAAACTTAAGCTCATTTTAGCTACCTTAAGCTGAAAGTTAGCTCCACTGCAATAAGAACAGAGTCTTTAAGCTGTCTGCGGCTTGAAATGAGCTGAAACAAGGAAACTTAAGCTCATTTTAGCTACCTTAAGCTGAATATCAGCTCCAGTGCAATAAGAACAGTGTCTTTAAGCTGTCTGCGGCTTGAAATGAGCTGAAACAAGGAAACTTAAGCTCATTTTAGCTACCTTAAGCTGAATGTTAGCTCCAGTGCATTAAGAACAGTGTCTCCAAGCTGTCTGAGGCTAGAAATGAGCTGAAACAAGGAAACTGAAGCTCATTTTAGCTACCTTAAGCTGAAAGTTAGCTCCACTGCAATAAGAACAGTGTCTCCAAGCTCTCTGCGGCTTGAAATGAGCTGAAACAAGGAAACTTAAGCTCATTTTTAGCTACCTTAAGCTGAAAGTTAGCTCCACTGCAATAAGAACAGTGTTTCCAAGCTGTCTGCGGCTTGAAACGAGCTGAAACAAGCTGAAACAAGCTGAAACAGTCTAGAAATATTTTTCCATTTGTCTAGCAGAGGAAGTTAGGGCCCTAAGCACGTAAGATTTTTTTGACAGCAATCAGGTTATTAAAATACCATAGATTGGAGACAACTATAAGATACCCGTCTATGTGTTGATATTTCGGATGACGGCAAGAAGCTAAAGTCTGGACTTTGACTGACTTGCTGTCATCATAACAACTGCAACTGACATTATTGAATTTCAGAAACGTTACCACACTAGCAGAAAACTTAAGATCATTTTAGCTACCTTAAGCTGAAAGTTAGCTCCACTGCAATAAGAACAGTGTCTCCAAGCTGTCTGCAGCTAGAAATGAGCTGAAACAAGGAAACTTAAGCTCATTTTAGCTACCTTAAGCTGAAAGTTAGCTCCACTGCAATAAGAACAGTGTCTTTAAGCTGTCTGCGGCTTGAAATGAGCTGAAACAAGGAAACTTAAGCTCATTTTAGCTACCTTAAGCTGAATGTTAGCTCCAGTGCAATAAGAACAGTGTCTCCAAGCTGTCTGCGGCTAGAAATGAGCTGAAACAAGGAAACTTAAGCTCATTTTAGCTACCTTAAGCTGAAAGTTAGCTCCACTGCAATAAGAACAGTGTCTCCAAGCTGTCTGCGGCTTGAAATGAGCTGAAACAAGGAAACTTAAGCTCATTTTAGCTACCTTAAGCTGAAAGTTAGCTCCACTGCAATAAGAACAGTGTCTTTAAGCTGTCTGCGGCTTGAAATGAGCTGAAACAAGGAAACTTAAGCTCATTTTAGCTACCTTAAGCTGAATATCAGCTCCAGTGCAATAAGAACAGTGTCTTTAAGCTGTCTGCGGCTTGAAATGAGCTGAAACAAGGAAACTTAAGCTCATTTTAGCTACCTTAAGCTGAATGTCAGCTCCAGTGCAATAAGACAGTGTCTCCAAGCTGTCTGCGGCTAGAAATGAGCTGAAACAAGGAAACTTAAACTCATTTTAGCTACCTTAAGCTGAAAGTTAGCTCTACTGCAATAAGAACAGTGTCTTTATGCTGTCTGCGGCTTGAAATGAGCTGAAACAAGGAAACTTAAGCTCATTTTAGCTACCTTAAGCTGAATGTTAGCTCCAGTGCAATAAGAACAGTGTCTCCAAGCTGTCGGCGGCTAGAAATGAGCTGAAACAAGGAAACTTAAGCTCATTTTAGCTACCTTAAGCTGAAAGTTAGCTCCACTGCAATAAGAACAGTGTCTCCAAGCTGTCTGCGGCTTGAAATGAGCTGAAACAAGGAAACTTAAGCTCATTTTAGCTACCTTAAGCTGAAAGTTAGCTCCACTGCAATAAGAACAGTGTCTTTAAGCTGTCTGCGGCTTGAAATGAGCTGAAACAAGGAAACTTAAGCTCATTTTAGCTACCTTAAGCTGAATATCAGCTCCAGTGCAATAAGAACAGTGTCTTTAAGCTGTCTGCGGCTTGAAATGAGCTGAAACAAGGAAACTTAAGCTCATTTTAGCTACCTTAAGCTGAATGTTAGCTCCAGTGCAATAAGAACAGTGTCTCCAAGCTGTCTGCGGCTAGAAATGAGCTGAAACAAGGAAACTTAAGCTCATTTTAGCTACCTTAAGCTGAAAGTTAGCTCCACTGCAATAAGAACAGTGTCTCCAAGCTGTCTGCGGCTTAAAATGAGCTGAAACAAGGAAACTTAAGCTCATTTTAGCTACCTTAAGCTGAAAGTTAGCTCCACTGCAATAAGAACAGAGTCTTTAAGCTGTCTGCGGCTTGAAATGAGCTGAAACAAGGAAACTTAAGCTCATTTCAGCTACCTTAAGCTGAATATCAGCTCCAGTGCAATAAGAACAGTGTCTTTAAGCTGTCTGCGGCTTGAAATGAGCTGAAACAAGGAAACTTAAGCTCATTTTAGCTACCTTAAGCTGAATGTTAGCTCCAGTGCAATAAGAACAGTGTCTCCAAGCTGTCTGCGGCTAGAAATGAGCTGAAACAAGGAAACTTAAGCTCATTTTAGCTACCTTAAGCTGAAAGTTAGCTCCACTGCAATAAGAACAGTGTCTCCAAGCTGTCTGCGGCTTGAAATGAGCTGAAACAAGGAAACTTAAGCTCATTTTAGCTACCTTAAGCTGAAAGTTAGCTCCACTGCAATAAGAACAGTGTTTCCAAGCTGTCTGCGGCTTGAAATGAGCTGAAACAAGCTGAAACAAGCTGAAAAAGTCTAGAAATATTTTTCCATTTGTCTAGCAGAGGAAGTTAGGGCCCTAAGCACGTAAGATTTTTTTGACAGCAATCAGGTTATTAAAATACCATAGATTGGAGACAACTATAAGATACCCGTCTATGTGTTGATATTTCGGATGACGGCAAGAAGCTAAAGTCTGGACTTTGACTGACTTGCTGTCATCATAACAACTGCAACTGACATTATTGAATTTCAGAAACGTTACCACACTAGCAGAAAACTTAAGCTCATTTTAGCTACCTTAAGCTGAAAGTTAGCTCCACTGCAATAAGAACAGTGTCTCCAAGCTGTCTGCGGCTTGAAATGAGCTGAAACAAGGAAACTTAAGCTCATTTTAGCTACCTTAAGCTGAATGTTAGCTCCAGTGCAATAAGAACAGTGTCTCCAAGCTGTCGGCGGCTAGAAATGAGCTGAAACAAGGAAACTTAAGCTCATTTTAGCTACCTCAAGCTGAAAGTTAGCTCCACTGCAATAAGAGCAGTGTCTCCAAGCTGTCTGCGAATTGAAATGAGCTGAAACATGAAAACTTAAGCTCATTTTAGCTACCTCAAGCTGAAAGTTAGCTCCACTGCAATAAGAGCAGTGTCTCCAAGCTGTCTGCGAATTGAAATGAGCTGAAACATGAAAACTTAAGCTCATTTTAGCTACCTCAAGCTAAAAGTTAGCTCCACTGCAATAAGAACAGTGTCTCCAAGATGTCTGCGGCTTGAAATGAGCTGAAACAAGGAAACTTATGCTCATTTTAGCTACGTCAAGCTAAATGTTAGCTCCACTGCAATAAGAACAGTGTCTCCTAGCTGTCTGTGACTTGAAATGAGCTGAAACAAGGAAACTTAAGCTCATTTTAGCTACCTCAAGCTGAAAGTTAGCTCCACTGCAATAAGAACAGTGTCTCCAAGCTGTCTGCGGCTTGAAATGAGCTGAAACAAGGAAACTTAAGCTCATTTTAGCTACCTTAAGCTGAAAGTTAGCTCCACTGCAATAAGAACAGTGTCTCGTAGCTGTCTGCGGCTTGAAATGAGCTGAAACAAGGAAACTTAAGCTTATTTTAGCTACCTTAAGCTGAAAGTTAGCTCAACTGCAATAAGAACAGTGTCTCCAAGCTATCTCCGGCTAGAAATGAGCTGAATTAAGGAAACTTAAGCTTATTTTAGCTACCTTAAGCTGAAAGTTAGCTCCACTGCAATAAGAACAGTGTCTCCAAGCTATCTCCAGCTAGAAATGAGCTGAATTAAGGAAACTTAAGCTCATTTTAGCTACCTCAAGCTGAAAGTTAGCTCCACTGCAATAAGAACAGTGTCTCCAAGCTGACTGCGGCTAGAAATGAGCTGAAACAATGAAACTTAAGCTCATTTTAGCTACCTCAAGCTGAAAGTTAGCTCCACTGCAATAAGAACAGTGTCTCCAAGCTGTCTGCGGCTTGAAATGAGCTGAAACAAGGAAACTTAAGCTCATTTTAGCTACCTTAAGCTGAAAGTTAGCTCCACTGCAATAAGAACAGTGTCTCGTAGCTGTCTGCGGCTTGAAATGAGCTGAAACAAGGAAACTTAAGCTTATTTTAGCTACCTTAAGCTGAAAGTTAGCTCAACTGCAATAAGAACAGTGTCTCCAAGCTACCTCCGGCTAGAAATGAGCTGAATTAAGGAAACTTAAGCTTATTTTAGCTACCTTAAGCTGAAAGTTAGCTCCACTGCAATAAGAACAGTGTCTCCAAGCTATCTCCAGCTAGAAATGAGCTGAAACAAGGAAACTTAAGCTCATTTTAGCTACCTCAAGCTGAAAGTTAGCTCCACTGCAATAAGAACAGTGTCTCCAAGCTAGTCTCGCGGCTAGAAATGAGCTGAAACTAAGGAAACTTAAGCTCATTTTAGCTACCTCAAGCTGAAAGTTAGCTCCACTGCAATAAGAACAGTGTCTCCAGCTGACTGCGGCTAGAAATGAGCTGAAACAATGAAACTTAAGCTCATTTTAGCTACCTCAAGCTGAAAGTTAGCTCCACTGCAATAAGAACAGTGTCTCCAAGCTGTCTGCGGCTTGAAATGAGCTGAAACAAGGAAACTTAAGCTCATTTTAGCTACCTTAAGCTGAAAGTTAGCTCCACTGCAATAAGAACAGTGTCTCGTAGCTGTCTGCGGCTTGAAATGAGCTGAAACAAGGAAACTTAAGCTTATTTTAGCTACCTTAAGCTGAAAGTTAGCTCCACTGCAATAAGAACAGTGTCTCCAAGCTACCTCCGGCTAGAAATGAGCTGAACAAGGAAACTTAAGCTCATTTTAGCTACCTTAAGCTGAAAGTTAGCTCCACTGCAATAAGAACAGTGTCTTCCAAGCTATCTCCAGCTAGAAATGAGCTGAATTAAGGAAACTTAAGCTCATTTTAGCTACCTCAAGCTGAAAGTTAGCTCCACTGCAATAAGAACAGTGTCTCCAAGCTGACTGCGGCTAGAAATGAGCTGAAACAATGAAACTTAAGCTCATTTTAGCTACCTCAAGCTGAAAGTTAGCTCCACTGCAATAAGAACAGTGTCTCCAAGCTGTCTGCGGCTTGAAATGAGCTGAAACAAGGAAACTTAAGCTCATTTTAGCTACCTTAAGCTGAAAGTTAGCTCCACTGCAATAAGAACAGTGTCTCGTAGCTGTCTGCGGCTTGAAATGAGCTGAAACAAGGAAACTTAAGCTTATTTAGCTACCTTAAGCTGAAAGTTAGCTCAACTGCAATAAGAACAGTGTCTCCAAGCTACCTCCGGCTAGAAATGAGCTGAATTAAGGAAACTTAAGCTTATTTTAGCTACCTTAAGCTGAAAGTTAGCTCCACTGCAATAAGAACAGTGTCTCCAAGCTATCTCCAGCTAGAAATGAGCTGAAACAAGGAAACTTAAGCTCATTTTAGCTACCTCAAGCTGAAAGTTAGCTCCACTGCAATAA
Source organism: Theocolax elegans (assembly GCA_026168455.1). Taxonomy (NCBI): domain Eukaryota; kingdom Metazoa; phylum Arthropoda; class Insecta; order Hymenoptera; family Cerocephalidae; genus Theocolax; species Theocolax elegans. Next base: position 24,721 of record JANSJX010000296.1, on the reverse strand, counting down.
GAACAGTGTCTCCAAGCTATCTCCAGCTAGAAATGAGCTGAATTAAGGAAACTTAAGCTCATTTTAGCTACCTCAAGCTGAAAGTTAGCTCCACTGCAATAAGAACAGTGTCTCCAAGCTGACTGCGGCTAGAAATGAGCTGAAACAATGAAACTTAAGCTCATTTTAGCTACCTCAAGCTGAAAGTTAGCTCCACTGCAATAAGAACAGTGTCTCCAAGCTGTCTGCGGCTTGAAATGAGCTGAAACAAGGAAACTTAAGCTCATTTTAGCTACCTTAAGCTGAAAGTTAGCTCCACTGCAATAAGAACAGTGTCTCGTAGCTGTCTGCGGCTTGAAATGAGCTGAAACAAGGAAACTTAAGCTTATTTTAGCTACCTTAAGCTGAAAGTTAGCTCCACTGCAATAAGAACAGTGTCTCCAAGCTACCTCCGGCTAGAAATGAGCTGAAACAAGGAAACTTAAGCTCATTTTAGCTACCTTAAGCTGAAAGTTAGCTCCACTGCAATAAGAACAGTGTCTTAAGCTGTCTGCGGCTTGAAATGAGCTGAAACAAGGAAACTTAAGCTCATTTTAGCTACCTTAAGCTGAATATCAGCTCCAGTGCAATAAGAACAGTGTCTTTAAGCTGTCTGCGGCTTGAAATGAGCTGAAACAAGGAAACTTAAGCTCATTTTAGCTACCTTAAGCTGAAAGTTAGCTCCACTGCAATAAGAACAGTGTCTCCAAGCTATCTCCAGCTAGAAATGAGCTGAATTAAGGAAACTTAAGCTCATTTTAGCTACCTCAAGCTGAAAGTTAGCTCCACTGCAATAAGAACAGTGTCTCCAAGCTGACTGCGGCTAGAAATGAGCTGAAACAATGAAACTTAAGCTCATTTTAGCTACCTCAAGCTGAAAGTTAGCTCCACTGCAATAAGAACAGTGTCTCCAAGCTGTCTGCGGCTTGAAATGAGCTGAAACAAGGAAACTTAAGCTCATTTTAGCTACCTTAAGCTGAAAGTTAGCTCCACTGCAATAAGAACAGTGTCTCGTAGCTGTCTGCGGCTTGAAATGAGCTGAAACAAGGAAACTTAAGCTTATTTTAGCTACCTTAAGCTGAAAGTTAGCTCAACTGCAATAAGAACAGTGTCTCCAAGCTACCTCCGGCTAGAAATGAGCTGAATTAAGGAAACTTAAGCTTATTTTAGCTACCTTAAGCTGAAAGTTAGCTCCACTGCAATAAGAACAGTGTCTCCAAGCTATCTCCAGCTAGAAATGAGCTGAAACAAGGAAACTTAAGCTCATTTTAGCTACCTCAAGCTGAAAGTTAGCTCCACTGCAATAAGAACAGTGTCTCCAAGCTATCTCCAGCTAGAAATGAGCTGAATTAAGGAAACTTAAGCTCATTTTAGCTACCTCAAGCTGAAAGTTAGCTCCACTGCAATAAGAACAGTGTCTCCAAGCTGACTGCGGCTAGAAATGAGCTGAAACAATGAAACTTAAGCTCATTTTAGCTACCTCAAGCTGAAAGTTAGCTCCACTGCAATAAGAACAGTGTCTCCAAGCTGTCTGCGGCTTGAAATGAGCTGAAACAAGGAAACTTAAGCTCATTTTAGCTACCTTAAGCTGAAAGTTAGCTCCACTGCAATAAGAACAGTGTCTCGTAGCTGTCTGCGGCTTGAAATGAGCTGAAACAAGGAAACTTAAGCTTATTTTAGCTACCTTAAGCTGAAAGTTAGCTCCACTGCAATAAGAACAGTGTCTCCAAGCTACCTCCGGCTAGAAATGAGCTGAATTAAGGAAACTTAAGCTTATTTTAGCTACCTTAAGCTGAAAGTTAGCTCCACTGCAATAAGAACAGTGTCTCCAAGCTATCTCCAGCTAGAAATGAGCTGAATTAAGGAAACTTAAGCTCATTTTAGCTACCTCAAGCTGAAAGTTAGCTCCACTGCAATAAGAACAGTGTCTCCAAGCTGACTGCGGCTAGAAATGAGCTGAAACAATGAAACTTAAGCTCATTTTAGCTACCTCAAGCTGAAAGTTAGCTCCACTGCAATAAGAACAGTGTCTCCAAGCTATCTCCGGCTAGAAATGAGCTGAATTAAGGAAACTTAAGCTCATTTTAGCTACCTCAAGCTGAAAGTTAGCTCCACTGCAATAAGAACAGTGTCTCCTAGCTGTCTGTGACTTGAAATGAGCTGAAACAAGGAAACTTAAGCTCATTTTAGCTACCTCAAGCTGAAAGTTAGCTCCACTGCAATAAGAGCAGTGTCTCCAAGCTGTCTGCGAATTGAAATGAGCTGAAACATGAAAACTTAAGCTCATTTTAGCTACCTCAAGCTGAAAGTTAGCTCCACTGCAATAAGAACAGTGTCTCCAAGCTATCTCCAGCTAGAAATGAGCTGAATTAAGGAAACTTAAGCTCATTTTAGCTACCTCAAGCTGAAAGTTAGCTCCACTGCAATAAGAACAGTGTCTCGTAGCTGTCTGCGGCTTGAAATGAGCTGAAACAAGGAAACTTAAGCTTATTTTAGCTACCTTAAGCAGAAAGTTAGCTCCACTGCAGTAAGAACAGTGTCTCCAAGCTATCTCCAGCTAGAAATGAGCTGAATTAAGGAAACTTACGCTCATTTTAGCTACCTCAAGCTGAAAGTTAGCGCCACTGCAATAAGAACAGTGTCTCCTAGCTGTCTACGACTAGAAATGAGCTAAAACATGGAAACTTAAGATCATTTTAGCTACCTCAAGCAGAAAGTTAGCTCCACTGCAGTAAGAACAGTGTCTCCAAGCTATCTCCAGCTAGAAATGAGCTGAATTAAGGAAACTTAAGCTCATTTTAGCTACCTCAAGCTGAAAGTTAGCTCCACTGCAATAAGAGCAGTGTCTCCAAGCTGTCTGCGGCTTGAAATGAGCTGAAACAAGGAAACTTATGCTCATTTTAGCTACGTCAAGCTAAATGTTAGCTCCACTGAACCTACCTTAAGCTGAAAGTTAGCTTCACTGCAATAAGAAAAGTGTCTCCAAGCTGTCTGCGGCTTGAAATGAGCTGAAACAAGGAAACTTAAGCTCATTTTAGCTACCTTAAGCTGAAAGTTAGCTCCACTGCAATAAGAACAGTGTCTCCAAGCTGCCTGCGGCTTGCAATGAGCTGAAGCAAGGAATCTTAAGCTCATTTTAGCTACCTTAAGCTGAAAGTTAGCTCCACTGCAATAAGAACAGTGTCTCCAAGCTGCCTGCGGCTTGAAATGAGCTGAAGCAAGGAAACTTAAGCTCATTTTAGCTACCTTAAGCTGAAAGTTAGCAAACTGCAATAAGAAAAGTGTCTCCAAGCTGTCTGCGGCTTGAAATGAGCTGAAACAAGGAAACTTAAGCTCATTTTAGCTACCTTAAGCTGAAAGTTAGCTCCTCTGCAATAAGAAAAGTGTCTCCAAGCTGTCTGCGGCTTAAAAAATGCTGAAACAAGGAAATTTAAGCTCATTTTAGCTACCTTCAAGCTGAAAGTTAGCTCCACTGCAATAAGAACAGTGTCTCCAAGCTGCCTGCGGCTTGAAATGAGCTGAAGCAAGGAAACTTAAGCTCATTTTAGCTACCTTAAGCTGAAAGTTAGCTTCACTGCAATAAGAAAAGTGTCTCCAAGCTGTCTGCGGCTTGAAATGAGCTGAAACAAGGAAACTTAAGCTCATTTTAGCTACCTTAAGCTGAAAGTTAGCTCCACTGCAATAAGAACAGTGTCTCCTAGCTGTCTGTGACTTGAAATGAGCTGAAACATGGAAACTTATGCTCATTTTAGCTACGTCAAGCTAAATGTTAGCTCCACTGCAATAAGAACAGTGTCTCCAAGCTGTCTGCGGCTTGAAATGAGCTGAAGCAAGGAAACTTAAGCTCATTTTAGCTACCTTAAGCTGAAAGTTAGCTTCACTGCAATAAGAACAGTGTCTCCAAGCTATCTCCAGGCTTAGAAATGAGCTGAATCAAGGAAACTTAAGCTCATTTTAGCTACCTTAAGCTGAAAGTTAGCTCCACTGCAATAAGAACAGTGTCTCCAAGCTGTCCTGCGGCTTGAAATGAGCTGAAAGCAAGGAAACTTAAGCTCATTTTAGCTACCTTAAGCTGAAAGTTAGCTCCACTGCAATAAGAACAGTGTCTCCAAGCTGTCTGCGGCTTGAAATGAGCTGAACAAGGAAACTTAAGCTCATTTTAGCTACCTTAAGCTGAAAGTTAGCTCCACTGCAATAAGAACAGTGTCTCCAAGCTGTCTGCGGCTTGAAATGAGCTGAAGCAAGGAAACTTAAGCTCATTTTAGCTACCTTAAGCTGAAAGTTAGCTCCACTGCAATAAGAACAGTGTCTCCAAGCTGCCTGCGGCTTGAAATGAGCTGAAGCAAGGAACTTAAGCTCATTTTAGCTACCTTAAGCTGAAAGTTAGCTCCACTGCAATAAGAACAGTGTCTCCAAGCTGCCTGCGGCTTGAAATGAGCTGAAGCAAGGAAACTTAAGCTCATTTTAGCTACCTTAAGCTGAAAGTTAGCTCCACTGCAATAAGAAAAGTGTCTCCAAGCTGTCTGCGGCTTGAAATGAGCTGAAACAAGGAAACTTAAGCTCATTTTAGCTACCTTAAGCTGAAAGTTAGCTCCACTGCAATAAGAACAGTGTCTCCAAGCTGCCTGCGGCTTGAAATGAGCTGAAGCAAGGAAACTTAAGCTCATTTTAGCTACCTTAAGCTGAAAGTTAGCTGCACTGCAATAAGAAAAGTGTCTCCAAGCTGTCTGCGGCTTAAAAAATGCTGAAACAAGGAAATTTAAGCTCATTTTAGCTACCGTAAGGTGAAAGTTAGCTCCACTGCAATAAGAACAGTGTCTCCAAGCTGCCTGCGGCTTGAAATGAGCTGAAGCAAGGAATCTTAAGCTCATTTTAGCTACCTTAAGCTGAAAGTTAGCTCCACTGCAATAAGAACAGTGTCTCCAAGATGTCTGCGGCTTGAAATGAGCTGAAACAAGCTGAAGAAGTCTAAAAATATTTTCCCATTTGTCTAGCAGTGGAAGTTAGGGTCCTAAGCACGTAAGATTTTTTTGGCAGCAATCAGGTTATTAAAATACCATAGATTGGAGACAACTATAAGATACCCGTCTATGTGTTGATATTTCGGATGACGGCAAGAAGCAAAAGTCTGGACTTTGACTGACTTGCTGTCATCATAACAATTGCAACTCACATTATTGATTTTCGGAAACGTTACCACACTAGCAGGAAACTTAAGCTCATTTTAGCTACCTTAAGCTGAAAGTTAGCTCCACTGCAATAAGAACAGTGTCTCCAAGCTGCCTGCGGCTTAAAATGAGCTGAAACAAGGAAACTTAAGCTCATTTTAGCTACCTTAAGCTGAAAGTTAGCTCCACTGCAATAAGAACAGTGTCTCCAAGCTGCCTGCGGCTTGAAATGAGCTGAAACAAGGAAACTTAAGCTCATTTTAGCTACCTTAAGCTGAAAGTTAGCTCCACTGCAATAAGAAAAGTGTCTCCAAGCTGTCTGCGGCTTAAAATGAGCTGAAACAAGGAAACTTAAGCTCATTTTAGCTACCTTAAGCTGAAAGTTAGCTCCACTGCAATAAGAACAGTGTCTCCAAGATGTCTGCGGCTTGAAATGAGCTGAAACAAGGAAACGTAAGCTCATTTTAGCTACCTTAAGCTGAAAGTTAGCTTCACTGCAATAAGAAAAGTGTCTCCAAGCTGTCTGCGGCTTGAAATGAGCTGAAACAAGGAAACTTAAGCTCATTTTAGCTACCTTAAGCTGAAAGTTAGCTCCACTGCAATAAGAAAAGTGTCTCCAAGCTGTCTGCGGCTTAAAAAATGCTGAAACAAGGAAATTTAAGCTCATTTTAGCTACCTTAAGCTGAAAGTTAGCTCCACTGCAATAAGAACAGTGTCTCCAAGCTGCCTGCGGCTTGAAATGAGCTGAAGCAAGGAAATTTAAGCTCATTTTAGCTACCTTAAGCTGAAAGTTAGCTCCACTGCAATAAGAACAGTGTCTCCAAGCTGCCTGCGGCTTGAAATGAGCTGAAGCAAGGAAACTTAAGCTCATTTTAGCTACCTTAAGCTGAAAGTTAGCTCCACTGCAATAAGAAAAGTGTCTCCAAGCTGTCTGCGGCTTAAAAAATGCTGAAACAAGGAAATTTAAGCTCATTTTAGCTACCGTAAGGTGAAAGTTAGCTCCACTGCAATAAGAACAGTGTCTCCAAGCTGCCTGCGGCTTAAAATGAGCTGAAACAAGGAAACTTAAGCTCATTTTAGCTACCTTAAGCTGAAAGTTAGCTCCACTGCAATAAGAACAGTGTCTCCAAGCTGCCTGCGGCTTGAAATGAGCTGAAACAAGGAAACTTAAGCTCATTTTAGCTACCTTAAGCTGAAAGTTAGCTCCACTGCAATAAGAACAGTGTCTCCAAGATGTCTGCGGCTTGAAATGAGCTGAAACAAGCTGAAGAAGTCTAAAAATATTTTCCCATTTGTCTAGCAGTGGAAGTTAGGGTCCTAAGCACGTAAGATTTTTTTGGCAGCAATCAGGTTATTAAAATACCATAGATTGGAGACAACTATAAGATACCCGTCTATGTGTTGATATTTCGGATGACGGCAAGAAGCAAAAGTCTGGACTTTGACTGACTTGCTGTCATCATAACAATTGCAACTCACATTATTGATTTTCGGAAACGTTACCACACTAGCAGGAAACTTAAGCTCATTTTAGCTACCTTAAGCTGAAAGTTAGCTCCACTGCAATAAGAACAGTGTCTCCAAGCTGCCTGCGGCTTAAAATGAGCTGAAACAAGGAAACTTAAGCTCATTTTAGCTACCTTAAGCTGAAAGTTAGCTCCACTGCAATAAGAACAGTGTCTCCAAGCTGCCTGCGGCTTGAAATGAGCTGAAACAAGGAAACTTAAGCTCATTTTAGCTACCTTAAGCTGAAAGTTAGCTCCACTGCAATAAGAAAAGTGTCTCCAAGCTGTCTGCGGCTTAAAATGAGCTGAAACAAGGAAACTTAAGCTCATTTTAGCTACCTTAAGCTGAAAGTTAGCTCCACTGCAATAAGAACAGTGTCTCCAAGATGTCTGCGGCTTGAAATGAGCTGAAACAAGGAAACGTAAGCTCATTTTAGCTACCTTAAGCTGAAAGTTAGCTTCACTGCAATAAGAAAAGTGTCTCCAAGCTGTCTGCGGCTTGAAATGAGCTGAAACAAGGAAACTTAAGCTCATTTTAGCTACCTTAAGCTGAAAGTTAGCTCCACTGCAATAAGAAAAGTGTCTCCAAGCTGTCTGCGGCTTAAAAAATGCTGAAACAAGGAAATTTAAGCTCATTTTAGCTACCTTAAGCTGAAAGTTAGCTCCACTGCAATAAGAACAGTGTCTCCAAGCTGCCTGCGGCTTGAAATGAGCTGAAGCAAGGAAATTTAAGCTCATTTTAGCTACCTTAAGCTGAAAGTTAGCTCCACTGCAATAAGAACAGTGTCTCCAAGCTGCCTGCGGCTTGAAATGAGCTGAAGCAAGGAAACTTAAGCTCATTTTAGCTACCTTAAGCTGAAAGTTAGCTCCACTGCAATAAGAAAAGTGTCTCCAAGCTGTCTGCGGCTTAAAAAATGCTGAAACAAGGAAATTTAAGCTCATTTTAGCTACCGTAAGGTGAAAGTTAGCTCCACTGCAATAAGAACAGTGTCTCCAAGCTGCCTGCGGCTTAAAATGAGCTGAAACAAGGAAACTTAAGCTCATTTTAGCTACCTTAAGCTGAAAGTTAGCTCCACTGCAATAAGAACAGTGTCTCCAAGCTGCCTGCGGCTTGAAATGAGCTGAAACAAGGAAACTTAAGCTCATTTTAGCTACCTTAAGCTGAAAGTTAGCTCCACTGCAATAAGAACAGTGTCTCCAAGATGTCTGCGGCTTGAAATGAGCTGAAACAAGCTGAAGAAGTCTAAAAATATTTTCCCATTTGTCTAGCAGTGGAAGTTAGGGTCCTAAGCACGTAAGATTTTTTTGGCAGCAATCAGGTTATTAAAATACCATAGATTGGAGACAACTATAAGATACCCGTCTATGTGTTGATATTTCGGATGACGGCAAGAAGCAAAAGTCTGGACTTTGACTGACTTGCTGTCATCATAACAATTGCAACTGACATTATTGATTTTCGGAAACGTTACCACACTAGCAGGAAACTTAAGCTCATTTTAGCTACCTTAAGCTGAAAGTTAGCTCCACTGCAATAAGAACAGTGTCTCCAAGCTGCCTGCGGCTTGAAATGAGCTGAAACAAGGAAACTTAAGCTCATTTTAGCTACCTTAAGCTGAAAGTTAGCTCCACTGCAATAAGAAAAGTGTCTCCAAGCTGTCTGCGGCTTAAAATGAGCTGAAACAAGGAAAATTAAGCTCATTTTAGCTACCTTAAGCTGAAAGTTAGCTCCACTGCAATAAGAACAGTGTCTCCAAGCTGCCTGCGGCTTGAAATGAGCTGAAACAAGGAAACTTAAGCTCATTTTAGCTACCTTAAGCTGAAAGTTAGCTCCGCTGCAATAAGAACAGTGTCTCCAAGATGTCTGCGGCTTGAAATGAGCTGAAAGCAAGGAAACTTAAGCTCATTTTAGCTACCTTAAGCTGAAAGTTAGCTTCCACTGCAATAAGAAAAGTGTCTCCAAGCTGTCCTGCGGCTTGAAATGAGCTGAAACAAGGAAACTTAAGCTCATTTCAGCTACCTTAAGCTGAAAGTTAGCTCCACTGCAATAAGAAAAGTGTCTCCAAGCTGTCTGCGGCTTAAAAAATGCTGAAACAAGGAAATTTAAGCTCATTTTAGCTACCTTAAGCTGAAAGTTAGCTCCACTGCAATAAGAACAGTGTCTCCAAGCTGCCTGCGGCTTGAAATGAGCTGAAAGCAAGGAAACTTAAGCTCATTTTAGCTACCTTAAGCTGAAAGTTAGCTCCACTGCAATAAGAACAGTGTCTCCAAGCTGCCTGCGGCTTGAAATGAGCTGAAAGCAAGGAAACTTAAGCTCATTTTAGCTACCTTAAGCTGAAAGTTAGCTCCACCTGCAATAAGAACAGTGTCTCCAAGATGTCTGCGGCTTGAAATGAGCTGAACAAGCTGAAGAAGTCTAAAAATATTTTCCCATTTGTCTAGCAGTGGAAGTTAGGGTACTAAGCACGTAAGATTTTTTTGGCAGCAATCAGGTTATTAAAATACCATAGATTGGAGACAACTATAAGATACCCGTCTATGTGTTGATATTTCGGATGACGGCAAGAAGCAAAAGTCTGACTTTGACTGACTTGCTGTCATCTAACAATGCAACTGACTTTCCGGAAACGTTACCACATAGCAGGAAACTTAAGCTCATTTTAGCTACCTTAAGCTGAAAGTTAGCTCCACTGCAATAAGAACAGTGTCTCCAAGCTGCCTGCGGCTTGAAATGAGCTGAAACAAGGAAACTTAAGCTCATTTTAGCTACCTTAAGCTGAAAGTTAGCTCCACTGCAATAAGAAAAGTGTCTCCAAGCTGTCTGCGGCGTTAAAATGAGCTGAAACAAGGAAAATTAAGCTCATTTTAGCTACCTTAAGCTGAAAGTTAGCTCCACTGCAATAAGAACAGTGTCTCCAAGCTGCCTGCGGCTTGAAATGAGCTGAAACAAGGAAACTTAAGCTCATTTTTAGCTACCTTAAGCTGAAAGTTAGCTCCGCTGCACTAAGAACAGTGTCTCCAAGATGTCTGCGGCTTGAAATGAGCTGAAACAAGGAACGTAAGCTCATTTTAGCTACCTTAAGCTGAAAGTTAGCTTCACTGCAATAAGAAAAGTGTCCTCCAAGCTGTCTGCGGCTTGAAATGAGCTGAAACAAGGAAACTTAAGCTCATTTCAGCTACCCTTAAGCTGAAAGTTAGCTCCACTGCAATAAGAAAAGTGTCTCCAAGCTGTCTGCGGCTTAAAAAATGCTGAAACAAGGAAATTTAAGCTCATTTTAGCTACCTTAAGCTGAAAGTTAGCTCCACTGCAATAAGAACAGTGTCTCCAAGCTGCCTGCGGCTTGAAATGAGCTGAAGCAAGGAAACTTAAGCTCATTTTAGCTACCTTAAGCTGAAAGTTAGCTCCACTGCAATAAGAACAGTGTCTCCAAGCTGCCTGCGGCTTGAAATGAGCTGAAGCAAGGAATCTTAAGCTCATTTTAGCTACCTTAAGCTGAAAGTTAGCTCCACTGCAATAAGAACAGTGTCTCCAAGATGTCTGCGGCTTGAAATGAGCTGAAACAAGCTGAAGAAGTCTAAAAATATTTTCCCATTTGTCTAGCAGTGGAAGTTAGGGTCCTAAGCACGTAAGATTTATGAATTGTTGAAGGAGCAAGAATTAGCCTTTCAGCAGCTAAAAGCTCTCATTATGACTGCTCCAGTCCTCCAACGGCCAAATTCCAAAGGACAATATGTTCTTCAAACGGATGCAAGCGATACCGGTATTGGAGCCGTGCTCATCCAAAAGATAGACGGTAAGGAGAAAGTGATCGAGTTTACCAGTCGTATCCTATAAGCACTAGAAAGGTATTATAGCGTCACGGAGAGAGAATGCTTGGTCGTGGTCTGGGCAATTAAGAAGTTCAGACCTTACATTGAAGCGTACCACTTTAAGGTAGTAACAGATCACAGTAGCCTCCGTTGGTGGTGCAATGCAATCATTGTGCACTCAATATTGCAGTGCAAAATTCTACGGGATGGAGCCCGGCCATGATGAACTACGGTCGGCAACCTGAACCACCGAATACAGTACATCGTGGGCTGCACCAGCTAACCCAGCAGCAGTTTAAGCACCAGCGTCATTAGAAAGGAGCGAAAGACTCAAACAGCTGCCAAGATTGCATGACAATGCAAGTCAGCAGTCGAACGCCAGTAAGGCTCGACAGGCTGAGACCTATTATGCTCGGCGTTGGCCTACGAAATTCCAGGTAGGGGATCTTGTTTAGAAAAAGAATAGAATCTTTTCATCCAGTGCTCAGGGTATCACGGCTAAATGGACCCCGAAGTTTACTGGGCCATATCTCATCATCCAAACCAAAGGTACAAATACCATAGTCATTCAGGATGGAAAAGCAGACTAAAAGGTATCTCATGTGAAGTATCTTAAGAGATACGTTCCCGAAGAAAATCTGGAAACTAGGAAGGAAGATAAGAAACCACCTCTACCACCGATGAATCAACTAGCGATATGCGACCCGCCAGTAACGAGCGAACCCTCTTCTGTGCAAGAGAAAAATTGCGGATAGGATTTCTACGGAGGAGTTTCAACAACAGTACAGCAACGATGGTACAATGTCGGACGGCGGCCCAGCTGGTTTCGGCTGTCCTGGACTCCATCGGATATTGAGTCCAGCAGGTCTGAGAGAACTAACACCTCCAGAAGGAGGGTCCGGCTGCCGTCGCAATACAAGAGTTGCATGACGCAGCCGACGGAGAAGCGGCAAGCCCCAACCCGAACTCCGTCGTCTGCATAGCGCCAAAGCACCAGAAGTGGCCTCCTATTCCTTGGTACCCGCCTACTACGGCGTATGGGGTAAGCGCATCCACGGCCTTAAAGAGAATAAAGGGCCGTGGCAGCTGGCCGATTAGCGCAGAAGCAGGAAAAGCTCCGCGCCGCCGAGGAGACTGAACGGCTCCTAAGGGCGCTACTGCAGCGGCTGAAGGCTGAGGAAGCTCTCTGAATGGCGGCGGAATACCACCGCCGCCTATAGCAGAAGGCCGATTAGGCAAGAAGGGCCGCCGAGTTGGAGGCTTAACTCAATCCTCAGCCTTCCACTAACGAAGCAACAGACTTACGTTGCTCATTCTGACACTACAAAGGAGTCTCCGACCCCAGGAACTGCCCGAGACGGAAGGCGCATGCCGAAATCCGCTCGGGACGAAGAAAATAACAAAGGTCCCCTGCATGCTGTTCATGTTTTTTTTTTATCATATAAGGTCAAGTTACTACTCTCTCGAGTTCCTTCCCCATTCCATGGATGGGAGAGTCCAACGTTCCAGGTAAGTTGGAAACTGGAAGGGAGGTGTAACGGTAAGCGGGTTACCAATAGGTTATCGCGATTTTCCGGAGCACACCAACTATAGGAACAACTTCCACCATACTCCACAGCATCTTCCCCATACGAGCGCATAGGCGATAGTGTGAAGAAACACATTGGTGTGATTGGTGCGAGAGAGAGCGAGAGACAGGAAGGCGACCGTACCCTCGGAATCAATCTCCAGGGAGATATCTTTTGGAGCGGTAAGTGGTGCATCATAAATACCCGCGTATCCCTTACGCGATCCCTATTTACCAGACACGGTTCAGATGAGGGTCCGTTCTCCCCTTTTCTCCTCGCGTACGAATTCCCGCTCGGTAGTTAGGACGGTGGTTCGCGAGAACCACATACCGGGTATTGTCGACGCGTTTGACGTCGTTGCTACATCACAGCAACCTACGTCACGTCGACTACGTCACGATGTGTGACGTATACCACCGAGATAGGCAATCAAACCAAAAACTAGAAGAAAGTTGAGTTCACGTAGATATAGTTTAAAAAAAAAAGAAGCTCAAGAAAATAAGAAATTACAGATTATTAGGCCAAAAGAAGCAATAAATTTTTCATATTAAACTAGCCAAAAACGCTTGCTTTGCTCGCGATTTTCGAAATTCCTTTACGTAAGTTTTTAATATTATACGATTATTACGATAAATAATTATACCTATTTACATAAAAGAGTAGTGATAAAATAAAATATACAATCCTAGTGGAAATAGAAAATGTAAAAACGTGTAAAAAAATTATAAAAAAAGTGTAAAATAATAATAGAAAAAAGGTCAGAATTGGGACATAAATAACTGTTTCACAAGATTTTTTTACAGTTATGTACGACTTTTTATAGTTTCTTACTGAAATTTTCAGTTATTTACATTTTCTGAAATTAAAATATGGTGTAACAATGATAACTCATTTGCTACAAATTAAAAAAAAGGAACGGGCGTCAGGTCTTAAACCCGAGCTCCTTCGGATCCGAAGGCGTTCACGCTACCACTGCGCTACGCCCGCAATTGGTCATAGCTGTACTATTCCGCGTCTTCTGCCTACCGATACGCGCGCCATATGTCAAGTGCCGATTCTTGCGTTGGCCGCGTCGGTACTACAGAGCCCTAAGTGACGGGGATCTGCTCTCATGCAGATCCACCACGTCACAATGGATGTAAAGAAAAATGTATTTACATCGTTTTCCAGTTATTTATAATTATTAACTGTTACTCACATTTTTTTAAATGGAAAATAATTGGCAGTAAACACTTAAATATAAATAACTAATATTTACGGTTATGTCCAGTTATTAGGAGTTTTCTACAATTATTTACATTTTGTGAGTTAAGTAAATAATTAGAAATTCTAACCCAGAAAGATAAATTCTAGACATAATTAGCAACGAATGTTACCTATAATGTTCTATAGTAAAAATTGATATATTTTCAGTTAAATAGCGGTAAACCCAGCTGGTGTTGAAACACCTAGAAAAAATTCACTTTTTGAGGTTAGAATAACTTTTGAGCAAATAAATTCCTATACCTAAAAAATTTTTTCTGTATTCTGAAAAACATTTGCAATGTGTACCCAAAATTTGATGCATTTTAAAATTTTGATCGGTACACTTCACGTGGAATACCCCATTTATATACATTTATATACGTTTTCAAGATGCAAGAAAAAAAATAAAATAAATTTTTTTAATTTACAATTTACAGTATCTTCTAGATATGTAGGAGCTTTGTGTAAAAAGTTCATTCCCCTTTGGGATACCCACTTAAAATTTATTATAAGTATATATTCTACTTAGACTTTATAAGGACGACAGGAAGCAATAAAAAGTGTCCGTGGCTGAGTGGTAACGTAGTCGACTCTAGCTCATGAAGGCATGGATTCAATTCCCGATGGAATCGATTTTTTTTTAATTATTAATCAGATTTAGTTTATATAATAAATAGTTGTTTAATATTTTAATTTAATTAATTATTTTGCTGTAAAGTTCTGTATTTTTATTTTACTATAAAGATTTTTTTGAAAATGTTAATAATTTTAAACAACTGTTAATAACTATAAACAACTGCTAATATACAGCTGTTAAAAGTGGATAATTGTTATTTTCAATATTTGTAAACGACTGTAAAAAATTGTAAAAAGTGTTGAAAATCTATATATAAATAGAATGAAACGGCAAGAAACTGTTAATAGACGTAACAATCTGTAAATAATTATTATTACAAAATTATTACAAATATTTTATAATTTGTAAGTTACTGCAAAGAACTAAAAATAACTGTAAAGCATGGTAAAAAGCTGTTTATGACTGTAAACATTGGAAATATACTGTTACATATGTCCCAAATCCGACCTTTTTTCTACAAATAATTTTATTTTATTTTTTATAAAAAATTATTATTTTATAAATTTTATAAAAATATTATTTTATAAAATGTCACAGAGAACCACCCATATACAATAATACCAATGAAGATGCAAAATATGTACAAACATATACTGGAAATTTAAAAAAGCAAATTGGAACCAATACCAAATAGAAATAGATAATAACCTCTCAAAAAAAATATTTTTCAATCATATAAATAATATAAATGAAACTATAAACAACTAACAGACATTATAATTGAATCAGCAGAAAAAAATATACTTACAAATAATCAAAAATAAAACTTACAAAAAACAAATTTCTAGGTGGAATGGTAAATGTACTAAAGCACTAGAAGATTCTAAGCATGCATATAATATCTACAAAAAACACAAAACATATAATAATTCCCATGTTATTTTTAAATGAGAAACTTAGAAATTTATTGATCGTGAACCCAAAATTTTTGTCAAGTATCAATAGGATATGGGAATTGCGATTTCTCACGTACCTTTACGTAAATTGTGTAATAATTTATGATTAAAAGTAATAGAACAATGACATACCAATATTTTGTTGAAATCCAATATAAATTGTTGAGTAATATTCTTTATGAATGCGACAATTATATATTCTTTATTGATTATGATCCGCTATTGAAATGTAACGAAGTGAATCTTTGCCGGGGCCTTGCTCAGATTCCAGGATTCGGTCAGGAAGGAAATTAAAATAATTATACCGTAATTTAATTGTAAAGACTAACTATATATATATTTACAAAATTATGTTGTGTACAAATAAAAGAATAAATGAAATCGCCGTTTCCCTTGCTGACTGGAATGCGAACTTAGTTAATCTAGAATCAAACCAATAAACAATACTTAGTACTACGCGACTTACAAACTTTATAATGCTGTCTTATAACTAGTTTCCTAAACGGACGCAACTAACGGTTATCGTGTATGCTCGCACGGAAATACGGTTCGGGCTAATACGTATGTTCCCGGGGATATGGTCGGGATAGTCTACGTGTGTTCACGAAGACGCGGTCAGGGTAATCCACGTGTGCTCACGAGGATACGGTCGGGATAATCTACGTGTGCTCACGAAGATACGGTCGGGATAATCCACGTGTGCTCACGAGGATACGGTCGGGATAATCTACGTGTGCTCACGAAGATACGGTCGGGATAATCCACGTGTACTCACGAGGATACGGTTAGGATAACCCACGTGTGCTCACGAGGGTGCGGTCGGATAATCCACGTGTGCTCACGAGGATACGGTCGGGATAACCCACGTGTGCTCACGAGGGTGCGGTCGGGATAATCCACGTGTGCTCACGAGGATGCGGTCGGGATAACCCACGTGTGCTCACGAGGGTGCGGTCGGGATAATCCACGTGTGCTCACGAGGATACGGACAGGATTAGACACCACGTGTGCTCACGAGGTGCCTACGGTAGGATGCGGTTACGGTAACGGTCGGTACGGTATACGATAAGCGTGTTTACGAACGTGTGCTCACGAACGTATCCACGGTTGCTGCACTAGGTCGGAGAAGGGGCTGGTCGTGTGCTCACGGCCAGTCCGATCAGTCGTCCAGTTACAGACTGACTACTGGTGGTTTCGGTGCGCCTTATATACCCGATTCTACGAGAGCGCGCATGCGTATAACGCCTGTCCCCCCACTCCGGACGGGGTCAATGAACTGGCGAGTAGGCACAGTAGTCCTCTGGAAAACCAACTGCGTGCGTCCACGCCGCCAGAGGGGGAAACGCCGATGGCTGACAGCGTAGGCTTCAGCGTCTCGGAAGGCTAAATCGCAGCAATGGGCATCGGTCGGTTGGAGAGGTGGCCGGCCGGTGTTAAGACGCAAACTCAGGATAAACGTATCTGCGACACGAGAAGGCAGTGCGCCAAGCAAGGGAGGCAGTGAAAACCTATAGCTCGACGGGAAGTACTATGAATACCTGGATGTAAAGAGGGTACATCATATAAACCGGGAGGTCGGCGTTCGGATCGCCGGTCGTGCACGCCCGGACCGCACGATAGTACCAGGGCCAGGGCTTTCTTCGCCAGTTAGTCGGGCTGCCCTGTAGCAGCGTGTGTAAAAATTAAACTTGCTGAGGTTGCTCCAGGTGGCACTTGGAAGGGAGGCGGCACTCGGAGGTTTAAATTGTATTTGACGAGGCCACGATACTTTCAAGGCTCACGGTCAAACCTGTCAAACAACAACTGCAAATAGGTGATCACCGAATAACTTGCTAGAGTTTTATAGCGTCGTGTAATCAAGAGGATGCACAAAGAACACACTAATAACACAAAAATGAAAATGTCAACTAGTAAACACAAATTAATGGTGCACAGAAATGAAACAGAAGGGGAACCCAACCCCAAAGCAACAACTACAGGAGCTGGTTTACCAAAGCGGAAACCAAAAGACAAAGAAACAGAAAAAGAGCAGAAAAGTAACAAGCGCGGTCTGTCGTCTTCCTCGGACGAGGAGTCGAAAGAGCCAAAAAGGGCAAAGCCACGGAAAATGAAGAATCCTTACAAAAGATTCTAAATAAACCGTCTTTAAAGGAAACCTTTGATATGCATAAACCAACAAAACAGAAGCCGAGGATGATCATATATGATCTTCCTAAAACAATAACCGAGAAAGAAATAAAAGAAATAATAGTTGAGCAAAACGTTTGCTCGGCTGACGAGGCGGAAAAAGAAATAACGCCGAAGTTCAAAACAGGAAAGCGGGATACGAGCAGGACCAACTGGGTTATTGAGGTAACCCCAAAAATTAGAAGTAGGTTGTTGCAAAGAAGGAGGATCTTTGTAGATTATCAATCTTGCAAAATACAGGACTTTGTACTAGTCTCCAGGTGCTTTAAGTGCCAGGGATTCGGTCACATTAGCAAAGTGTGTAATAACGAGGTACATTGTTCGCATTGCGCCGAAAAAGGTCACTCTTTTGACAAATGTCCGAAGAAACAGGAAAATAAAAAGTGTATAAACTGCGTCAAGGCCAAAAAGAAGTCGGACCATAATGTTCTCGACACTAAATATCCGTGCTACACAAAAGCACTAGAACGCCTAGTAAATAACACAGATTACGGGGAGCAATAAACCCGGTATTCTGATAACACAACTTAATGCCAGACGAGCACAGCGGGTGGTACCCGAAATAAGGCAAAAAGCGTATGAAAAGGGAGTTCACGTAATTATGCTACAAGAACCATATACAAGAAATAATAAAGTGACGGGATACGGTATGGGTGTAAGAATAGTCTCCTCCAAAGAAAATCCGTGGGCAGCCATAGCAATAACAGACCCGAATGTGATAGCGATGCAAATAACTAACTTATGTACACCGCACTTCGCAATAGCAGAACTATCAGTACCATATAAAGTATACCTGATTAGTGGATATTTCCAACTAAAAGATGATATTGAGATACATCTAAGATCGCTCCAAGAGATAGTAACGGCCCTACAAGGAAAGAGCTTTATAATTGGTATTGATTCGAATGCAAGATCGCCACTATGGGGCCCTATGGAAACGGATGCAAAAGGAGAGAAACTAGAAGAATTTATACTCCAGAATAACCTCAGAGTAATAAACGATCCTAATAGCATTGCAACAGTCGCAAATGAAGTCGGAGAAGGCTATGTCGATGTAACTCTAACCTCACCAGATATGGCACAAAGAATACGAAACTGGAAAGTCCAAGAAAACTGGACATCAAGTGACCATAGAGCAATAACATTTGAATTAGTAGAACAAGCTCAGGGAGGTAGATATAGGAAGCAAGAGTACATCAAAAGCTATATAACAAGCAAAGCGGACTGGGGATTGTTTATTAACACACTGAGAGAAAATTGGAAAGCCCAACCGCACCGACAGGATATTGGTTCAACAATCGCTGGCATTAAAGACATAATAAATGGGATAAAAATAGCATGTGACAAAGCTATACCCACTAAGAACAAGACGAGTAGGAAAGTTCCATGGTGGAACGAGGACTTGACAAAGGCCAAAAACATGCAAAGTGTGTAATAACGAGGGTACGATTGTTCGCATGCGCCGAAAAAAGGTCACTCTTTTGACAAATGTCCGAAGAACAGGAAAATAAAAGTGTATAAACTGCGTCAAGGCCAAAAGAAGTCGGACCATAATGTTCTCGACACTAAATATCCGTGCTACACAAAAGCACTAGAACGCCTAGTAAATAACACAGATTACGGGGAGCAATAAACCCGGTATTCTGATAACACAACTTAATGCCAGACGAGCACAGCGGGTGGTACCCGAAATAAGGCAAAAAGCGTATGAAAAGGGAGTTCACGTAATTATGCTACAAGAACCATATACAAGAAATAATAAAGTGACGGGATACGGTATGGGTGTAAGAATAGTCTCCTCCAAAGAAAATCCGTGGGCAGCCATAGCAATAACAGACCCGAATGTGATAGCGATGCAAATAACTAACTTATGTACACCGCACTTCGCAATAGCAGAACTATCAGTACCATATAAAGTATACCTGATTAGTGGATATTTCCAACTAAAAGATGATATTGAGATACATCTAAGATCGCTCCAAGAGATAGTAACGGCCCTACAAGGAAAGAGCTTTATAATTGGTATTGATTCGAATGCAAGATCGCCACTATGGGGCCCTATGGAAACGGATGCAAAAGGAGAGAAACTAGAAGAATTTATACTCCAGAATAACCTCAGAGTAATAAACGATCCTAATAGCATTGCAACAGTCGCAAATGAAGTCGGAGAAGGCTATGTCGATGTAACTCTAACCTCACCAGATATGGCACAAAGAATACGAAACTGGAAAGTCCAAGAAAACTGGACATCAAGTGACCATAGAGCAATAACATTTGAATTAGTAGAACAAGCTCAGGGAGGTAGATATAGGAAGCAAGAGTACATCAAAAGCTATATAACAAGCAAAGCGGACTGGGGATTGTTTATTAACACACTGAGAGAAAATTGGAAAGCCCAACCGCACCGACAGGATATTGGTTCAACAATCGCTGGCATTAAAGACATAATAAATGGGATAAAAATAGCATGTGACAAAGCTATACCCACTAAGAACAAGACGAGTAGGAAAGTTCCATGGTGGAACGAGGACTTGACAAAGGCCAAAAAACACACAAACAGGTTACGCAGACAATTCCAAAAAGAAAGAGACCCGGACGCAAGAGAGCGTGCAAAAATGACCTATAGACTGGCCAAGCGACAATATACAAGACTAATAGACACAACCAAAACCCAAAAATGGGAAGAATTTGTGACCAAACAAGGTAACGACAATCCATGGAGCTTACCGTACAAGCTGGCTGCCAAAAAAGCTAGAGTTAAAGAAATCGCAAGTAACGTGAAGA
This sequence comes from Theocolax elegans, assembly GCA_026168455.1. NCBI lineage: Eukaryota > Metazoa > Arthropoda > Insecta > Hymenoptera > Cerocephalidae > Theocolax > Theocolax elegans. The sequence goes on along the minus strand of JANSJX010000296.1, from coordinate 4,903 downwards.
CAGACGATGGCTACACTATGACCTGGAATGACACAGCAGAGCAAATTCTTCATCAGCTCTTTCCAGATGATAACCTGAAAACAGAAACGAGAGAACAGACAAAAGTAAGGCAACAAAATCTAAGATATACAGACGAATACAGCGAAACCGAAAGTTTCACAAGGCAGGAGATGGTGCAAGTCGTAAAGAAAATGAAATTAGGAAAAGCGCCAGGAATCGACTGTTTCGATCTGAAGATAATAAGAGTTGCTCTTACAGTAGTTGGTGAAGAACTGCTAAAGTTATACAATAACTGTCTAAAACTCGGTATATTTCCGAATACTTGGAAAACAGGCAAAGTAATTACAATCAAAAAGGGAAGAGAAAAAGATCCTGGTCTAATTAGTTCATATAGACCAATATGCCTGCTACCAGTTTTAGGAAAAATTCTGGAAGGTCTGATAATCAAAAAATTAGATCAAATTGTGGAACCACGTCTGTCTGACAAACAATACGGTTTTAGGAAAGGGAGATCAACCGAAGATGCGATAGTGTACTTAAAGACCAAAGTGCACAACTCAAGCTGTAGATATGTACTCATAATGTTTCTGGACATTAAGGGTGCATTTGACAATGTATGGTGGCCGGGAGTACTAAAGAATCTGAGAGGCATGAACTGCCCCTGGAGACTGTACAATATCGTTAGGGATTACCTCTGTAATAGGAAAGTAATAATAACCGAAGGTGGCAATTTTGCAAGCAAAAATGTGACAAAGGGATGTCCGCAGGGATCCCTACTAGGACCAATCCTATGGAATGTCGTATTTGATGAAGTGCTTCACAAGTTAGATAGCCTATGCAGACGACCAAGCAATTATAATCGAAGGAGACTCCCGTAAAAAATTGGAACAAAAAGGACAGATGGCCATAAATATAATAGAAGAATGGAGTAAAAATGTCAAAATGAAACATGCCCCAGATAAATGTGCAATGTTACTAGCAAAGGGAACATTTCATCCTAAATGTTACCCACTAATCAGAATAAACGGACAAAGAATTAAATGTAAGAACCGTTTAAATATCTGGGGGTTTCTTTTGGCAAAGGCCTAAGCGTACAAACGCATGTTACGGAGATCTCAAAGAAAACCAGAGGAATTTTCGAAAGGTTGGCCTTCCTAGCAAGAGAGGAATGGGGCTTAGGCTATCGATCTCTAGATATAATATATAAGGGAGTGTTCATACCCATAATAACATATGCAGCAGCAGGATGGTACGGGCTCACAAATAATGTCCAGAAAAAGAAACTCATAATGTCGCAAAGATATGCCCTGATGAAAACCACAGGAGCATACAGAACCATCTCGGCCGAATCTATTACAATGATCACAGGTCACCTACCGATTGACTTAGAGTGCGAAAGAAGAATCGGACTATACTGGATGAGAAAAGGAAAAGAATACCGATATAAAAACTTTACAGTACAATCGGTGGAAGGACTAGGCACGCGAAGAGAAAGAAAATTGATAATAGAAAGGCTAGACCAGGAGATAAGAAAAGAATGGCAGTTGAGATGGGATAACACGATAACAGGAAGACGCACATATGAGGTTTTACCTAGCATAGAAGAAAGGCTAGCAAAGTTTTGGTTTAGACCGAGTAAATGGCTGATCCAAATACTCAGTGGACATGGAAATTTCCAATCCTTCAGGAAAAGATTTAACTTTGTAGAGTCCGACCTATGCAGCTGTGGAGAGGCAGACACCCCCGAACACGCTTTATGGACATGTGTGAAGTACGAAACAATACGGCATAAATACGTACAAGATATGGAAGAAGCAGCTAGAAATACGAAAAGGATGATGACGACCAAAGAAGGCGTAGACAAATTAACCTTGATGGTTAAAGACATTATGCTTGTAAAGATTGCTACCGAAGACCTAGAAAAAGACTTGGCTTTAACCGCGACAATAGCAGAAGTAGTAGGATCAGAGGAAGACGAAGTGTGAGAGATAGAAGTAGGTACAGTCAATCTTTTAGAAATAGAAATAGGGTAGAGAGAAAGGAAATGCATAAGTGAGCAGATGGAGAAAGTGAAATGAGTGAAAGACGGAAGATAGTAGATAGGTAAAATCGAAAGTCGCACTAATACATGTCGCACTAACAGAGGTAGTAGAACAGAGGTAATCAAGGTAGCTCGAGATTTTGTACTAATTAACATAATGACTAACATTCCGTATAGGGAAAAAGGGTTTTCGTAGAATGAAAGTTGAGCGAAAGGAAAGGATGAATGTAAAAGCTCAGAATGAAAGAAAGAGTGAGTGAGAAAGTAGATAGGTGAATAGGAACTCCTTCTTGTAGGTTAGACAAAAGCCAAAGAAGAGAGAAGAAAGAAGAGAGAAGAGAAGAAAGAAGAGAGAAGGGAAGAAAGAAGAGAAAGGAAAGACAAGAGGAAAACCTCATGAACAGTTGGTATTGCTCCCCTGAACAACCGCAAAAGTAAGAAACAAAGAAACAAAGAAACAAAAATAAAAATAAAAAAAATAAAACCGAAGCAATAAATAAGAACAAACGAGTAAAGCATAATCGCAAGAGCAGAGAAAGGCTAAAGCGAACTCCTTATGTTCTGTAGTCCAAATAACCGTCACAGTCGAGGATAAGAAATATAAGAAAGATAGCAACAAACAATGTGACATGGACGACCGCCGGTATGCCAGAGGCGAGGTACGGCGGCAATGATCGATGCGTTAGACATCGATCTAGCTCGGTTTTTTTTTTTTAGGTACAGTAGTGGGGAGGCGGTCAATGACTCTAATCTATTTATAGCGCGGTCGTTGAACTCGCGTTTAACGGCAGGTGTCTATCGCGAAGCTATCTTAGTATACTACGTACTTATTATACTTATATAATATATTAACAATTTATAAAATAATTTTATGCAATACTAGTGCGTGTGTTTATTACACGTCACATTCCCCTCTTTCTTCGGAGAGTAAAAATTCGGTAATTATTATTCTTAAAAATATAATACTACAAAAAAAAATAAAATTAAGAGTATAAAATTAACGCATTGAAAGTGTGAAAAAAATTAAATTTACCGCTTGAAGCGGTCCTACATGACGAATGGTTCCTGTGTGTGGGTTGAGTCGTAAGAGTCTTTATATTTTAATGTAACAGCCGCCCTGCGACTTCTATAGGTATTATCACGGTGTTTACGGAGTTTTCATAATGCGGCTTGATATCTTTGACGTGAATATGTTTAGTTATTCGCCCATTTCTTTGTAAATCAAAAATAACTGGTGATATTTTTCGTTTACTACGTACGGTCCGTCGAATTTGGGTGCTACCTTTGCATTAAATTTTTCTGCTTTGTTAGACAGCTTAAAAGTCTTCATCCATACCTTATCACCTATATTTGGTGTCCAAGCTCTTCGTCGAAGATCGTAGTGCTTTTGTTGTTTTTGAAAACTTTGGGCGAGATTTATTTTAGCTAATTCAATAGAGTCGTGTATCCTCTTAATGCGAGTTTCCGTATTACAAGTAGCACTACTTGTTGGTTGATGGATGGTAAATTCTCTTCCATGATTCAGGGGAAAATCCAGTAGAATCACTGCGAGCGGTATTATATGCGAAGGCAATTTCAGGTAGGTGGTTATCCCACTTGGTTTGATTTTTCTCTATATATTGTACAATTATAGTTTTAATTACACGGTTTGCTCTTTCATGTTTAGTGACACTATATAGAAGTAGACAAAGAAATTGCAGTATAAACTCTTATAAGCTGGTATGTTATCCTTGAGAATATTTTGTACGAACCTAATGAGATAGGGGTTCATTTTATTCCTAGGCCAGTGTTTATAGGAAAACGCTTCGGCAAGAAAGGAATAGCTTTTGACACAGGAAAGGCCAATGTGGTGCACCTTAAGGGGATTTCAAAGTAAATAAAATTCAAGTTTAGTGACGCAATATAGCAGAAGAAAAAGAAATTGCAGTATAAACTCTTTTAAGCTGATATGTTATCCTTGAGCATATTTTGTACGAACCTAATGAAATAGGGGTTCCTTTTTATCCTAGGCAAGTGTTTATAGGAAAACGCTTCGGCAAGAAAGGAATAGCTTTTGACACAGGAAAGGACTATGTAGTGCACCTTAAGGGGATATCAAAGTAAATAAAATTCAAGTTTAGTGACGCAATATAGCAGAAGAAAAAGAAATTGCAGTATAAACTCTTTTAAGCTGGTATATTATCCTTGAGCATATTTTGTACGAACCTAATGATATAGTGGTTCCTTTTTTTTCCTAGGCAAGTGTTTATAGGAAAACGCGTAGACAAAAAAGTAATAGCTTTTGTTACATGATAGGCCTATGTGGAACACCTTAAGGGGGTTTCAAAGTAAATAATTACCATGTTTAGTGACACTATATAGAAGAAGAAAAAGTAACTGCAGTATAAACTCTTTTATACTGGTATATTATCCTAGAGTATATTTTGTACGAGCCTAATGAAATAGGGGTTCCTCTTATTCCTAGGCCTGTGATTATAGGAAAACGCTTCGGCAAGAAAGGAATAGCTTTTGACACAGGAAAGGCCTATGTGGTGCACCTTCAGGGGATATCAAAGTAAAGAAAATACTAGTTTAGTGACGCAATATAGCAGAAGATAAAGAAATTGCAGTATAAATTCTTTTAAGTTGGTATATTATCCTTGAGCATATTTTGTACGAACCTAATGAAATAGGGGTCCCTTTTTATCCTAAGCAAGTGTTTATAGGAAAACGCGTAGACAAAAAGGAATAGCTTTTGTTACATGATAGGCCTATGTGGAACACTCTAAGGGGGTTACAAAGTAAATAAAATTCATGTTTAGTGACACTATATAGAAGAAGACAAAGAAATTGCAGTATAAACTCTTTTAAGCTGGTATGTTA